>CM038792.1:318701218-318827374 GCA_021764765.1 Vicia sativa | reverse complement strand
GAGTCTTTTCCACTTCTTCTTGGTTGTTGTTGTTATGCACATGAGTTCAATATTCTCTTGCTCAAATCCTTCCATTACTTTTTTTCTTTTGATCTCAGATCGTATGTTCGAAAGTTGGTCGTGGACGCTGTCGAGAAACTCTAAGACACGATGTAATTTGGCGATCTTTTTCTTATCCGGTTGAAAAATTCAAGGATCGACTTAGACAATAGACTCAATATGCAAAGTATGATGCATGATTATGAATGTAAAGAAAGATTTCCAAAGAATTTACGCTAAAAGAGAAATTTCAGAAAATATTTGGATGGAAACACACATTTTATTGATTATTGAAAGAAGATTACAATAATTGTGTTTTTGAGCCTTGCTCACACAAATGATAAAAATAAATGATAAAATTACAAACTAAACTAATTAATCGCCCTCGCTTGGATGAAGATCCAAAGGTTTGATGTAGCTTCAACTTCGTGATTTTTCCATAGTGAGTTTTCGCCATTTTCGCTTTTTAGCTTGCTAATGACTTTCTTCCACTCGCCGAGCAGTGATCGCTGGGTTGTCATTTCTCAAACATTCTCTTCCTTTCTTTTGATGTATCGCTGATCGCTTTATCTATCTCGATTTATTCTCTCTCATCTTTCTCCATGAGCTATTCTTGGAAGTAAAGCATCTTTTTCATGATCTTTGACTTGCTTCTTAAGCTTCTATCCTTTAGATCGGGCCATGAACTTGTTTTCCAAAGTTTCTTTTCTCAAGCCTCATCTTGGCCAAAGCTTTTCGGTATTCTCCCATAGTCTCGACTGAAAAAATTGTTGATTGGAAGTTGTTGCACATGGGTTCCTCATAAGCGTAAGGCATTCAAATTCCTTCGCTCTTTTTCTTTACCCAAGAAGTGTAGGTTTCATGGCTACACAATTATTTGCCTTACCTTTTCTTTCCTTCGGATGTGATGCCAAGCCTCGATCATTCTCGCTTTCAAACCTCGAGAATCCTCTCCTTCGTGATAGAAGTAACTTCTCTACCGTAAAACCAAGAGGTTTACTAGAATTTGCATACCCGAGTTGACGCCCCCGCCAGAATGGTTGTAGTTGATTCCTCCTTTGTACCGATGAGAGGCATTTGGCAAAATTCTCCACAGCTTCAATGATTTCCATCTCATTGTCTCGCCAAGGTATACCAATGGATATCGCTGCTTGTAAGAGACACTAGTCTTCCGACCAATGCCAATCGCCTTTGTTCTCGAAGATAGGAGATTTAGGCAAGTGTGAGGTAATCCATTTGAAAACAGAGGTACACAACACACATAGTTCCATCTCCTTGATTTATTCCTATGATGAATGGAAAAGTACGTGTCACCAAGCAGAGTGGGAACGGGATTTCCAATCAGAAAGATCCTTATGGCGTTGATATCAACAAAATTTGGGACGTTGGGAAACAACACCAATCCATAGAGGAGTAAAGCTAGAATAGCTTCGCTACCATACTACCAAATTTCTGAGAATTTAAGAGCCTTCCATTAGGAACTTTGATGTCACCTAAGAGTTTTCTCCGTAGTTAGGTTTTGTCTATCTCGTATTGTATGAGTCATCGTTACAATGACTGGTGACTTAGGAATGGCTTCCAAACCATTGAAAGGCACTTTGTCCGATACTGAGATACAGCGATAGACTGGATCGTAAAATAGAACGAAAGTTTTGAGAAGTCCTTCATCAACGTTAGTGTTTAGAATAGTTAAAAGAGTTCCATAGCGTTTTTTGAAATCCGAGGGATCTTCTACCAAGGATGCTAACTCTTTCAACTTTCCTACATCAGGAATTCTAAAACTGTATCTCTTGGTGAATCTTCCTCTGACGTCCATCACTCTAACCTAAAACATTTACAAAGAAAAATCTCTAAACTCTTTGGAAATGGGAAGAGAAATGAAGTTTTTTGAATGAATGAATGAATGCGACAAACATGGTTAGTAGTTATACACACGGTCAAGCATTCGAAGTCACGAGCATGAGGCCAACGATAAGAATCAATGTGGGTAAGTTCTAAGGGCTTATTCATCTGTGAAACGGGTTCTACTGATAATACAGGCTCAACACTTCTCTTTGAAATATTATCGGATTTGTTGAATACTCGATGGTCCAATAATATTTTTCAAGAGAAACTCGCCTGATCGTAGTCTCGCATGACAATTATTCTAGGCTTACGCCCGAATAATTTCGCACTACATCCTAAATGGCGTGATGGGTTATGTGTTCTATGCCCACTCAGCTTCGAAGTTCCTTGAAAGCAAAATGTCTTTGCAAATACTTACTAAACACAAATACCCCCAAGACAACCTCCACCGAGAGGGATCTCAAATTAACTCCGTAAGTATCGAGACTTCACAAGTTAATAGGACTATACCCCACCTAGATCTTAAAATGTTTCTTAACCGTTAGATTTCTTCCATCGATGAAATCGCGAAAACACACAATAAAGAAAAACAAACAAATGCACATATGAAAGCTTAACCCCTTTTTTTTCTTTTTGAAAATAAAAAAAAAGCTTGGTGCTCTTGAGCAGAGTCACACATTTTTTTTTGAAAATCAAAATTTTTACGCATTCCCCGCCAGAGTCGCCATTTTTCCTGTTCGTTAAAAAGTGACGCTAGGAATCGAATCAATTCGGATTCTCCGCCCGAAACGATTTACTCTTTTGATTTGTTTATAAAGATGCCACGAGCATCAAGCTTTATTATTTTCAACACAAGAAAAGATGATTTAATGATTATGAAAAAGGGGAAAGCTGTTAATACCCTCAATTGATTTTGATATGCGAACACCAGCGCAAACTAGATGTAACGATTGGGGAGATTCTCGAAAAGGGTTTTTATATAAAGGAATAGATGGAGCGCCCTAAATATATATGGTTATCCATAGCTTTATATATGAATACGCTTGATATGTTTGTGTGTTTTTAAATGCTATTTCTATGATTGGGAAAGTTTCTCCTTGAGATTTTAAGAAATGTAAATTATGTAGGATCCTAGGTTTTGTTATTATTGTGCTCGCAAAGATCTTTGGATCTTCTGTATACATATCCCTTAGTGGGAATCAGAGCATTTGTAGCTCAGATCTAAAGGGATCTATGGTTTGTTTGGTCCGAGAGAAAGAAATTTGCTCGCCAAGGATGAGACCTCAGGCTCACGTATTCTCAAAAGGATGTTGAGAAAGTCGAGCAATCGTAGTTCCCACTTATGCTAGTGGAAGCAACGGGATGTTAGTAAGAGACACAAACGAATGTCATCTCAATGAAAAATGTATCTAATCTATTTCATCACATACATTTTTGAAAAGTTTGACTGATTAAAATCTTTCATCGTAAGTTATAGGTGTTTTGCTTGAGTGTACAAGCGTTACCACTTACATGTTTAAGAAAGATGTTTGAAAAAGTTTGAATCTTTTAATTGTAAGCATTGGGTGTTTTGTTTGAGTGTACAAGCCGCTACCACTTACGATTAAGAGATGTTTTTGTTTGAAAAGAGTTTGAAAAGTTTTTTGACTGTATGTGATGTGATAGATGAGATACTTCTTCCATAGAGATGATAAACGTCTAAATCTCGAGGAGAAATTGATTGGATTAAGGGATGCTTTTAAGAAGCCCATGGGTCCTTGTATTGTAAGCCCAAAAGGAGGCATTGCGAGTGTTAGTGTTTTAAGTTGGCATAAATTTTGTTAAAACTAGGCTTTAGAAATGTCTTGATAAATGTCATGACATTCAGAGATGGAAGATAAATCCTACTGGACAAGGATGGTAAAAGTACAGCTCAGAACTGGGAAGCTAAAGTCGGCTGAAATTCTAGTAAAATACCGATGTCATAACAGATGTTATGACATTCAATGTGACATTCTGTTCTGCAGAATCAGTTTTTCCTGAGATTTTTCAGGAAGTTTGTTGAGCTTTTTATTTATGTTTTTCTGTTATTAGAAAGCATGCTCACGTGGCTGCTAGGTTAATCTTAATTAAACCTAAATTGGTTGTTGAAAAGACCATGTTTTTAGGAATAAATTAAGTGAACCCTAGCTATCTTTATGGAAGCCCAAAACTGAAGATTTGGGACTGCTTCTATAAAAGGAAATCAACCCTTACAACTGTGACACGCCTCAAGAGTTTATTTGAAGATATTGCAGGTTGTAATTTGTGTACTGTTAAGGGATTTAACAGTTGGTTGTGTAATTCTAGTTTCTCTTGTGAGCCAAGCAACTATCAATTGATAAGTGCATTGACTAGGATTTGTTTGTAAGGGTAGTTTATCACCAAAGCTTTGAAGCACGAGTGTTTGTCTCTTTATTGAAAGCTTTGAAGCGAGATCAAGATATTTTATTGAAGTGTGTCTCACAATTCAATTAAACAATAGGTTGATATCATCGCGGTGATTGAGGGGAGTGAGTAGGAACTCAGATCTAAGAAGGACTTAGGTTGAAGTGTCATTGGGTAGTGATTAAGTGAGGAGTTGTAAACGGCTGAGTTTAACTCGAATTGATACTACTAATAGTGGATTTCTCCCAGCTTGGTAGCCTCCACGTAGTTTGTTAGAACCGAACTGGTGAACAACTTATTGTGTTATTTATCGCTTCAGTTACGTGTAAATTGTCTACATAGTGTCGACATCGTGTCATAACATTCTCTCGTGACATCAAGTATCCGCTGCCGTGAATTTCAATTGGTATCGAGAGTGCACCCCGCTTGTTATTTCTGGTGAGATCTAGGGATAATAGTTTCCGCATAATGGATAAAGAAGTGGATTTGGAGGTAGACCACCATTTCGATGGGTCTAATTATGAGTAACCGAAACCCGTATGGTTGCCTTCTTAAGATCATGGATATTAATGCTTGAGAGTCACGATAAAGGATGGAAACATCCAACCAAGGTTGAGAAAGATGGACTACTGCCTTGAAACCCGAGGAAGAATGGAGCAAAGAGGAAGAGGAGCTCGCCTGGGAATTCAATCGAATGCTTTATTTAATGGCATTGACTGTGAATATCTTCGATCGTTCATCAATGTGAGCTGCCAAGGATGTTTGGGACACTCTAACTACTCATGAGGGACATCCAAGGTGAAGATGTCAAGATCGCAGATGCTCACAACCAAATTTGAGAATTTGAAGATGAAGGAAGATGAGACCATTCATGAATTTCACATGAATATTTTGAAATTGCCAATGCCTCAGGAGCACTTGGTGAAAAGATGTCGAGGAGAAATGGTGAGAAAGATTCATATCCCCGCCTAAAAGATTTGCAATGAAAGTAATCGCAATAGAAGAGGCACAGGACATCGCACTTGAAGGTTGATGAACTTATTGGATCCCTTATGACTTTGAGATGGGAATCGTGAAACCGCTGATGGAAGAACAAAAGCATAGCACTTGTATCCAATAATCAAGAAGGATGCGTGGGAGATGAGGAGAAGATATCAAGCTATAGCTATGCTTGGAAGACAGTTCAACAAACTCATCAAGAGGATTGATCCAAAGTCTAGGTCAAATGTCAAGGACATTCCATCCGACATCAATGATCTTATGACTCAAAGCAGTAAGATCCAAGTCGAAAAGGAAGTCAAAGCAGAGGAGTCCAATGTCATGAATGTGAAGGATATGGACATATTAGAGCTGAATGTCCCACCTTTCTTAAGAAACAAAATAAAGGAATGGCTGTCACTTGGTCTGATGGTGATTCAGGAAGTGAATCTGAGGAAGAAGGGCTAAACTTGTCACCGCCTCACCGGAGTGCAATTCCACATGGACTCTAGTGATGAGGAAGTGACATTTGAAGAACTTGCTGAGACCTAGTGAAGTTGTGTATAAAAAGTGGTGAAGTGTGTCATCAGAACGAGGAACAAAAAGTCGATCGAGAAGTTGAAGCTCGTAATGTGAAGCTAGAGGTCGAGAAAAGGAAAAACCACCACTATAAATCTCCTCAACAGTGATATTGTCATGTTGAACTCCAAACTTGATCAGATGTCTAAATCACAAAATGTTGACATCCTGGCATCGAAAAGTTGGATGAAATTCTTTCTTGGACAAAATGCGAAATAAGCATGGGTTAGGATATGGGTGAAAAGAAACCTGCTGACATTAAGAGAAGAGACATGGAAACAGTGTCAAAACAGTGTCACAACACAAAACAGAAACATGTCCTGCCTGGTATGGATCGCAAAGAGATTTGCTAACAACCGTGAGAGGAACAAACCTGGAAGTCAAAGGCAAAAGGATGCCATACCATAAAACAGGAAATAGGTCTGCCTCAGGATATGTGGAGGGTAAGAAATTTGTTGACAACAAAAGGAAGAACAGACCTCATAAACCAATGTCAAAGCAGATGTCACAACATTGGGTTCAACATCAGGATCATAGAACCATGAACAAAAAGGTTCAAAGATGGAGATGTTATTATTGTGGAAGGTTTGGTCACATAAAGTCCACCTGCTATAGGCTACATGGGTATCCTAATCAAGTTCCATATGTGAAGCCTAAGTCCAACAAGGCATCATACACTCACCAGTGGAAGAAGAAGAAGACTACACCGATAGTACGACTTCTTAAAGTATCTTCCAAGGAAGATTGGTATTTTGACAAAGGTGTTCTAAGCATATGACTGAATCACCAATCTTCCGAGTGATGTTAAACCTCATTCTACCCTTTGTTACCTTGGAGATGGAGCTAAAGGAGAAATCAAAGGTGTTGAAACTCAAACTGGTCTGGAGTTCCAAACCTGAATGGAGTACTGCTGGTAAAAGGTTTGACTGCAAATCTCATTAGCATAAGTCAGCTATGTGATATGGGATTCACTGTCAACTTCACTAAGACTGAATGTCTTGTGATCAATGATGAACAAGCAGTGATTATGAGAGGAGTCAGATCAAAGGACAACTGCTACTTGTGGGAATCTGAGAACTCCACTCTGCCATCTGTGTGCTCTACAGACAAAAATGAAGAGAAAGTGAAGTTGGGGCAACAAGAAACTGATCAGCCACACCTTAGAGGAATGAAAAGGATCAGCCCAGAGGGAGTCAAGATTACCAAGAATTCATGAGAAAAGGGAAAATTTGTGGTAATTGTCAGGCTGGACAGGAAATCATAATGTCACACTCAATGTCCAGACATTTGATCACTCCTGAAGTACTAAAGCAAAGCACTAGGTTCTGGCATGAAAGGTTGACCAAGTGTCTTATCCAAATGTTACAGGAGAAAAGTATTGGATGAAATCCTCATTGTCGAGGAGGAAATATCATGGTGGCTTCAATCCATGGTAATCACTTGGTATCCAAGAAGTCTCCATACACAATGATGGATGGCTCAACACTTCTTTCACGTAACAAGTGTGCAAGGTGTGTCAAGAAGCTTGGAATGAAGAATGGCAGCCACACTAGACTATTACCCTTCCACATTTGAAGGTGTCCAAAAGAACAAGTGGAAAAGGTGTTAATCAAAGCTTGTGTAAAAGGATTTTGTTGGATGTGTCCCTTGAGAAGTAATCTCATTCCTTGATCCAAGAAGCAAAACCATGGTCCTATACAATGTTGAAGCTGAACTCACAACAGCTGATAGCAATTGTTCTAGGGTGGTCTGGATGAAGCAGACACTGATTGAGTACAATGTCATACAGGATGCCATGACTTTGTACTGTGACATTGTTACAAAAGTTCTTGAGGTTAGTCAGTTTAAGACTTTAAGGGACAAATTGGGTATTTGTCAATATGAGGAGTTGTAGCAATTAACTGTGCCTACAACAAGGGATAAAATGGACTTGTTATTTCAATTACTCATAAGTAGGCTATTTAGGTACTTTCATCCTCATTTTAAAAAGTCCAAGAATAGGAAGAGACACCCACATATAAGAGCTTCCCCTTCTGAAAGTAGTATCACTCTTTCTTCATCTAAAAGAAACTCTGAAATCCCTTGCCATTTTCGCTCTCATTCTCTCAACAACCAACAGCGAAAAATGCCTTCATCCTCCTCGTCATCCCAACGATCAGGATCTTCATCTCCTTCCATGGCTGAAGATAGGTCAAAGACTGAAGCCATGCAAGCTGAAGCATTGACAGTTACTCCACTGCGTACAATGGCCACTGACCCAGAAAGAGTCAAGAAGCTACGCACAAGAAATACAAGAAGGGCACAGGCATCCCCTTCTGGTAAGACTTCTATTCCATCATCCTCCTCACCAGGGTCTAGGTCAGTGCATGTGGCCATAGCTAGGATAGTGTCTGATATCCTAAACGGGAATAAAACTGTACCTGGGATCTCAGTCCCCCTGAATCATAAGTCTGCTAGCCCTAGCTTGGCAGTGGATCCAGATGTCAATGAGAATGTCAAGACATCTGGTGATGATGTGGACTCTCCGTCAAAGTTAATCCTTCTTCGCTCAGCCTCAAGGATGTCTAGATAATAATGTAATGGAATCCCCTGCTGATAATGTGAATGAGATACCTGATGAGATTCTTGAGAAATATCCAGATCATTGTACCCCTGATAAATCTCCTGTTGTCTCTGCTGATAACATATCTGATAGCATTCTTGAAGACACTCCTGAGAAGAACACCAATCAGAACATGGTTTCTCATATCATCAATCTAGATGAGGAGTTTTCTGATAATGACCTCATAGCCAAGGTGAATCCCAGCATTGCTAGAAGGGTAATGAATAGGAAAGGGAAGAAAAGTGCTGCTCAAAGCTCTGTTCATAAGAAGAAAGCTGAAGTTGGATGCAAGACTCCTAGGGCTGAGAAGAAGGATGTAGAAACATCTGGTAAGGGCAGCAAGCTTGGAACTTCCAAAGGGAAGGACAAAGTCAAGAGTGTTAGTGATACCCCTAAAACAAAGAGCACTTCAATTGTAAGGAAAAGGAAAGCACCTGAGCTCTCAGATCAGGATGGGTCTGACTTTGATGTTGCAGAGAATGTCTCTGACATTCATTCAAAAAGAAGGTTGCCTGTTGGGAAAATACCCAGAGTTCCTGAAGTGCCAATTGACACCATTTCCTTTCACCACCCTGAAAGTGCTAATAGGTGGAAATATGTGAGTTTGAAAAGAATTGCACTTGAAAGGGAACTGCACAAAGATGCTCTTGAATGCAAAGAGGTGATTGACCTGATCAAGGAAGCTGGGTTGATGAAAACTGTGGTGAAGTTCTCAAATTGTTATGAAGGCTTGGTGAAGGAGTTTATTGTAAACCTGTCCAGTGGATGTGCTGATGGAAGTTCAGCAGACTTTCAGACTGTGTTTGTTAGGGGAAGAAAAGTGAAGTTTTCCCCAAGAGTAATCAACAAGTATTTGGGGAGATCAGAGGAAGCTCAACCTGAGCTTGAAGAAACTGATAATCAAGTGTGTCAAACAATTACTGCCAAGCAAGTAAAACATTAGCCACTGAAGGGAAAGCTTACTGCTAGCAAGTTAAGTGTCAAATTTGCTATTCTGCACAAGATAGGTGCAGCCAACTGGGTTCCCACAAACCACAAGTCAACCATCTTCATTGGTTTGGGGAGGTTCATCTTTGCTGTTGGAACAAAAGCAAAGTTTGAGTATGGAAGCTACATTTTTTATCAGATCCTAAGACATGCTGACAGCTATGCTATAAAAGGACCAATAGCATTTCCCTCCCTCTTGTGTGGTATTATCACTGATCAGTACCCTTACATTCTGGGGGATAGAGATACAGTGTGCAAAAGATCTCCTGCCCTTGGCTTCCACTACAAGCTATTTCAAGGGAAGCATGTTCCTGACATTGTCATGACATCTACTGAGACATCAACTGTCAAGCCAAACTCTCAGAGGGCAAATGTCATTGCTGTGCTAAAAGAGACATGTAGGGAACTTAAAGCAAGGAAGCAGACCATAGAAGAACTGATCTCTACTCTTGAAAAAGAAGAAGACACAGAGGTTGAGGAAGAAAGGATTGCTGATGAGTGTAATACGGTGAACTGACTTTTGTAGGATTTTTGTATCCAAGTGTGTGGATAGCAAGAGTCGCCACCGACTTTTATTTTTATCCAATTAAGGGAAGGTAAAAGTACGTAAAAGACCTTCGTTAGATTCTGAGTAAGGGAGAAGGTTATGAAAAGGGAAGGTATTAGCACCCCTTTCCATCCGTAGTTATCTACGGGCTCTTAGTTGCTTTATAGATCACTTTGAAAATTTGCTTTTGTGTGTTTGAAAAGAATGTTTTGAAAAGAAGGTATTTCACTTTGACTTTGTAATGATTCATGTAGGAATGTATACAAAGTGTTCGAAATGTTTCGCTTTGAAAAGTGTTTGAACTTTGAAAAGTGTGAGTGAAAAGTATTTTTATAGAGCAAGCAACTAGAGACTTATTACCTACCGTAATTGGTCATTTTCGATTTTACGTTCCTTTAGAATAGCGCTAGCCATACCATTAGTTAGTAGGTAGCTCCATTCGTTGGATGTAAGCGGACAATCAAGGGACATCGGATGGTCATAGAAGGCAACTTGTAGGAAGTATCCTAGCACATTCAAGGACTATCATCATTTTCGAGGCGACAATCGAGGGTCAAGATCATGTATTCGGAGGCGACATCGTGGGTCTTATGATCTTTGTATCAAGGGACTATGATGATTTGTTTTAAAGGCAACGGCACTAGGATACCTCTACGTTCGAGGGACATGACCATTGTTTGAAATCGAAAGGCATCGAGAGAGAATTACCCTAAGGGGTGCGTGTGTGAGAGAAGTGTGTCAATTTCAGATATTTTATCTTGAAGAATTAGTGGGCTAAGTTGATTTTATCTTGCCATACATGCCTAATTACTAGCAATTGATAAGGTGCGGAAAGTAAAATGCGGAATGTAAAAAGTGCGGAAAGATAAATCCTACGCTATTACATGGCTTTGGGGCAGATACATAATTCAAAGATGCGGAAAATAAAGTCCTAAGTTAAACTATTACATCCCATGAGCAATTACATTATTGAAAAATAAGACGATAAAAGAAAAACCGTCTGAATCGGATCAACCTGTAAAAGAATGCGAAATCGAGAAATATGATGAAATCGAAATAAGAGAAAATGTTAGAAAAAATGCAAATTTTAATATGAGAAAATTATTACATGCTGGAAATAACATAAATATGCTAAAATAAATTTTTGGGATTTTTTAGATGCAATTTAGTAATTTAAAATGAATTTACAATGATTTAAATGCAAAAATATGAATAAAAATAAATATGCATGCAAAAATGTATTTTTTAATTTATTAAATTAAATAAAGATTTTCGTAAAATAATATAAAAAGAAAAATATTTTTGATGATTTTTAATGCTTAAATAAAATATGAAAATAAATTAAAATGACATGCAAATATTAAAATAAGAAAATATGGAAAAATAGAAAATAGTTGAGAGTTTGAAAAGAAAAGGAAAACCGTCCGCAGTGAGTTGAACCTGTGACTCGATAGCATCTCCCTTGCTGCCGCTTTTAACCACTACACCATCATGCATTTGGTGTTTAGAAACCAAATTAATTGAATAAAAGTGTTCACGTGTCATGAGTATTTGAAATCAAAACACAGTCAGCCGCGGGCCCCAGCTGGAATGGAAGGAACGAATCGGAAGCCACGAAACTGCCACGCATGCCGTCAAACCTTCAACGCCGGAGTCCACGCCGGAGCTAGGGCTCCGGTCATCTTCTCCGATCGCCTTCCAACCTAAAAACCTGCAAAATGCATCGTTTCAAACAAAATAAATGCCCAGATCGACTAATTCGACCCCTGCGAGCACGATGGTATGGTCCTTTCACCCTGAATCGGCCTGGATTTTGAGTTTCGATTCCTACAGTTCTTGAAACCCTAGTAATGGCAGTTGGTGATTTCCACGTAAAACCTCACATGTAAGGCATCTGTCATGATCTAATGAGCACCCTGAATGCATACAATCAATCCAAAACAATTAGTAATGCATGAAACATGAAAATCGAAAATAAGAAGATTTCAAACCGGTGAGAGTTGGGTAACGTGTTTCTGTAGGTATTGGCTTCGAGTAGGAGATGTTTCTGACTCCTGGGGACCTCCTGAGCACGATGGAATGGCTGGAAAAGACTGAGAGTGGCTGCTTTTTGAAATTCGATTTTTCAAGAATCTTGAAAAAATTTGCAAGAGTTTGGGTGGTTTTTAGGGTTAGGGTTTCGTGTGAGAGGTCATATTGTCGGGTATTTATAGAGAGAATTGATGGCAAAAGAGTGGAAAAAGATTGCTCATTGATCATGCAAATATTTTCTTTTAAAATAAAATCAAATATTGAAAAATATATGATTTTCTCATCAATGCCATGGCTTGCACGAATTGGGAAGTGTAGTGGGTTTTCTGGTCATTTAGAAAGATATAAAATCATTCCTTTTGAAAATATTTAATTTTCATATTTTATATAATTTATTTTTGAATTAAATGTTATAAAATTCAAATATAAATCATAAAAATAGAAAATAACCAAGGCCAAGCATTTATGGGTCAAGAATAACATCATGAACAAGTTTCGATCAAAAGATTATAGGCCCATTTGAAACTTTTGCAATTTGACCAATATGTCCTTTGTGCAATTGTCCAAAATTCTAACTTCTGAATAGTGTATCTTGCTCAATTTTCCACATTTTTGAGTGTTCTTGGACTTTTTGGAAAGCTCTAAGAGTCCTCTAAACAATGTCTTTGGTTTCACTTCAATTGGAGTTACCATGCTCAATATATCTTCAAAACAAAAAGTTGACTTTTTGTTGACTTTGAAAAGGACCCTAATGTTTTGAGCTATACCTCTCAAATGAAGCATTTTTTGGACATTCTTGTGAGACATGAAGTTGTAGAGAATTGAATTTACTTCAAAACAAGAGGTGGTGGAAAAATTTCTGAGAAAGTATGAGAAAGTTATGATCACTCAAAGTTCAGTTGACTTTTCATCTAGAAACCCTAATTTAGAAAGTTTGACTTTGTGCAAATCTTGAGTTTTATTGATGAATCATGATCAACCCTTGATCAAATGATGAATGTAACTTCAAAATGAGGAAGTTGACCAAAAATCAGAAGTTTTGACTGTATGTTGACCAAGTTGACTTTTTGTCCAATACAACTGATTTTCAAGCATCTGAGCAATTGTCTGAGGAAACTTGACTTGTAAGGCTTGAAACTTGACATGCAGAATCTTTGAAGCATATGAGGAGGCATGAAAACCATTGGAGAGGTTGGAAGTCCATCTGGATCTGAGAAATACCAAACCCTAGTTTGGGTTGATTGTCTAAGAGAGTGTTCATCTGATCAATTCTTGAGGAATCCTTGAGCATGGATGTATGGAATGTCTTGAGAAACATGAGGTCAAATTTTAGGGTATGACAATGAGGCTTCGTGAAAATATGGATGCTGATGGGGATGTCGATGTGATCAAGCAACCGCCGCTAAAGAAGGATCTCAAGAAGCTTCCTTCCACAAGGCTTTTTCAGAGAAGAGAGCACCTGAATTGCTGCTAGTCTTTATGTGCCCTGTTGCCTGCTGTTACTTGTTGTTTGCTCTTGTTCTGTCAATTTTCTTTCTTATTTTCCCTGATTTTGTATTTTGGGATGACTGTAATTGTGTTGACAGAGTTGTAACTTTTAACAGTACCTTCATTAATTTTATGCTTGAATGCTTGGGGTACTTGTATGGTTTCCTTTGGCCCTTTATGGCTAAAAAGGGGGAGAAGAAATACTGTGGGAAGTATTGTTTTTTGGGAAACTGTATGGGAGTTTAAAAATTTGTGGGCAATTGTATGTGGGGCAATTGTGGGAATTATGGGATTTTTGTATGGGTAGAATTTATCTTCTCTTAGTTCTAGTTACTTTAAGCTTAGGAAAGCTTAGGAAAACTTAGAACTAGTTTGTTAGTCTTCTCACATTTGTACTGATAGGTCAAGAAGTTTTAGCCAAAATGTGCCAAAGGGGAGTTTGTTAGTGTTTTAAGTTGGCATCAATTTTGGTAAACTAGGCTTTAGAAATGTCTTGATAAATGTCATGACATTCATAGATGGAAGATAAATCCTATCGACAAGGATGGTAAAAGTACAAATTTGAACTGGAAGCTAAAGTCATATGGAAATTTCAAAAATATTGATGTCATAACAGATGTTATGACATTCAAGGTGACATTCTGCTCGAGAATCGCTTTTTCCCAGATTTTTCGTAGTTTGTTGAGCTTTTATTTATGTTTTTCGTTATTAGAAAGCATGCTCACGTGGTTGCTAGGTTAATCTTAATTAAACCTAAATTGGTTGTTGAAAAGACCATGTTTTTAGGAATAAATTATGAACCCTAGCTATCTTTATGGAAGCCCAAAACCAAGATTTGGGACGCTCTTTAAAAGGAAATCAACCTTACAACCGTGCACGCCCAAGAGTTTATTTGAAGATATTGCAGGTTGTAATTTGTGTAATCGTTAAGGAATTTAACAGTTGGTGTGTAATTTAGTTTCTTCTTGTGAGCCAAGCAACTATCAATTGATAAGTGCATTGACTAGGATTTGTTTGTAGTGGTAGTTTATCACCAAAGCTTTGAAGCACGAGTGTTTGTCTCTTGATTGAAAGCTTTGCGAGATCAAGATATTTTATTGAAGTGTGTCTTCACAATTTAATTAAACAATAGGTTGATATCACCGCGGTGATTGAGGGGGAGAGTAGAACTCGATCTAAGTAGGACTTAGGTTGAAGTGTCATTGGGTAGTGATTAAGTGAGGAGTTGTAAACGGGTGAGTTTAACTCGAATTGATACTACTAATAGTGGATTTCCTCGGCTTGGTAGCCTCCGCACGAGGTTTGTTAGAACCGAACCGGTGAACAACTTATTGTGTTATTTATCGCTTTCAGATTTATCGTAAATTGTCTACATAGTGTCAGATACTGTGTCATAACATTCTCTGTGACATCAAGTATCTGCTGCCAGGAATTTCAATTGGTATCAGAGCAGGCACCCTGCTTGTTATTTCTGGGTGAGATCTAGGGATAATAGTTTCTGGCATAATGGATAAAGAAGCAGGATTTGGAGGTAGACCACCTATTCTGGATGGGTCTAATTATGAGTACTGGAAACCTCGTATGGTTGCCTTCTTAAGATCAGTGGATATTAAGGTTTGGAGAGCAGCTGATAAAGGATGGAAACATCCAACCAAGGTTGAGAAAGATGGGACTACTGTCTTGAAACCTGAGGAAGAATGGAGCAAAGAGGAAGAGGAGCTTGCCCTGGGGAATTCTAAAGCACTGAATGCTTTATTTAATGGCATTGACAGGAATATCTTCAGACTGGTTCATCAATGTGAGCTGGCCAAGGATGTTTGGGACACTCTCAGAACTACTCATGAGGGGACATCCAAGGTGAAGATGTCAAGACTGCAGATGCTCACAACCAAATTTGAGAATTTGAAGATGAAGGAAGATGAGACCATTCATGAATTTCACATGAATATTTTGGAAATTGCCAATGCCTCAGGAGCACTTGGTGAAAAGATGTCAGAGGAGAAATTGGTGAGGAAGATTCTCGATCCCCGCCTAAAAGATTTGCAATGAAAGTAACTCAATAAGAGGCACAGACATCAAGACCTCAAGGTTGAAGAACTTATTGATCCCTTATGACTTTGAGATGGGAATCTGAAACTGCTGACAGAAGAACAAAGCATAGCACTTGTATCCAATAATCAAGAAGGATGCAAGGTGGAGATGAAGGAAGATATCCAAGCTATAGCTATGCTTGGAAGACTGCTCAACAAACTCATCAAGAGGATTGATCCAAAGTCCGTGTCAAATGTCAAGGACATTCCATCCGACATCAGATCTTATGACTCAGAGAAGATCCAAGTCAAGAAAAAGGAAGTCAAAGCATAGGAGTCCAATGTCATGAATGTGAAGGATATGGACATATTAGAGTCGAATGTCCCACCTTCTTAAGAAACAAAAGAAAGGAATGGTCACACTGGTCCGATGGTGATTCGTGAAATGAATCGAGGAAGAAGGTGCAACTTGTCACCGCTTCCTCACCGGAGTGTACAATTCGACATGGACTCTAGTGATGAGGAAGTGACATTTGAAGAACTGTCGAGACCCGTGAAGTCAGGCATAAAAGTGGTGAATTGTGTCAACAGTAATGAGGAACAAAAAGTCGATTGAGAAGTTGGAAGCCTTTAATGTGAAGCTAGAGGTCGAGAAAAGGAAAACACACCACTATAAATCTCCTCAAAGTGATATTGTCATGTTGAACTCCAAACTTGATCGATGTCTAAATCAAAATGTTGACATTTGCATCGAAAAGTTGGATGAAATTCTTCAACTTGGACAAAATGCGTGAAATAAGCATGGGTTAGGATATGGTCGAAAAGAAACCTGCTGGTGACATTAAGAGGAAGAGACATGGAAAACAAAGGTCAAAACCGTGTCACAACACAAACAGAAACATGTATGGCTGGTATGTGGATCGCAAAGAGATTTGTTAATAACCGGAGAGGAACAAACCGAAGTCAAAGGAAAAAGGATGCCATACCACAAAACAGAAATAGGTCTGCCTCAGGATATGTGGAGGGTAAGAAATTTGTTGACAACAAAAGGAAGAACAGACCTCATAAACCAATGTCAAAGCAGATGTCACAACATTGGGTTCAACATCAGGATCATAGAAACATGAACAAAAAGTTTCAAAGATGGAGATGTTATTATTGTGGAAGGTTTGGTTACATAAAGTCCACCTGCTATAGGCTACATGGGTATCCTAATCAAGTTCCATATGTGAAGCCTAAGTCCAACAAGGCATCATACACTCACCAGTGGAAGAAGAAGAAGACTACAGCTCTGATAGCACAGACTTCTCTTAAAGTATCTTCCAAGGAAGATTGGTATTTTGACAGTGGGTGTTCTAAGCATATGACTAGAATCACCAATCTTATGAGTGATGTTAAACCTCATTCTACCAGCTTTGTTACCTTTGGAGATGGAGCTAAAGGAGAAATCAAAGGTGTTGAAACTCAAACCGTCCGGAGTTCCAAACCCGAATGGAGTATCACTGGTAAAAGGTTTGACCGCAAATTCATTAGCATAAGTCAACTATGTGATATGGGATTCATCACAACTTCACTAAGACCGAATGTCTTGTGATCAATGATGAACAAGCAAAGTGATTATGAGAGGAGTCGATCAAAGGACAACCGCCATTGTGGGAATCGAGAACCCCACTCGCCATCCGTGTGCTCTATGCACAAAGATGAAGAGAAAGTGAAGTTGGGCAACAAGAAACCGATCACCACACCTCGAGGAATGAAAAGGATGGCCCATAGAGGAGTCAAGATTACCAAGAATTCACATGAGAAAAGGGAAAATTTGTGGTAATTGTCGCTGGACAGAAATCGAATGTCACACTCAATGTCCGACATTTGATCACCCTCAAGTACTAAAGCAAAGCACTAGGTTCTGGCATGAAAGGTTGACCAAGTGTCTTATGTCAAATGTTACAGGAGAAAAGTATGGATGAAATCCTCATTGTCGAGGAGGAAATATCATGGTGGCTTCAATCCATGGTAATCACTTGGTATCCAAGAAGTCTAAGACACAATGATGGATGGCTCAACACTTCTTTCACACAAGTGCAAGGAAGTGTGTCAAGAAGCTTGGAATGAAGAATGGCAGCCACACTAGGACTATTACCCTTCCACATTTGAATGTGTCTAAAAGAACAAGTGGAAAAGGTGTTAATCAAAGCTTGTGTAAAAGGATTTTTGTTGGATGTGTCCCCTTGAGAAGTAATCTCATTCCTTGGATCAGCAAGAAGCAAAACTATGTGGTCCTATACAATGTTGAAGCTGAACTCACAACAGTTGATAGCAATTGCTCTAGGGTGGTCTGGATGAAGCAGACACTGATTGAGTACAATGTCATACAGGATGCCATGACTTTGTACTGTGACATTGTTACAAAAGTTCTTGAGGTTAGTCAGTTTAAGACTTTAAGGGACAAATTGGGTATTTGTCAATATGAGGAGTTGTAGCAATTAACTGTGCCTACAACAAGGGATAAATGGACTTGTTATTTCAATTACTCATAAGTAGGCTATTTGGGTACTTTCATCCTCATTTTAAAAAGTCCAAGAATAGGAAGAGACACCCACATATAAGACCTTCCCTTCCGAAAGTAGTATCACTCTTTCTTCATCTAAAAGAAACCGAAATCCCTTGCCATTTTCGCCTCATTCTCTCAACAACCAACAATAAAAATGCCTTCATCCTCCTCATCCCAACGATCAAGATCTTCATCTCCTTCCATGGTCAAGATAGGTCAAAGATCAAGCCATGCAAGTCAAGCATTGATGCTACTCCATCACAGACAATGGCCATCGACCCGTAAAGAGTCAAGAAGCTACGCACAAGAAATACAAGAAGGGCACAGCATCCCTTCTCGTAAGACTTCTATTCCATCATCCTCCTCACCGTAGTCTAGGTCGCATGGCCATAGCTAGGATAGTGTCCGATATCCTAAACGGAATAAAACAGACTGGATCTCACCCCCAATCATAAGTCCGCTAGCCCTAGCTTTGAAAGGATCCAGATGTCAATGAGAATGTCAAGACATCCGTGATGATGGACTATCCCGTCAAAGTTGGTGTTAATCCTTCTGCTTCAGTTCCTGAAGGATGTCTAGATAATAATGTAATGGAATCCCCTGCTGATAATGTGAATGAGATACCTGATGAGATTCTTGAGAAATCTCCGCATCATTGTACTCGATAACTCTCCCTCTGTCTCACCGATAACATATCCGATAGCATTCTTGAAGACACCCGAGAAGAACACCAATCGTAACATGGTTTCTCATATCATCAATCTAGATGAGGAGTTTTCTGATAATGACCTCATAGCCAAGGTGAATCCCAGCATTGCTAGAAGGGTAATGAATAGGAAAGGAAGAAAAGTGTCGTCAAGCCTGCTCATAAGAAGAAAGCTGAAGTTGGATGCAAGACTCCTAGGGCTGAGAAGAAGGATGTAGAAACATCTGGTAAGGGCAGCAAGCTTGGAACTTCCAAAGGGAAGGACAAAGTCAAGAGTGTTAGTGATACCCCTAAAACAAAGAGCACTTCAATTGTAAGGAAAAGGAAAGCACCTGAGCTCTCAGATCAGGATGAGTCTGACTTTGATGTTGCAGAGAATGTCTCTGACATTCATTCAAAAAGAAGGTTGCCTCTTGGGAAAATACCCAGAGTTCCTGAAGTGCCAATTGACAACATTTCCTTTCACCACCCTGAAAGTGCTAATAGGTTGAAATATGTGAGTTTGAAAAGAATTTCACTTGAAAGGGAACTGCACAAAGATGCTCTTGAATGCAAAGAGGTGATTGACCTGATCAAGGAAGCTGGGTTGATGAAAACTGTGGTGAAGTTCTCAAATTGTTATGAAGGCTTGGTGAAGGAGTTTATTGTAAACCTGTCCAGTGGATGTGCTGATGGAAGTTCAGCAGACTTTCAGACTGTGTTTGTTAGGGGAAGAAAAGTGAAGTTTTCCCCAAGAGTAATCAACAAGTATTTGGGGAGATCAGAGGAAGCTCAACCTGAGCTTGAAGAAACTGATAATCAAGTGTGTCAAACAATTACTGCCAAGCAAGTAAAACATTAGCCACTGAAGGGAAAGCTTACTGCTAGCAAGTTAAGTGTCAAATTTGCTATTCTGCACAAGATAGGTGCAGCCAACTGGGTTCCCACAAACCACAAGTCAACCATCTCCATTGGTTTGGGGAGGTTCATCTTTGCTGTTGGAACAAAAGCAAAGTTTGAGTATGGAAGCTACATTTTTTATCAGATCCTAAGACATGCTGACAGCTATGCTATTAAAGGACCAATAGCATTTCCCTCCCTCTTGTGTGGTATTATCACTGATCAGTACCCTGACATTCTGGGGGATAGAGATACAGTATGCAAAAGATCTCCTGCCCTTGGCTTCCACTACAAGCTATTTCAAGGGAAGCATGTTCCTGACATTGTCATGACATCTACTGAGACATCAACTGTCAAGCCAAACTCTCAGAGGGCAAATGTCATTGCGTGTAAAAGAGACATGTAGGGAACTTGAAGCAAGGAAGCACCATAGAAGAACTGATCTCTACTTGAAAAGAAGAAGACAGAGGTTGAGGAAGAAAGGATTCCGATGAGGCTTCCGTGAAAATATGGATGCTAATGGGATGATGATGCGATCAAGCAACCGCCGCTAAAGAAGGATCTCAAGAAGCTTCCTTCCAGTGTTTTCAGAGAAGAGAGCACCGAACTACTGCTAGTCTTTATGTGCCTTTTGCCTCATTGTTACTTGTTGTTTGCTCTTGTTCTGTCAATTTTCTTTCTTATTTTCCCTGACTTTGTATTTTGGGATGACTGTAATTGTGTTGACAGAGTTGTAACTTTTAACAGTACCTTCATTAATTTTATGCTTGAATGCTTGGGGTACTTGTATGGTTTCCTTTGGCCCTTTATGGCTAAAAAGGGGGAGAAGAAATACTGTGGGAAGTATTGTTTTTTGGGAAACTGTATGGGAGTTTAAAAATTTGTGGGCAATTGTATGTGGGGCAATTGTGGGAATTATGGGATTTTTGTATGGGTAGAATTTATCTTCTCTTAGTTCTAGTTACATGAAGCTTAGGAAAGCTTAGGAAAACTTAGAACTAGTTTGTTAGTCTTCACGCATTTGTACTGATAGGTCAAGAAGTTTTAGCCAAAATGTGCCAAAGGGGAGTTTGTTAGTGTTTTAAGTTGGCATCAATTTTGGTAAAACTAGGCTTTAGAAATGTCTTGATAAATGTCATGACATTCGAGATGGAAGATAAATCCTACCGGACAAGGATGGTAAAAGTAATAACTGGAAGCTAAAGTCAGGCTGGAAATTCGCAGAATATTGATGTCATAATGTATGTTATGACATTCAAGGTGACATTCTGCTCGCAGAATCGCTTTTTCCGAGATTTTCGTGAAGTTTGTGTAATACGTGAACTGACTTTGTGGATTTTGTATCGCAAATGTGCGGATAGCAAGAGTCGCCACCGACTTTTATTTTTATCCAATTAAGGGAAGGTAAAAGTACGAAAAAGACCTTCGTTAGATTCTTGAGTAAGGGAGAAGGTTATGAAAAGGGAAGGTATTAGCACCCCTTTTCATCCGTAGTTATCTACGGGCTCTTAGTTGCTCTATAGATCACTTTGAAAATTGTGCTTTCTGTGTGTTTGAAAAATGTTTTGAAAAGGCATTTCGCTTTGACTTTGTAATGATTCATGTAGGAATGTATACAAAGTGTTCGAAATGTTTCGCTTTTGAAAAGAGTTTGAACTTTGATAAAAGTGTGAGGTGTGAAAAGTATTTTTATAGAGCAAGCAACTAAAAGTCTTATTACCTACTCGTAATGGTCGTTTGTTATTTTACTTTCCTTTAGAATAGTGCTATCCATACCATTAGTTGGTAGGTAACCCTATTCTGGATGTAAGCGGACATTCTGGGGACATCGGATGGTCATTGAAAGCAACTTGTAGGAAGTATCCCAGCACATTCGGGGACTATCATCATTTTCATAGGCGACAATCGAGGGTCAAGATCATGTATTCGGAGGCGACATCGTGGGTCTTATGATCTTTGTATCGGGACTATGATGATTTGTTTTGAAGGCAACGTGCTAGAATACCTCTACGTTCGAGGGACATGACCATTTAATCGAAAGGCAACGAGAGAGAATTACCCTAAGGGGTGCATGTGTGAAAGAGTGTGTTGATTTCAGAGTATGTTATCTTGAAAATTAGTGGGCTATGTCTGATTTTATCTTGCCATACACGCCTAATTACTAGCAGTTTATAGTTGCGGAAAGTAAAATGCGGAAAGGTAAATGTCCTACGCTATTACAAGGCTTTGGGGCAGATACATAATCAGAAAATGCGGAAAATAAAAGCCTAATTAACTATTACATCCCATATACAGTTACAATATTGAAAAAGATAAAACGATAAAAGAAAACCGTCTGAATCGGGATAACCTGTGAAAGAATGCAAAAAATTGGAAAATACGATATGAATCGAATAAGAGAAAAAATGTTAGAAAAATGCAAATTTTTAAATGAGAAAATTATTACATGCTGGAAATAAGATAAATATGCTAAAATAATTTTTTTGGGATTTTTTGGAAAAGATTTAATAATTAAAATGCAATTAAAAGTGAATTAAATGCAAAATTATGAATAAAAATAAATATGCATGCAAAAATGTATTTTTAAATTTATTAAATTAAATAAACATTTTATGAAAATGCTGTAAAAAGAAAAATATTTTTTGATGATTTTTAAATGCAGAAATAAAATTGTGAAAATAATTAAAATAACATGTAAAATATTAAAAAAATATGAAAATAGGAAAATATTTGAAGTTTGTGAAAAGAAAACGAAACCGGTGCTAGTGGGAATCGAACAGGGGACACTTGAGAGCATCCTGGAATAGGGAGTGACTTAACCACTGCGCCATGTGTGCAAGTGTGCTTGGAATCAGAAGCATGGGATCATGAGTGGCACGCGTCATCATCTGGAGAGGTCAAGGCATAGTCAGCTGGTGGGGTCCTTTGACTTATGAACGAGCGAATCGGAACGCATCCTCCTGCCACGCCAGCTTCCTCGCCGGTCAACATATTCAACGACGCCGGAGCCCTAGCTCCGGTCGTCTTCTCCGATGAGGAGATTTTGAAAACCTGCATAACACGCGAAATAAAAGAGAAAGAAGGACCTTGTCCCCCTAAATCAGACCTCCTGAATCCATTGGTGATATCCGTTTG
The DNA here is from genome assembly GCA_021764765.1 of Vicia sativa. NCBI lineage: Eukaryota > Viridiplantae > Streptophyta > Magnoliopsida > Fabales > Fabaceae > Vicia > Vicia sativa. Next base: position 318,804,571 of record CM038792.1, on the reverse strand, counting down.
CCCTAAAAATGCGTGTATGAGGCTGTTCGATTCAAACAGTCCTTCGAGCCCTAACCATGGCAATGGGTGATTCCTACGTGTATGCTTGCATGTAAGGTGTCAAATGCATTCTAATAAACCTCCTGAACACAAACAAACACCCAAAAACGATTAACAACGTATGAAATTAAGAAATCGAAAATCAATGAAATACCAAATCGGAGCAGGTTGTATGGAGCGATTCAGGGTGTCTTGGCTTGAGGTAAGAACTGCTTTGGCTTGCTGGAAACCTCAGGAAGGTGATTGAATGGTTGAAACAGGCTGGGAGTGGCTGCAATATTGATCCTTGATTGTGCAATATTTTCCAATTAAATAAAATCAAATATTCTTGGAAATTTGATTTTCTTTCCATGTAAGAGGCTAGCACGAATTTGGTAATGATCATGGGCTTTTTTGGACATTAAGGAAGATATAAATCCATTCCTTTTGGAAAAATATATGATTTTCATATTTTATATAATTTATTTTTGAATTAAATGTTGTAAAATTCAAATATAAATCATAAAAATAGAAAACCACCAAGGCCAAGCATTTATGGGTCAAAAATAATGTTAAGAACAAGTTTGGATCAAAAGATTATAGGCCCATTTGGAAAATTTTGCAATTTGACCAATATGTCCTTTTGTGCAATTGTCCAAAATTCCTCAACTTCTGAATAGTGTATCTTTCTCATTTTTCCACATTTTTGAGAGTTCTTGGTCTTTTTGGAAAGCTCTAAGAGTCCTTTAAACAATGTATTTGGTTTCATCTCAATTGGTGTTACCATGCTCAATATATCCTCAAAACAAAAAGTTGACTTTTTGTTGACTTTGAAAAGGACCTGTAATGTTTTGAGCTATACCTCTCAAATGAAGCATTTTTTGGACATTCTTGTGAGACATGAAGTTGTAGAGAATTGAATTTCCTTCAAAACAAGAGGTGGTGGAAAAATTTCTGAGAAAGTATGAGAAAGTTATGATCAGTCAAAGTTCAGTTGACTTTTCACCTAGAAACCCTAATTTAGAAAGTTTGACTTTTGAGCAAATCTTGAGTTTTCTTGATGAATCATGATCAACCCTTGATCAAATGATGAATGTAACTTCAAAATGAGGATGTTGACCAAAAATCAGAAATTTTGACTGTATGTTGACCACAGTTGACTTTTTGACCAATACAACTGATTTTCAACCATCTGAGCAATTGTCTGAGGAAACTTGACTTGTGAGGCTTGAAACTTGACATGGAGAATATTTGAAGCATATGAGGAGGTATGAAGACCATTGGAGATATTGGAAGTCCATCTTGATCTGAGAAATACCAAACCCTAGTTTGGGTTGATTGTCTAGGAGAGAGTTTGTCTGATCAACTCTTGAGGAATCCTTGAGTATGGATGTATGGAATGCCTTGAGAAACATGAGGGCAAATTTTGGGTATGATACCTTCCCTGCTCAATCTTCTTGTATCGAAGGGTTAGATTGGCGGTTAGCCTTCGTGACCTGGAGGTAGAAGATGATTGAACACCGAGTACACCGAAAATTTGCACTCACTGCTATCGATGATGCGGAATGGGCTTACGATGCCATTCGAGAAGTCGGAGACTTTACTGGGAATGAGTCGCGGCGCTAGACTCGAGATGGTTGTACAGAGATGGGCTTAAGATGCCATCCGAAAGATCGATGCTGGGAGGAACCGTGACGCTAGGCTCAGAGGTGCTTCCGGAAGGAGACGGGCTTAGATGCCATCCGAGGGAGTCGATGTTAGACTTTGTGCTCGCTTTGAATGAAGTTATTGGTTTGTATTGATTTTAACCAAATATGCAGATTCGAAAGTCGAGAAATGTTGACAAGTAATCGAGATGGGCTTAAGATGCCATCTAGGGCAACCGAAGTCGACGCTAGACTCTCGAAGTTGCTGATAGTACGAGGTCGAATAGTTCTTCGTCGATACCGGGGACGGAACATGGATACTTCCCTGTTGTGCATCGGGTGTTGATCCGCTGCCTGTTATCGGAGGATAACTCGTGATCGTTCGGATAAGGTTTCCGCTAGCTTCGTATTAATCCCGGATCGCGCTGGAGAACAACGAGGTTGGTCGCTCAGATAGTTTTCCGTCCCGCCGGTATTAATCTCGGACTGCTTGCGCCGTAAGTGATTTTCACCGCTTTGGAGAAAACAAGAGAAAACTTTGATAGAATATTGTTAGTCTTATGCAAAGTATGATGCATGACAATGTGTATGAATGACATATGCACAAATATGACGTTTACGAGTAATGTATGCATGATAGATGTTGTGGTATTTCAAAACATATCCGTCTTGAAGGAGAAGCGGATGTCCTGTTTGAGGATGAAGTAGGCGAAAACCCTGCTTGGGGAAGGAGAAGGAGGATAACTTCGATTCCTCCGATGCACTATCTGACCAAGCCTTGAACCTAGATACTGTTGTGGATGGAAGAGTCCGAGGAATGTGCCGCCAAAGATCTTGTTCGTAGACCCTGCTGGGGAGGATTTAGGAGGCACTTCTGTGGGGAATCCACCGTAGGTTCTCGCTGTGGAAAAGTGAAGAGGTGCTCATGGAGGTCTTATGTAAACTCGCCGGAGAGCATTTGATAGCTACCGAGATCGGGTTAGAGGATCTAGGCCCGTTGTAATCTCCGGGTCAAGTATATGAAGTGTAGGTTCCTCCGATGCACTATCTCGACCAAGTTCCAAGTCCGATATGCCGGGAAAGAGATTGCCGAGGATATTTGCTGGAGACAGTACCGGCCGGGATGAAATGATACCGCTTGAGACCGATGTAACACTGTCAATTGAATGGAGTTATTGTTCATGGACTAACACATACTCCTACTGAAAGGCTCGTGGTGAGTGACACCTTTGTAGAGAATGGTGTCCAGGGAATGTTTTTGGTGACTTTCGTCATCTAAATTCCCGGAGCTCGTAGTAAGTACTTTTGTATGTTCGCTGCTTGTTTGCGAACAAGTTCTTATTGTCTAATGCATATAATCATTCAAAGCAAACGTTGGACTTTATGCAAATAACAATAGTGAAAATTGTAAAGAGAAAGAATTCATATTTATTCGAAAGGTGGCGTATGGCCAAGTAGTTTTGTACACAAGAAAAGTAAAGAGCTATGCGGAAACAATCTCGTTAGGTTCCAACTATGCTAGTACTCATATATTTCGACTATCTCATCTCCTTGCTGTCAGTAGAAAGTGAGTGAATTGATCTTCGCCATTTGAATCTTGAATGCTAATAGTAGTCTATAGATAGGTGATCGCGAAGAGACATAGTCGTACGCTTAAATCCCTAATTTTTGCCTAGACCGCCTCTTTCGGTTTTCGTGATACCGATACTTTTTGCCCAAGCCGCCTTTTCGTGTTTTCGACTTGCCGTGTACATGTTTTGTATTTATCCTTAATTTTGCCCGAACCCTTTGGTTCGCCAGATGCCCTTATTTTTGCCTAGGTTCGCCGACCTAGCGGGTCTTTTATGCGTAGTATTTTTGACTATGTCTCGCTCATGTGGTGTGGAAGTCTTCGCCATCCATGGTGCTAAGTATCATAGCTCCACCGAAAATATCGCTTTGACTACAAATGGTCCCTCAGGTGGGAGTCCACTTTCCCTGGGATCACCTTGTGGAAGAATGATGCGCTGACTACTAAATCACCGACTTGGTAAACTCGATGCTTGACCTTTTGTTAAATGCTCGATCATTCGCTCGATAACCGCCCATGGCGATGGACGCTAATCGCTTCTCATCAATCAAATTAATCTGGTCAAGGCGAGTCTCGACCCAATCATCTTCGCCTAATTCTCGGTCCCGAGGACTCGTCGAGGGTATCCTGATCTCGATAGGTAGGATCGCCCATACCGCACACAAGAGAGAAGGTTGCCTCGCTGATGTCCGTATCAGAAAAGCGATAACCATGAAGAGCAAATGGTAACATCTCATGCCAATCTTTGTAAGTCACCGCCATCCGATAATCTTCTTAATGTTCTTGTTGGCTTCCATCGCGCCATTCATCTTAGGCCGATAAGGAGAAGAGTTGTGATGCTTGATCTTGAACTTCGTGCGTAGTTCGTGATCATCTTGTTGTTGAGATTGGAACCATTATCCGTGATAATCCTTTCAGAGTGCCATACCGATGATAAGATTATGTTTGATGAATCGAGCCACAACATTCTTGGTAACAGAGATGCGAGGTCGCCTACCCACTTGGTGAAATAGTCGATTGCCACAAGGATGAAACGATGTCCATTGGAAGTCTGGGCTTGATTTCTCCAATCATGTCAATGCCCCACATTGCAAAAAGGCCAAGGAGTCGTTAGGACATTTAGGGTACCGAGGTATGCACTTTGTCCGCATAACTGCACTTGTGACAAGATCGATATAGCGTGACAATCGCTTCCATGGTGGACCAATAGTAACCTGCTCGTAATCTTCTTAGCCATCGTATGTCCACCGGAGGGTACCAAATGCGCCTTCGTAACTCTCCCATGATACGCTCCTTCCTCGTCTACATATGGAGTAAGCACAAGTCGTGATTGCGCTTGTACAAGATGCCGTTGTTGAGGAAGAATTTGATGCAAACCTTCTCATGAATTTCTTATCATTGATGATGCCTCGCTGGATATTCCCGAGTCTCAAGATACCTCTTCACATCGTAGTACCAAGGTTTCTCTTCCGTGTCAAGCTCACAACAAGATGCCGTTCACAAACCTTTCAATGATGATCCGGGAGCCTTTGTCCCACCTAACCTTGAACATAGATGACATAGTAGCCAATGCGTCCGCCAACCGATTCTCTTCTCGTGGAATGTGATCAAAAGTAACTCTTCAAGTAGGGATCAAACTCGTAACATGCCTCGATACTAATAAGATTCGGATGCTTCGATCCCACTCGCCTTTAATCTGACTGATCACTAAAGCTAAGTCTCCATACACTTGCAAGAACTTGATTCTTAAGTCAATAGCAGCTTTAATACCCATGATGCACGCCAGACCGGCCATGTTGTTCGTGTAATCCGAAACATAATCAAGTGAAAGGTGTATGTCCGCCTTGTAATACTGTGAACTGACTTTGTAGGATTTTTTGTATCCAAATGTGCGGATAGCAAGAGTCGCCACCGACTTTTATTTTTATCCAATTAAGGGAAGGTAAAAGTACAGAAAAAGACCTTCGTTAGATTCTGAGTAAGGGAGAAGGTTATGAAAAGGGAAGGTATTAGCACCCCTTTCCATCCGTAGTTTATCTACGGGCTCTTAGTTGCTTTATAGATCACTTTTGAAAAAAACTTGTGTTTTCTGTGTGTTTGAAAAATGTTTTGAAAAGGCATTTCGCTTTGACTTTGAAATGATTCATGTAGGAATGTATACAAAGTGTTCGGAAATGTTTCGTTTTGAAAAGTGTTTGAACTTTGGAAAAAGTGTGAGGTGTGAAAAAAAATATTTTGATAGAGCAAGCAACTAGGAGACTTATTACCTACTCAGAATTGGTCATTTTCGTATTTTACGTTCCTTTAGAATAGCGCTAGCCATACCATTAGTTAGTAGGTAGCTCCATCTGGATGTAAGGACAATCAAGGGACATCGGATGGTCATAGAAGGCAACTTGAGGAAGTATCCTAGCACATTCAAGGGACTATCATCATTTTCAGAGGCGACAATCGAGGGTCAAGATCATGTATTCGGAGGAGACATCGTGGGTCTTATGATCTTTGCATCGAAGGGACTATGATGATTTGTTTGAAGGCAACGGTGCTAGAATACCTCTAGGTTCGAGGGACATGACCATTGTTTGAAATCGAAAGGCATCGAGAGAGAATTACCCTAAGGGGTGCGTGTGTGAGAGAAGTGTGTCAATTTCAGATATTTTATCTTGAAAAATTAGTGGGCTAAGTTGATTTTATCTTGCCATACATGCCTAATTACTAGCAATTGATGGAAAGGAAATTAAAATGCGGAAAGTAAAAGCGAAAATGTAAAGGTGCAGAAAGTAAAACCTACGCTATTACATGGCTTTGGGGCAGATACATAATTTAAAATGCGGAAAAATAAAGTCCTAATTTAAACTATTACAACCCATAGACAGTTACATTATTGGAAAAAATAAAACAGTAAAAAGAAACCGTCTGAATCGGAGCAACCTGTGAAAGAATAAGAAAAATCGAGAAATATGATGAAATCGAAATAAGAGAAAATGTTAGAAAAAATGCAAGTTTTAATATGAGAAAATTATTATATGCTGGAAATAAGACAAATATGCTAAGATAATTTTTTGGGATTTTTTAGATGCAATTTAATAATTAAAAACTAATTTATAATGATTTAAATGCTAAAATCAAAATAAAAATAAATATGCATGCAAAATCATATTTTTTAATTTATTAAATTAAATAAAGATTTTATAAAGATGCTGTAAAAAGAAAAAACGTTTTTTGGTAATTTTTTGATGCTTAAATAAAATATGGAAAAGAATTAAAATGAATAGAAAATATTAAAATAAAGAAAATATGGAAATTTGAGTTTGTGAAAAGTGAAAGGGATTGTCTCAACCAGAATCGAACTGGGACATCCTTTCAAACCTTAAAACCGATATGTCGACTAACCGAGCCAAGCGCAGAACTGCTTGAAACGGACGGTTTGAAAATAACACGCCACCATCCTGTTTCTCGCCGCGCCATCCAATGCTTCTTCATTTTGAATTGAAATCGCCTGCCATGGTTCGACGCTAAAGTCCCTGCAAACATCAAAAACACAAAGACACATAATATAAATAAAATCTAAAGCCATGGTTCGATTCCTTGGAGCATCCCGAACACACTGGTATGAGTCTTGAGGTCCAATTTTTCCTAATAAGAGAAACCCTAAAACGGCATAGGAAACCCTAATCATGGCATAACGCGATTCAAAGCCATGGAAATTGATTAAAGCACCTTAAAGTTTACAAATACATCATCGATCACAAAACAAACACAAAACACGTTAATAATGCATGAATCAAAGAATACGATTTTTGAAATTTCAAGAACAAACCAAATTCGGTTTTCACGATTCTGGATGATTTCTGGCAAAGTGGAGGTCCAGAATCACCCCGGTATCAAGGAATGTGTTTGATCCTCAAACCAATTGAAATGAGTTGAACAAGGATTCCTAGTAGTACCAGGTTTTTTGAGTTTGCAACTAGGATTTTGAGCCAATTCTTTCTTTTTTCTTGATAGGTATGCATTATGTATATATACCGAAGGAGGATTTTTTAAGAATTGATCAACATTCAATGGAAATCAAATTTTGATATTCTTATGAAATCAAATTTTCAAATTTTGTCCAATTTCAATCCAATCTTGCCAAATTTGATTCAATTTCGAAATTGTCGCATTTATGGGTTGATTGATCATAAGAAAGCAATAAAAATCAATCTTCCAATTAATTTTGATTTTATAATTTATTTTAAGATTTAATTTGCATTTAAATGAATAAATTACAAATTAAATAGAAAAATAAATCAAAAATTCGTGGCCTTGGGCTTGGATATTCCTAATTGCATGAGGAACAAGTTAGGATGAAGAAAAAATAGGCCCATTTGCAAAAGATTTGATTTTTTGAAGTATCTCTCTTTGTGCATTCTTTCAAAATTCCCCAACTTGTGAAGGGTGTATCTTGCTCAATTTTCCACATTTTTGAGAGTTCTTGGACTTTTTGGAAAGCTCTAAGAGTCCTCTAAACAATGTCTTTGGTTTCACTTCAATTGGAGTTACCATGCTCAATATATCCTCAAGACAAAAAGTTGACTTTTTGTTGACTTTGAAAAGGACCTGTAATGTTTTGAGCTATACCTCTTAAATGAAGCATTTTTTGGACATTCTTGTGAGACATGAAGTTGTAGAGAATTGAATTTCCTTCAAAACAAGAGGTGGTGGAAAAATTTCTGAGAAAGTATGAGAAAGTTATGATCAGTCAAAGTTTGGTTGACTTTTCACCTAGAAACCCTAATTTAGAAAGTTTGACTTTTGTGCAAATCTTGAGTTTTCTTGATGAATCATGATCAACCCTTGATCAAATGATGAATGTAACTTCAAAATGAGGATGTTGACCAAAATCGAAGTTTTGATCTGATGTTGACCATGCTTGACTTTTTGACCAATACAACCGATTTTCAACCATCTGAGCAATTGTCTGAGGAAACTTGACTTGAAGCTTGAAACTTGACATGAAGAATCTTTGAAACATATGAGGAAGCATGAAAACCATTGAGGTGTTAGAAGTCCATCTGGATCTGAGGAATGCCAAACCTAGTTTGGGTTGATTGTCAGAGAGAGTCCATCTGATCAACTCTTGAGGAATCCTTGAGCATGGATGTATGGAATGTCTTGAGAAACATGAGGGCAAATTTTGGGGTATGACAGCTGCCCCTGTTCAATCTTCTTGTACTGGAAGGGTTAGATTGGCATGCTTTGCCTTTCGTGACCTGGAGGTAGAAGATGATTGAACACTCGAGTACACCTGAAAATTTGCACTCGCTGCTAGCTGATGATGCGGGAATGGGCTTACAGATGCCATTTGGAGAAACTGGAGAATTCGCTGGGGAATGAGCCGTACGCTAGACTCGAGATTGTTGTATAGATAGGAGAACTGACGGTGATGGGCTTAAGATGCCATCTGGAAAGGTCGGCGCTGGGGAGTGAACCGTACGCTAGGTTCTGTAGATGCTTCCGAAAGGAGATGGGCTTAGGATGCCATCCGGGGAGAGTCGTACGTTAGACTTCACGCTCGTCTTTGAATGAAGTTATTGGTTTGTATTGATTTTTAACCAAATATGCAGCATTCTGAAAGAGGAGAAATGTTGACAAGTAGTCGGAGATGGGCTTAAGATGCCATCCAAGGCAACTGAGTCGTACGCCAGACTCTCGTAGTTGCTGTTGATACTAAGAGCGAGTCAGAATAGATCTTCGTGCTGATTACTCTGAGGGGATAGTAGTTGGCGAAATGTGGATATTTCCCTGTTGTGCATCGGTGTCGATCCACCGTCGTTATCGGAGGACAACTTGTGATCGTCGGATAAGGTTTCCGCCCAGCGGGTATTAATCCGGATCCGCTGTTGAGAACAACGAGGTTGGTCGCTCGATAGTTTTCCGCCTCGATTCGTATTAATCCCGACCTGCTTGTGTTGAAATGAACTTGTACCTGTTTTGGAGAAAACAAGAGAAATTTCGACAGAATATTGTTAGCCTTATGCAAAGTACGATGCATGACGATGCGTATGAATGATATATGCACTAATTATGATTTTTATGAATAATGTATGAATGATGGATGCTGTGGTATTTCAAAACATATCCATCTTGAGGAGGATGTGAATATTCTGCTCGAGGATTTTGATCATTGGGATGGATGGATAAACCTTGAGAAGGAGGGTAGCTTTGAATCCTCCGATGCACTATCTGACCAAGTCTCGAGCCTAGATATTGTTGTGGAGACCGAAGAGCGTGTCGCCAAAGATCTTGTTTATAGACCCTGTTGGGGATAGCTCAGGAGGCGCTCTGTTGGGAGAGGCTGGGGGGTATTCGACTGGAGAATCTTGTGTATAGAGCCTGCTGAGGAGTATTCGACGATCGCCTCGAGACCGAGTTGAAGGATCGGGCCTGCTGAACCTCCGTTGGGGAATAAAGATGTAAGCTTCCTCCGATGCATTATCTCGACGGATTTCGAGTCTAGACCGCCGCGCTGGAAAGGAGAATTGTACTCACGGGAGAATTTGTAACAAGTGGTAACTCATGGATATTGTGTTCTGGGAACGATGGTGACTTTCATTGTCATCACAATTTCTCAAGCCGTAGAAGTATTTTTGTATGTTCGCCAGACGTATAACAAGTTCTTATTGTCGATACATATAATCATTCAAAGCATACGCTTGACTTTATGCAAATAAAACAAACAAGAATTGTAAAGAGAAAGAGATTTGTATTTTTGAAAGGTGGCGATGGCCGAGTAGTTTATACAAGAGAAAGGTAAAGACTATGTGAAACAATCGTTAAGTTCCAACTATGCTAGTACTCATATTTCAACTATCTCATCTCCTTGTGAGAAAGTGAGTGAATTGATCTTCGCCATTTGAACTTGAATGTCGGTAGTAGTCCTGAAGTAGGTGATCCGAAGAGACATAGTCGCACGCTTAAATCCCTAACTTTTGCCTAGACCGCCTTTCGGTTTTCAGCCACCGATACCTTTTTGCCCAAGCCGTTTTTCGTGTTTTCGACTTGCCGGTGTACATGTTTTGTATATATCCTTACTTTTTGCCCGAACCTTTTGGTTCGCCAGATGCCCTTATTTTTGCCTAGGTTCGCCGACTAGCGGGTCTCTTTTTGCGTAGTATTTTTGACTATGTCTCGCTCCTGTGGTGTGGAAGTCTTCACCGTCCATGGTGCTAAGTATCATAGCTCCGCCGAAAATATCGTTTTGACTACAAATGGTCCCTCATAGGTGGGAGTCCATTTGCCCTCGATCACCTTGTGGAAGAATGATGCGCTTGACTACTAGGTCACCGACTTGGTAGACCCGTGCTTGACCTTCTTGTTAAATGCTCGATCATTCGCTTCGATAAACTGTCCATGGCGATGGACGCTAGTCGCTTCTCATCAATCAAGTTAATTTGGTCAAGGCGAGTCTCGACCCAATCGCTTCACTCTAACTCCCCCGGAGGACTCGTTGAGGGAATCAACTCGATGGGTAGGACGGCTTCCATACCGCATACAAGAGAGAAGGGGTCCCTGGATGTCCGCATCAGAAAGCGATAACCATGAAGAGAAATGGTAACATCTCATGCCAATCCTTGTAAGTCACCGCTATCTTCTCAGATAATCTTCTTAATATTCTTGTTGGCGGCTTCCATCGCGCCATTCATCTTAGGTCGATAAGGAGAAGAGTTGTGATGCTTGATTTTGAACATGCGTAGTTCGGTGATCATCTTGTTGTTGAGATTAGAGCCGTTATCTGTGATAATCCTTTCAGGAGTGCCATACCGACAGATAAGATTATGTTTGATGAATCGAGCCACAACATTTTTGGTAACGGATGCGAACGAGGCTGCCTCTACCCACTTGGTGAAATAATCAATTGCCACAAGGATGAAACGATGTCCGTTGGAAGCTGTGGGCTTGATTTCTCCAATCATGTCAATGCCCCACATTGCAAAAGGCCAAGGAGCCGTTAGAACATTCAGAGGTACTGGAGGTACGTGTACTTTATCTGCATATATCTGGCACTTATGACAAGATCGAGCCTAACGGTGACAATCAGCTTCCATGGTGGACCAATAGTAACCTGTTCTCAGAATCTTCTTAGCCATCGATGCCCACCGGAGTGGGTACCAATGCCCTTCGTAACTCTTCCATGATGTATGTTCGCGGATATTTCTCAAGATACCTCTTTACGCAGTAGTACCGTTTTTCTTCGTCAACAATACCGGTTCGCCAAACCTCTCAATGATGATGATTGGGAGCCTCGTCGACCTTGAACATAGATGACATAGTGGCTAACGCGCTCGCCAACCGATTCTTTCTCGTGGAATGTGATCAAGTCTCTTCAAGTAGGGGATCAAACTGCATTTTCTGACGGAATGAGATTCGGATGCTTCGTATCCCACTCGCCTTAATGGATCATCACAAAGCGAGTCTCCATACACTTGCAAGGACTTGATTAAGTCAATAGCAGCTTTAATACCCATGATGCACGCTCAGATTCGCCATGTTGTTAGTACAATCAAACATAATCATGTGTGAAGGCGTGTCCGCCGTAGGGATGTAATGATGGCGCCAATGCCATTGCCAAGTGCGTTGAGGCTCCATCAAGACCATGGTCCATCGGGATCCTTGTTCGTGTCCTTCGTCTCGGCCCTGTTCTCCACAATCGTGAATTAGTAAAACATCTTCATTCGAAAATCGAATCGCATAGATCGATAGTCATCTACGGCTTGATGAGCCAAATGATCGGTACACTTCCTTTGATCGCTCGAAGTATATCGATGTCATATTTCGTCAAGATTGCCATCTTGCTATTCTTCCGAGAGAGCGGTTTCTCAAATATGTATTTTATCGGATCCATCTTGGAAATCAACAAGGTAGTGTGAGTCAACATATATCGTTTTAGCCATGGCGCAGCCCAAGCCAAAGCGTTGCAAGTTTTCAAGCCGTGAGTATCTTGTTTTTCATGTAAACTTTTGCTAAGGTAGTATATTGCATGCTCTTTTCGACCTGACTCGCCATGTTGCCCCAACACACACCCCATCGAGTTCTCTAACACCGCTGGTACATGATGAGAGGTTCTTCGAGGGCGGCATCGTGATAGAGGATTCAGTAGGTACCTTGATTTTGTCAAAAGCGATCCGCAATCGCCGCTCCATTCCACTACTTGATCTTTCTTTAGTAGTGAAGATTGGCTCGCAGCAGCTTAGGTGTGCAATGAATCTGCAATGTAATTCAATCGCCCAAGAAACCTCTAACTTCCTTCTCGGTGGGAGTCGCATCTCTTGAATCGCTTTAACCTTGGCGGGATCAACTTCAATACCTTTACCACTACAATAAACCCTAGGAGTTTGCCGGATCCGACTCCAAAAGTGCACTTGTTCGATTAAGTCTCACCGTACTTTTTTCAATCAAATATTTTCGCAAATGATCGAGATGTTCTTCTTCGGTCTGTGATCTAGCTATCATGTCGTCGACGTAGACCTCTATCTCGTGATGAATCATGTCATGAAATAGTGCCACCATGGCACGCTGGTAAGTGGCGCTGTTTCATCCGAACGGCATAACTTTGTAATGTAAAGTGCCCCACGTGTAACAAAAGTAGTCTTTTCCATGTCTTCGGGAGCCATTTTGATCTGATTGTAACCTGAGAAACCATCCATGAAGGAGAAAACTTTGTGCTGAGCGGTATTGTCAACCAGGACATCAATATGAGGAAGTGGAAAATCGTCTTTCGGACTCGCTTTGTTCAAATCTCTGTAATCCACACACATGCGCACCTTGCCATCCTTCTTAGGTACGGCATACGCTAATACCACGGGATAAGAGGTGAGCTAGAAAACCGGCGTTGAACTGCTTCATAACTTCGGCTTTGATTTTCTCTGACATCTCCGGACGCATACGACGGACCTTCTGTTTTACTGGGGGAAAACCTTCTTTTGTTGGTAATCGATGAACCACAATATCAATGTCTAAACCTGGCATGTCTTCGTATGACCAAGCAAAAACCTCAATATAGTCTCGTAGCATCCGAACCAATCTTTTTGACATCGCTCAAGACCCGCCCTATCTTGATCTCTTTTCGTTTTCGTTAGTACTTCACGATTCAACTTGCTCTTCGTGGTCAGTATGACTCGATCTTCTTTGCTGTAGTAACCGACAAGTTCTCCGGCACTTCACAATCTTCCTCACTTTCGCTTCGCTTGGTAGATCGGATTATCAAGTCATATTTGGCACTAGCATAGTCGTTATTAATTAGATTCGAGTGATTCTCGCAGTTGTATCACGTGTGTGTAAGAACACATAGCCTTTGAAGGGGTGATAAAGTAAAAGAAAGAAAACACAATTGAATGCAAAAGTCCAACGAATTTATTGAATGAAAATACGCAAACGACAAATAATAACCCTCGCAAACGAGCCATAATGCCCCGGGCAAGGCTGTGGCTTTAGAGTTTATTGTTCAAAATATAGAAAATACGAAAAGCAAACAAGACAAAAAATAATTACTCCTGACTAAAGGAGATTGGTATGACGTCTTCAGTCTTCCAATTGCTGAGCTCATGATCTGGAGTTGGGAAGATCCACTTGCCGATGTCGTCGCCGCTGCCGCCCTATAGCATGGATTCTCTCGCCGATGCGGAAGGGAAGTTGGCAAGACGCCGCAGCGTATCATCTCTCGTCCTTGATGGTGAAGCCTAAACCACTTTTCAAACTTGAAAGGAAGATCGTGGAGTCACCCCAAATAGAACTACCACTTCTTCAACTGCAGCTTGAGCATCTTTCGTGGATGCCATCCTAGGAGGAGCCGATGTAACTTCAGAATAATGTGAGAAGCAGTATGACTGGGACTGCTTTCAAAAGCTTCGACAGGAGTCTCAAGAATTCACCTTCCATCTCAAGATAACGGAAAGATCTGTAGATGACTGACCATATACTTTCTTCACCACACATCAGAATAACTTTCCCTTTCACTGGTGGTACTTCGATGCAAGGTGTAGGTAGCACCGCCCCATGTATCCAAGGGCCCAAGTAGGTAAGAGTAAGCGGACGGATGTCCATGACAAAGAAAGTAGAGTCAAAAGTCTGGAACCGACTTTAATAGTAGAGTGAGCTCTCCAAGTACCGTTCGCTTAGAACCATCAAAAGCTCGCACGATAATGTCACTGGGTCTCAGAACCAACCCTTCGACATCAAGTCGATCAAAAGCAGTCTTTGGTAGGATATTCAGAGCAGAGCCGGTATCCACCAAAACATGAGATAATGTTACGCCCTTGCATTCAATAGAGATGTGCAAGGCTTTGTTGTGTTTCTTTCCGGCAGGAGTCAAATCAGTATCAGAGAAGCCTAGGCCGTTGTTGGCAGCCAAGCTAGCAATACAAACTTCGAATTGGTCAGTGGTAGTGTCTTGCGGTACATGAGCATTCTTCAGAAACTTCACCAAGGCGTTAGCATGAGCCTCGGAGCACAAGAGCAGAGCAAGCATGGAGATCTTGGACGGAGTCTGTCCCAACTGTTCCACAACATTGTAGTCACTTTTCTTGATAATCTTCGATTTCTCCATTTCTTGTTGGAGGTGTCTTCAAGAACTTCCTTTGGTACCTCGTTGAGCAGGATGAGTCACCGGTTCTTCCCTCTGGCCGGGAAATTGGTCGAGTAGCCGAATGCGAGCCGAGTCTGTGTCTTTGGAGGAGAGATTTCTGGAGAGAATACCCTTCCGGTTCTGGTCACCTTACTTGATCCGGTGATGTTGTCAATGTCAGGAATGGTAGTTTCAACTGTAAGGTCCTCCATGGTCAGAGGGTCTTGCTTGACGCCATGGTAGTAAACATCAGATCCATAATTCCAAGGGATAGCCTTGTTAGAGGAATATGGAACTGGTCTTGGAGAAGTGATAATGAGGGGGTGCCACTCTAAGCACAGGATCAGCAGAGGAAATCCTTATTGTGTTAACATCAGCATAGTCTTCTGGGAAATCGTCACCCCATCCGGTCGCTTTAAAGTCTTCAATAGGAATCTTGTAGCTCTCAGGAACAGAGTATTTCACCATGTAGTCATACTTTCCACTTGGCTGCCCCAAGGTATCCCACACATCTGGTACAGTTTCATTCACATCTTCGATCTTCAGCTTAGACATGCTTTCACACAGCTTCTGCACAGGGTGGTTTCAAGAACAGTATCTCACGGTTGTCCATCATGCACTGAACACGTCTTCTCAACCAAGCACAACCATCAGGTGTAGATAGGCACCAACGGCAATTCTCTGGGCATCCTGGATTGACACCGGCTTGCAGCAACTCTTTCTTAATAGTCATCAAAGGAATGGTCAAGTCCTCTATATTGAAAACATAAGTATCATCACCAACAGCATTGGAACTCTTGTCATGGTTAGGCATAGGCGCATTGATCACATTCGGAGTTTCAACGGGAGGATCAAACTCAATCTGCTTAGCTTCAATCATGTCTTGAATTTTGTTTTTCAGAGCCCAACAATCATCAGTACTATGTCCGGGGCTATTGGAATGGTAAGCACACTTAGCATTAGGATTGTATTTCGGAGAAGAAGTGTTAACATTCTGAGGAGGATCCCTCAAAGTAATCAGCTCTGCTTTCAACATGTGTTGCAAAGCTTGCGACAATGGCATGTTGATCTCAGAATCGCCTTCGTGGCGCTGCTCTGCACGCTGCATTGTCTCACCGAGGTTGTGCCGATGTAGGATTAGATCACAACCGCCCCCACAGATTGAGCGCGGTCGGTCTTGGCTCGGCTTTTCTGACCATACACAGCATTAGTTTCTTTCTTACCGCCAAAAGATCTCTTCGCAGCATTTGATGATGACTCTACATGAATCTTCCCACTCTTGATACCAGCTTCGATACGCCGTCATAATATCACCGGTGAATCCGTCAAGAGTTTCCAATCGATGATTGAAGAAAGGGCCTCGTGTTCTATAAACATATCAACCAACTCCCTATTGGACAAGGGTGGTTGAACTCGCTCGCTAGATCTCTCCACTTCGAGCATACCTTGAACTTCTCATCACGACCCATGACATGCTTTGTAGTTGCATGCGGTGGGTGTGAATTCAGATTGTACTATATCGCTCGTAGAAAGCATCTGCCAAATCATTCCAAGTACCGGATTCGATCATTCTCTAGTGGATAATACCATTCCAATTGAGTTCCGGACAAACCTCTTGAAAATAGTGCATCCACAACTTTCACATCAAGGGGGTTGATCTTCTGAAAATAGGACTTCAAATGCAGCTTTGGACAAGAAATGCCATCATACTTGGCAAAAGTAAGAACTTTGAACTTGGGAGGAATCACAACACCAGGGACGAGACTCAGATCATCAAAATTCAACCCGGACATCTTTAGGTTTTCCACAGCATTCAGACGGTCTTCAAGTTGCTTGTACTTATCATCTTCATCAGAGAACTGGCTATAGTCAGAACGCTCCTCTCTATCTTTCTCAGGCTCACGCTGGTCATCTTCGTTACCCTTGACACTCCCTTCATTCTTAACACTGTCCTCAGAGAGTTCAAGCCGACTGACCACTTTAGGACCACCTTTGTAGCGTCTGCCCATGTTGAGTAGACCCACAACCTTCTTCTTCTTGTTGATGAGCTTCTTTAGATCTTCTTGGCCTTGGACCAAGCTAGTGAACATCAATAAATCGAGCATTCGAACTCGAGTTCTTTGACAGTCTGTTCGAGAGCCATTGCTGCTAAAATAAATAGCAAAAGGATGAGAAAACCAATCTCCAATGTACCTGTGATGCAATGCTATGCTATGATATGCAATGTTTATGCGAATGCAATGCAATGTTTTCAAGGACCTCTAGGATTTAAATTTGTTAAACAAGCAATGAGCAAACAAATATTAGTTCTCTTTTTATTCTTTTTCTTTTTAAGTACAAAAGATAGTTCAAAACAATAAAAGAAAAACATATAAATCATAAAGCTTCTAGGTCTCCCATGGGCGCTTCCTTTTGGTGCCGAGATAGGCGTTGATGTTGCGCTCCTCGTGAAGTAGCTTGGTCAACTCTAGCACTTTCTTCTCACTTGCATAACACTGAGCTTCAAAGGTATCCCTTTCTTCCTTTAGTTGAATCCAGGATCTCTTCAAGTCTTCAAAATCAGTAGGTATGTCAGGATGGAGAATAGTATAGGGTACGTCACCTATAGCAACAGGTTCCATAATCACTGGTAGAACAGGCGCGAATGGCATCATGAGGTTTTGAGCTCGAGCTCGCACCCATTTGAGGTAAGGTTCCCAAGGAGAGTGGGGTTTTGGTGCCCCAAAGTCTTGGTATCAGTCTTCTTTACCATGCCCCAAGCATGTATGAACCTTCGTCGGTAATTCTGGAGATCGTGGTTGTAGTCGAACACAATGTCTTGGAGAAGCATATCATGAGGACCATCTCTTCGAGCAAAACCAAACTGACGTAGAGCTAAAGAAGGGTTGTAAGTGATACCTCCTCTTATACCAAGGAGTGGTACATTAGGGAATTCTCCACAACGCTCAATGAAGGTGAAGTCCTTTTGAGAGAAAAGACTCCAACGGATATCCGAATGAGAGAGTGACATTAGCCTTTGAGACCACTTCATCCTTTGTTCGTTCTTCAAAACTGATGGAGCAAGGTGCGAAATAAACCACCTTGAAAGTAACGGTATACAACACATGAGAGTGCCTTGTCTCTTAGTAGTACGAGTATGGAGAGAATGTAGGATGTCTCCAAGTAAAGTAGGCACTGGATTACGGGCAAGGAACAACTTGATGGCGTTGACATCTATGAATTGATCCGAGTTAGGGAATAGAACCAAACCATAAATTAGCAAGGCCACAATGTTTTCAAATGCATGGAAACTCATAACTTTGAGGAATTCTCGAGCTTTCTTAATTAGGAACTTAGAAAGTAAACCCTTAACTCCGCTTCTAGTTTCCCAATTGGCTTCAATGTCTGAGCGCTTAAGATGTGGTCGATAATGTCTTCAGATTTAGGAACCTTTTCTAGACTTGAATGGCATTTGGTCAAGAATAGGTACCCCAAGTAGCTTAGAGAACTCTTCCAAGGTAGGAACTAATCGATAATCTGGAAATGTAAAGCAATGGTGCTTTCGATCAAAGAACCTGAATAGGACATGCATCATATCTTCTTCAAAACCGAGATGACCAAATCAAGTAGATAACCATGTCTTTGATGAACCGAGCATGGTCGGAATTTCTCAAACCAATTTTTGAATGAGAAGGTATACCCATGAAGTTGATTCGATAGTCTTTCTAGAAGCCCTGACACCTACAAAATGAGCAAAGATAAATCCCTAGGTCCTTGAAATGGTTAGAAATGATATGCAATGCAAATGATGTCATGATGTCATGTTTACACACAAGCATTCACAATGAGCCTAGGTTTAAGGCTCGATGAGGTCTAGGTGATTACCCTACCAAAAGTTTGAGTTGGTTCATCCTGTCCTATAATAGTAACCGGTTCTAGGAATCTCACATCATTGATCTTTCTCAGAGGCGCTTATTTCAATACGACTACCAAGTGGTCGATCGAAATGTCCCAAAAGTCTCGATCTCAATGAGCGTAGCATCGAGTATCAACCAACCTCGGTCTACACCAAAGCCGGTCATCTCACTACCTTCTAATGGCCAAGATGGGTCAATTAAGGTTCTAAAAGTTTAATTAGCGCTTGATGACACCACGCAGAAGCCAAATACTATCCTCAACTTGGGAATGAGGAGTATCGGGACAACCAAAGTGTCACGCTAACGTAGCCATCATGTTGACCGTTTAGTTATACGTCTAGCGGTCGCAACGATCTAATGCCACTTACCTAAAAGGAAACCCGGATCCGGGTGTAGGATCCCCCAACAATATAATACCCAAGCAACCCTTAAAGATAAAGCAAGCAAGTCAAACAAAAAGCAATAAAGGTGATCTTAAATCCTTAAGGCATTCTCTCTTTTTAGGGTGTTCCCCAGCAGAGTCGCCAGTTCTGTAATACGGTGAACTGACTTTTGTAGGATTTTTTGTATCCAAATATGCGGATAGCAAGAGTCGCCACCGACTTTTATTTTTATCCAATTAAGGGAAGGTAAAAGTACAGAAAAAGACCTTCGTTAGATTCTGAGTAAGGGAGAAGGTTATGAAAAGGGAAGGTATTAGCACCCCCTTTCCATCCGTAGTTTATCTACAGGCTCTTAGTTGCTTTATAGATCACTTTTGAAAAAAACTTGTGTTTTCTGTGTGTTTGAAAAATGTTTTGAAAAGGCATTTCGCTTTGACTTTGTAATGATTCATGTAGGAATGTATACAAAGTGTTCGGAAATGTTTCGTTTTGAAAAGTGTTTGAACTTTGGAAAAAGTGTGAGGTGTGAAAAAAAATATTTTGATAGAGCAAGCAACTAGGAGACTTATTACCTACTCAGAATTGGTCATTTTCGTATTTTACGTTCCTTTAGAATAGCGCTAGCCATACCATTAGTTAGTAGGTAGCTCCATTCGTTGGATGTAAGCGGGACAATCGAAGGGACATCGGATGGTCATAGAAGGCAACTTGTAGGAAGTATCCTAGCACATTCGAAGGGACTATCATCATTTTTCGTAGGCGACAATCGAGGGTCAAGATCATGTATTCGGAGGAGACATCGTGGGTCTTATGATCTTTGCATCGAAGGGACTATGATGATTTGTTTGAAGGCAACGGTGCTAGAATACCTCTAGGTTCGAGGGACATGACCATTGTTTGAAATCGAAAGGCATCGAGAGAGAATTACCCTAAGGGGTGCGTGTGTGAGAGAAGTGTGTCAATTTCAGATATTTTATCTTGAAAAATTAGTGGGCTAAGTTGATTTTATCTTGCCATACATGCCTAATTACTAGCAATTGATAAGGGTGCGGAAATTAAAATGCGGAAAGTAAAAGCGGAAATGTAAAGGTGCAGAAAGTAAACCTACGCTTATTACATGGCTTTGGGCGTATACATAATTTAAAATGCGGAAAATAAAGTCCTAATTTAAACTATTACAACCCATAGACTACATTATTGGAAAAAATAAAAAAGAAAAGAAACCGTCTGAATCGGAGCAACCTGTGAAAGAATAAGAAAAATCGAGAAATATGATGAAATCGAAATAAGAGAAAATGTTAGAAAAAATGCAAGTTTTAATATGAGAAAATTATTATATGCTGGAAATAAGACAAATATGCTAAGATAATTTTTTGGGATTTTTTAGATGCAATTTAATAATTAAAAACTAATTTATAATGATTTAAATGCTAAAATCAAAATAAAAATAAATATGCATGCAAAATTATATTTTTTAATTTATTAAATTAAATAAAGATTTTATAAAGATGCTGTAAAAAGAAAAAACGTTTTTTGGTAATTTTTTGATGCTTAAATAAAATATGGAAAAGAATTAAAATGAATAGAAAATATTAAAATAA
This sequence comes from Vicia sativa, assembly GCA_021764765.1. NCBI lineage: Eukaryota > Viridiplantae > Streptophyta > Magnoliopsida > Fabales > Fabaceae > Vicia > Vicia sativa. Next base: position 318,783,855 of record CM038792.1, on the reverse strand, counting down.
AGAAAATATGGAAATTTGAGTTTGTGAAAAGTGAAAAAAAGGGATTGTCTGAACCAGGAATCGAACTGGGGACATCCCTTTCAAACCTTGAAATCGATATGTCGACTAACCGAGCCAAGCGTAGTGAACTGCTTGAAACGGACGGTTTGAAAATAACACGCGCCACTATTTGTTTCTTCACGCCATCCAAATTCTTCATTTTGAAAAAATCATACGGCCATGGTTCGACGCAAAGTCCCTGGCAAACATCAAAAACACAGCACACATAATATAAATAAAATCTAAAGCCATGGTTCGATTCCTTGGAGCATCCCGAACACACTGGTATGAGTCTTGAGGTCCAATTTTTCCTAATAAGAAACCCTAAACGGATAGAAACCCTAATCATGGCATAACGCGATTCAGGCCATGGAAATTCGATTAAAGCACCCAGAAAGTTTGCAAATACATCACTGATCACAAAAACAAACACAAAACACGTTAATAATGCATGAATCAAAGAATACGATTTTTGAAATTTCAAGAACAAACCAAATTCGGTTTTCACGATTCTGGATGATTTCTGGCAAAGTGGAGGTCTGTAATCACTCCTGGGGTATCAAGGAATGTGTTTGGATCCTCAAAACCAATTGAAACGAGCTGGAACAAGGATTGCTAGTAGCTTGTGTACCACGGTTTTTTGAGTTTGCAACTAGGATTCTTGAGCCAATTCTTTCTTTTTTTTCTTGATAGGTATGCATTATGTATATATACTGGAAGGATTTGAGATTGAATTTGGTAAGAATTGATCAACATTCAATGGAAATCAAATTTTGATATTCTCATGAAATCAAATTTTCAAATTTTGTCCAATTTCAATCCAATCTTGCCAAATTTGATTCAATTTCAAATTGTCGGCATTTATGGGTTGATTGATCATAAGAAAGCAATAAAATCAATCTTCCAATTAATTTTGATTTTATAATTTATTTTAAGATTTAATTTGCATTTAAATGAATAAATTACAAATTAAATAGAAAAATAAATCAAAATTCGTGGCCTTGGGCTTGATATTCCTAATTGCATGAGGAACAAGTTAGATGAAGAAAAATAGGCCCATTTGCAAAAGATTTGATTTTTGAAGTATCTCTTGTGCATTCTTTCAAAATTCCCAACTTGTGAAGGGTGTATCTTGCTCAATTTTCCACATTTTTGAGAGTTCTTGGACTTTTTGGAAAGCTCTAAGAGTCCTCTAAACAATGTCTTTGGTTTCACTTCAATTGGAGTTACCATGCTCAATATATACTCAAGACAAAAGTTGACTTTTTGTTGACTTTGAAAAGGACTCGAATGTTTCGAGCTATACCTTAAATGAAGCATTTTTGACATTCTTGTGAGACATGAAGTTGTAGAGAATTGAATTTCCTTCAAAACAAGAGGTGGTGGAAAATTTGAGAAAGTATGAGAAAGTTATGATCACCAAAGTTTGGTTGACTTTTCACCTAAACCCTAATTTAGAAAGTTTGACTTTTGTGCAAATCTTGAGTTTTCTTTGATGAATCATGATCAACCCTTGGTCAAATGATGAATGTAACTTCAAAATGAGGATGTTGACCAAAAATCGAAGTTTTGATCAGATGTTGACCACGCTTGACTTTTGACCAATACAACCGATTTTCAACCATCCGAGCAATTGTTCGAGGAAACTTGACTGGAAGCTTGAAACTTGACATGAAGAATCTTTGAAACATATGAGGAAGCATGAAACCATTGAGGTGTTAGAAGTCCATCCGATCTCGAGGAATGCCAAACCCTAGTTTGGGCTGATTGTTCAGAGAGTGTCCATCCGATCAACTCTCGAGGAATCCTCGAGCATGGATGTATGGAATGTCTTGAGAAACATGAGGGCAAATTTTGGGGTATGACACGCCTGGGGATGTGATGATGGCGCCAATGCCATTGCTAAGGCGTTTGAGGCTCCATCAAAGACCATGGTCCATCGGATCCTTGTTCGTGTCCTTCGTCTGGCCCGTTCTTCACAATCAAGAATTAGCAAAACATCTTCATCTGAAATTGAATCGCATAGATCGATAGTCATCTACGGCTTGATGAGCCAAATGATCGGCTACTACACTTCCTTTGATCGCCGAGAAGTGTAATCGATGTCATATTCGGTCAAGATCATTTGCCATCTGCTATTCTTCCGAGAGAAATGGTTTCTCAAATATGTATTTTATTGATCCATCTTGAAATCAACAAGGTAGTGTGAGTCAACATATACTGCCTTAGTCGGCGAGCAGCAAGTTAAAGCGTTGCAAGTTTTCTCGAGCCGTGAGTATCTTGTTTCACAAATGGTAAACTTTTGCTAAGGTAGTATATTGCATGCTCTTTTCGACTGCACTCGCCATGCCCCAACACACACCCCATTGAGTTCTCTAACACCGCCAAGTACATGACGAGAGGTCTTCCTTTGTAGGGAATCGTGGATAGGAGGATTCCTAGGTACTCCTTGATTTTGTCAAAAGCGATCCGGCAATCGCTGCTCCATTCTACTACTTGATCTTTCTTAAGTAGCTTCAAGATTGGCTCAAGCAAGTAGCTTAGTGTGCAATGAATCGCAATGTAGTTCAAACGCCCAAGAAACCTCTCGACTTCCTTCTCAAGGGAGCCGGCATCTCTGAATGGCTTTAACCTTGGCGGATCAACTTCAATACCTTTACCATCGACAACAAACCCTAGGAGTTTACCTGATCCGACTCAAAAGTGCACTTGTTGGGATTGAGTCTTAATCTGCATTTCTTCAACCTCGTCAAATAGTTTCCGCAAATGATCAAGATGCTCTTCTTCCCGGATCTAGCTATCATGTCGCCGACGAGACCTCTATCTCGTGATGAATCATGTCATGAAATAGTGCCACCATGGCACACCGTAAGTGGCGCGCCGCGTTTTCAACCGAACGGCATGACCTTGTAAAAGTACCGATCAGGTCACAAAAGTAGTCTTCCATGTCTTCGGAGCCATTTTGGTTTGATTGTAACCGAGAAACCATCCATGAAGGAGAAAACCTTGGCCGAGCGGTGTTGTCAACCGTAACATCAATATGAGGAAGTGGAAAATCGCCTTCGACTTGCTTTGTTCAGATCTCTATAATCCACACACATTCGACTTTACCATCCTTCTTGGGTACGGGAACCACATTCGCAACCCATCGCGGATAAGAAGTAACGGTTAGAAACCGCGTTGAATCGCTTCATAATCTCGGCTTTGATTTTCTCGACATCTCAGACGATACGATTTAACCTTCCGTTTACTAGAGAAAACCTTCTTTTGTCGGCAATCGATGAACCACAATATCAATGTCTAAACTCGCATGTCTTCGTATGACCAAGCAAAACCTCAATATAGTCTTGTAGCATCCAATCAACCTTTCTTTAACATCGTTTCAAGACCCGCCTCCTATCTTGATCTCTTTTCTGCCTTCGCGCAGACTCCAAATTCACAACCTCAATCGCTTCGTCGTGGTCAGATAACCCGATCTTCTTGCAGTAGCAGCTTGACAAGTTCTCCGGCACTTCACAATCTTCCTCACTTTCGCCTTCTTGGTAGATCGGATTATCAAGTCATATTTAGCACTAGCATAGTCAAGTATTAACTAGATTCGAGTGATTCTCATAGTTGTATCACGTAAGTGTAAACACATAGCTTTTTGAAAGGGTGATAAAGTAAAAGAAAGAAAACACAATTGAATGCAAAAGTCCAACGAATTTATTGAATGAAAATACGCAACGATGATAATAACCTCGCAACGAGCCATAATGCCCCGCAAGGCACTGTGCTTTAGAGTTTATTGTTCAAAACATAGAAAATACGAAAAGCAATCTAGACAAAATAACTCCCGACTAAAGGAGATTGGTATGACGCCTCGGCCTTCCAATTGTCGAGCCCATGATCTCGAGTTGAAAGATCCACTTGTCGATGTCAAGTCGTTGTCGCCGCCCTCTATAACATGGATTCCACTGGCCGATGCGGAAAGGAAGTTGGCCTAACGCCGCGCGTATCATCTTCTCGACTTTGATGGTGAAACCTAAACCATTTTGTCAAACTTGAAAGGAAGATCGGAGCTGGCCCCAAATAGCACCACCACCTTCTTCAACTGCATTGAGCATCTTTCGTGGAGGCCATCCTAGAGGAGTCTGTGTAACTTTTGAATAACGAGAGCCAATGTGCATGACTCGGGATGCTTCAAAAGCTTGACAGGAATCTCAAAGAATTCACCCTCCATCTCGAGATATCGGAATGATCGTAGATGACCGACCATATATTCCTTCACCACACACTTTAACAACTTTTCCTTTCACCTGTATTTCTTTTGATGCAAGGTAATAAATACCGCCCCATGTATCCAAGGGCCCAAGTAGGCAAAAGTAAGTCGGACTGATGTTCATGACAAAGAATGTAGAGTCGAAAGTCCGGGAACCGACTTTAAAAGCAGTAGTGAGCTTCCAAGAACTGCTCGCTAGAACCATCAAAGCTCACGATAATGTCACGGGTCTCGTAACCAACCCTTCGACATCAAGTCGATCAAAAGCGCTTTTCGTAAGATATTCAGAGTAACAAAGATTCACCAAAACATGAGATAATGTTACGCTTGCATTCAATAGATGCAAGGCCTTGTTGTGTTTCTTTCCTGCAGAGTCAAATCAAGATCGTAGAAGTTTAGGTCGTTGTTGGGCTAGGCTAGCAATACAAACTTCAAACTGGTCAAGAGTAGTGTCTTGGCACGTGAGCATTCTTCGTAAATTTCACCAAGGCGTTAGTACGAGCCTCTGAGCACAAGAGCAGTAGCAAGTATGGAGATCTTGACGGAGTCCGTCCCTAACTGCTTGCCAAACATTGTAGTCTCTTCTTGATAATCTTCGTAATTTCTCCATCTCTTGTTTGAGGTGTCCTCGAACTTCCTTTGGTACTCGTCGAAAGGTGATGAGTCACCGGTTCTTTCCCACCGGCCGGGAAATTGGTCGAGTAGATGGGATGCGAGTTGAGTCAGTGTCTTTTGAGGGAGATATCTCGGAGAGAATACCTTCCTGCTCGGTCACCTTACTTGATCCGTGATGTTGTCAATGTCGAATGGAAGCTTCAACCGAAGGTCTCCAACGGTCGAGGGTCTTGCTGACGCCATGATAATAAACATCACCCATAATTCCAAGGAATAGCTTTGTCGAGGAATATGGAACCGGTCTTGGAGAAGTGATAATGAGAGGTGCCACTAGGCTGTGATCGCAGAGGAAATCCTTATTGTGTTAACATCAAAGATAGTCTTCGAAATCGCCACCCCATCCTCGCCTTTAACATCTTCAATAGGAATCTTTGAGTTTCGTGATGTGTTGTATTTACCATGTATTCATATTTTTCCACTTGCTCATTCCATATGCATCAACACGCCTTCTCAATTCAAGCACAACCATCAAGCGTACGGAACCAACTACAATCTTCTCGCATCCTCGGATCGACACCCCGTTTGTAACAAATTCTTCTTGATAGTCATCGAGGAATGGTCAAGTCATCTATGTTGAAAACATAAGTATCATCACCAACAACATTGGAACTCTTGTCATGGTTAGCATAGGGCGTTAATCATATCTTGAGTCTCGACGGAGGATCAAACTCAATCGCTTAGCTTCAATCATGTCTTGAATCTTGTTCTTCGTGAGCCCAACAATCATCGATCGTGGTCCGGCTATTGGAATGGTAAGCACACTTAGCATTAGGATTGTATCTTGAGAGGAAGTGTTGACATTCGAGGAGGATCCTCAAGGTAATCACCGCTTTCAACATGTGTTGCAAGGCTTGGACAATGGCATGTTGATCTTGTAAACCGTCTTCGTGGGCGCTGCGTTACGCCGTTGTCTCACCGAGGTTGTGCCGATGTAGGATCGAGATCACAACGCCTTCACGTATCGAGCCGGTCTTGGTCTCGGCTTTTCCTCACCATACACAAGATTGGCTTTTTCTTACCACCAAAAGGTCTCTTCGCAGATTGAAGATGACTCTACCGAATCTTTCCACTCTTGATACCACTTCAATACGCCGTCAGAAGTATCACGGTGAATCCAAATCAAGAGTTTCCAATCAAATGATCAAGAATGGGCCCGACAATGTTCCCATAAACATATCAACCAACTCCCTATCGACAAGGGTGGTCAACTCACCGCTAGATCTCCATTTCGAGCATACCTTGAACTTCTCGTCATGACCCATAGACATGCTTTGCGTTGATGCGAGTGGGTGTCAATTCAAGATTGTACTCATACTTTCAGAGAAAGCATCACCAAATCACTCCAAGTACGGATACGGCCATTCTCTAGTCGATAGTACCACTCCAATCGAGTTCCTGACAAACTCTTGAAAGTAATGCATCCACAATTTTCTCATCGTGGGGTCGATCTTCGAACATAGGACTTCAAATGCACTTAGGCAAGAGATGCCATCATATTTGGCAAAAGTAGGAACTTTGAACTTAGGAGGAATCACAACACTGTGGACAAGACTCGTGTCATCAAAATTCAGCCCGACATTTTCGATTTTCCAAGATTCGACGGTCTTCAAGTTGCTTGTACTTGTCGCCTTCATCGTAGTATTATGGCATCATACCGATCGCCTTCCTTTCGTTTCACGCCGCCGCCTTCGCCATCACCTCATTCTTGACATCTTTTGAGAGCTCAATCCTACCGACTTTTTCCGACCACCCTTGTAGCCCGCCCATGTGCCGAGAAGACCCACAACCTTCTTTCTTTCTGTTGATGAGCCTTTTCGATCTTCTTGGCCTTGGACCAAGCTAGTGAACATCAATAAACCGAGCATTCAACTCGAGATCTTTTGATACTGCTCGAGAGCCATCATCGCTAAAATAAATAGCAAGAGGATGAGAAAACCAATCTCCAATGTACCGTGATGCAATGTTTATGCTATGCAATGTTTATATGTAATGTCATGCAATGTTTTCAAGGACCTCTAGGATTTAAATTTGTTAGACAAGCAATGAACAAACAAATATTAGTTCTCTTTTTATTCTTTTTCTTTTAAGTACAAAAGATAGTTCAAAACAATAAAAGAAAACATATAAATCATAAAGCTTCTAGGTCTCCCATGGCGCTCCTCTTGGTGCCGAGGTAGGTTGATGTTGCGCCTCGTGAAGTAGCTTGGTCAACTCTAGTACCTTCTTCTCACTTGCATAACATCGAGCTTCAAAGGTATCCTCTTCTTTAAGTCAATCCGTGATCTCTTCAAGTCTTCAAAATCAGAGGCATGTCGATGGAGAACAAGATAGGTACGCCACCTATAGCAACAAGTTCCATAATCACGGTAGAACAAAGAATGGCATCATGAGGTTTCGAGCTCGAGCTCGCACCCATTCGAGGTAAGGTTCAGGAGCGGGGTTTTGGTGCCCCAAAGTCTTGGTATCGCCTTCTTTACCATGCCCCAAGCGTGTATGAACCTTCTTAATTCGAGATCGTGATTGTAGTCGAACACAATGTCTTGGAGAAGCATATCATGAGGACCATCTTCGAGCAAAACCAAACCGACGTAGAGCTAGAAGGGGTCAGTAATACCCCTTATACCGTGGAGTGGTACATTAGGAATTCTCCACAACGCTCAATGAAAGTGAAGTCCTTTTGAGAGAAAAGACCCAACGGATATCCGAATGAGAGAGTGACATTAGTCTTGAGACCACTTCATCCTTTGTTCATTCTTCAAAATCGATGGAGGAAGGTGCAATAAACCACCTTGAAAGTAACGGTATACAACACATGAGAGTGCCTTGTCTCTTAGTAGTACGAGTGTGGAGAGAATGTAGGATATCTCCAAGTAAAGTAGGCACTGGATTACGGGTAAGGAACAACTTGATGGTGTTGACATCTATGAATTGATCCGAGTTAGGGAATAGAACCAAACCATAAATTAGCAAGGCCACAATGTTTTCAAATGCATGGAAACTCATAACCTTTGAGGAATTCTCGGGCTTTCTTAATCAAGAACTTGGCAAGTAAACCCTTAACTCCGCTTCTAGTTTCCCAATTGGCTTCAATGTCTGAGCGCTTAAGGTGTAAGGCGAATGCAATGTCTTCAAACCTAGGAACCTTTTCTAGACCGGTGAATGGCATTTGGTCAAGAATAGGTACCCCAAGTAGCTTAGAGAACTCTTCCAAGGTAGGAACCAACTGATAATCTGGGAATGTAAAGCAATGGTGTTTCGGATCAAAGAACCGAATAGACATGCATCATATCTTCTTCAAAACCGAGATAACCAAATCAAGTAGATAACCATGTCTTTTGATGAACCGAGCATGGTCGGAATTTCAAACCAATTTCGAAATGAGAAGGTATACCCATGAAGTTGATTCGATAGTCTTTCTAGAAGCCATAACACCTACAAAACAGAGCAAAGATAAATCCCTAGGTCCTTGAAATGGTTAGAAATGATATGCAATGCAGATGATGTCATGATGTCATGTTTGGCACACACAAACAATTCACACAATGAGCCTATGGTTTAAGCTTGTATGAGGTCTAGGTGATTACCCCACCAAAAGTTTGAGTTGGTTCATCCTGTCCTATAATAGTAACCGGTTCTAGGAATCTCACATCATCGATCTTTCTCAGAGGCGCTTATTTCAATACGACTACCAAGTGGTCGATCAAATGTCCCAAAAGTCCGATCTCAATGAAATAGCATCGAGTATCAACCAACCTTAGTCTCCACCAAAGCCTACCATCTCACTACCTTCTAATGGCTAAGATGGGTCAATTAAGGTTCTAAAAGTTTAGTTAGCTGATGACACCACGCAGAAGCCAAATACTATCCTCAACTTGGGAATGAGGAGTATCGGACAACCAAAGTGTCACGCTAACATAGCCATCATGTCGACCGCTTAGTTATAATGCTAGCGGTCGTGAATGATCTAATGCCACTTACCTAAAAGGAAACCCGATCCGGTGTAGGATCCCCAACAATATAATACCCAAGCAACCCTTAAAGATAAAGCAAACAAGTCAAACGAAAAGCAATAAAGGTGATCTATAAATCCCTAAGGCATTCTCTCAGGTGTTTCTCAAACAGAGTCGCCAGCCTCAGAATACGTGAACTCGACTTTGTGGATTTTGTATCGCAAATGTGCGATAGCAAGAGTCGCCACCGACTTTTATTTTATCCAATTAAGGGAAGGTAAAAGTACGTAAAAGACCTTCGTTAGATTCTCGAGGTGAGAAGGTTAGTGGGAAGGTATTAGACCCCTTTTCATCCGTAGTTATCTACGGCTCTTAGTTGCTCTATAGATCACTTTGAAAATTGTGCTTTCCTGTGTTTGAAAATGTTTTGAAAAGGCATTTCGCTTTGACTTTGTAATGATTCATGTAGGAATGTATACAAAGTGTTCTAAAATGTTTCTTTTGAAAAGAGTTTGAACTTTGATAAAAGTGAGGTGTGAAAAGTATTTTGATAGAGCAAGCAACTAAAAGTCTTATTACCTACTCGTAATGGTCGTTTTCGTTATTTTACTTTCCTTTAGAATAGTGCTATCCATACCATTAGTTGGTAGGTAACCCTATTCGCTGGATGTAAGCGGACATTCTGGACATCGATGGTCATTGAAAGCAACTCAGGAAGTATCCTAGCACATTCGAAGGACTATCATCATTTTCAGAGGCGACAATCGAGGGTCAAGATCATGTATTCGGAGGCTACATCGTGGGTCTTATGATCTTGTATCGGGGACTATGATGATTTGTTTCAAGGCAACGGTGCTAGAATACCCTACGCTCGAGGGACATGACCATTTAATCGAAAGGCAACGAGAGAATTACCCTAAGGGTATGTGAAAGAGTGTGTTGATTTCAGAGTATGTTATCTTGAAAATTAGTGGGCTATGTCTGATTTTATCTTGCCATACACGCCTAATTACTAGCGCTTTATAGTTATGGAAAGTAAAATGCGTAAAGGTAAACGCCCTACGCTATTACAAGGCTTTTGGGTATATATAATCAAAAATGCGGAAAATAAAAGCCTAATTAACTATTACATCCCATATACAGCCATAATATTGAAAAAGATAAAACGATAAAAAGAAAACTCATTCGAATCGGATAACTCGTGAAAGAATGCAAAAATGGAAAATACGATATGAATCGAATAAGAGAAAAATGTTAGAAAATGCAAATTTTAAATGAGAAAATTATTACATGCCGGAAATAAGATAAATATGCTAAAATAATTTTTTGGGATTTTTGGAAAGATTTAATAATTAAAATGCAATTAAAAGTGAATTAAATGCAAAATTATGAATAAAAATAAATATGCATGCAAAATGTATTTTAAATTTATTAAATTAAATAAACATTTTATGAAAATGTCAGAAAAGAAAAATATTTTTGATGATTTTAAATGCGAAATAAAATTGTGAAAATAATTAAAATAACATGTAAAATATTAAAAAATATGAAAATAGGAAAATATTTGAAGTTGTGAAAAGAAAACGAAACCGTGCTAGTGGAATCGAATCAGGGACACTTGAGAGCATCCTGAATAGGAGTGACTTAACCATCCGCTACATGTGTGCAAGTGTGTTGGAATCAAGCATGGGATCATGAGTGGCACGCCATCATCCGGAGAGGTCAAGGCATAGTCACCGTGGGGTCCTTTGACTTATGAACGAGCTTAATCGAACGCATCCTCCCGCCACGCCAGCTTCCTCGCCGGTCAACATATTCAACGCCGAGCCCTAGTCCCGGCCGCCTTCTCCGATGAGGAGATTTTGAAAACCGCAAAACACGCGAATAAAAGAGAAAGAAGGACCTTGTCCCCTAAATCGACCTCCCGAATCCATTGGTGATATCCGCTTGCCCTAAAATGCGTACGAGGTTGTTCGATTCAAACAAATCCTTCGAGCCCTAACCATGGCAATGGGTGATTCCTACGTATGCTTGCATGTAAGGTGTCAAATGCATTCTAATAAACCTCCTGAACACAAACAAACACCCAAAAACGATTAACAACGTATGAAATTAAGAAATCGAAAATCAATGAAATACCAAATCGGAGCAGGTTGTATGGAGCGATTCAGGGTGTCTTGGCTTGAGGTAAGAACTGCTTTGGCTTGCTGGAAACCTCAGGAAGGTGATTGAATGGTTGAAACAGGCTGGGAGTGGCTGCAATATTGATCCTTGATTGTGCAATATTTTCCAATTAAATAAAATCAAATATTCTTGGAAATTTGATTTTCTTTCCATGTAAGAGGCTAGCACGAATTTGGTAATGATCATGGGCTTTTTTGGACATTAAGGAAGATATAAATCCATTCCTTTTGGAAAAATATATGATTTTCATATTTTATATAATTTATTTTTGAATTAAATGTTGTAAAATTCAAATATAAATCATAAAAATAGAAAACCACCAAGGCCAAGCATTTATGGGTCAAAAATAATGTTAAGAACAAGTTTGGATCAAAAGATTATAGGCCCATTTGGAAAATTTTGCAATTTGACCAATATGTCCTTTTGTGCAATCATTCAAAATTCCTCAACTTCTGAATAGTGTATCTTTCTCATTTTTCCACATTTTTGAGAGTTCTTGGTCTTTTTGGAAAGCTCTAAGAGTCCTTTAAACAATGTATTTGGTTTCATCTCAATTGGTGTTACCATGCTCAATATATCCTCAAAACAAAAAGTTGACTTTTTGTTGACTTTGAAAAGGACCTGTAATGTTTTGAGCTATACCTCTCAAATGAAGCATTTTTTGGACATTCTTGTGAGACATGAAGTTGTAGAGAATTGAATTTCCTTCAAAACAAGAGGTGGTGGAAAATTTCGAGAAAGTATGAGAAAGTTATGATCACCAAAGTTCAGCTTGACTTTTCACCTAGAAACCCTAATTTAGAAAGTTTGACTTTTGAGCAAATCTTGAGTTTTCTTGATGAATCATGATCAACCCTTGATCAAATGATGAATGTAACTTCAAAATGAGGATGTTAATCAAAATCGAATTTTGATCAGATGTTGACCATGTTGACTTTTTGACCAATATAACCGATTTTCAACCATCCGAGCAATTGTTCGAGGAAACTTGACTTGGAGGCTGAAACTTGACATGGAGAATATTTGAAGCATATGAGGAGGTATGAAGACCATTGGAGATATTGAAGTCCATCTTGATTCGAGAAATACCAAACCCTAGTTCTGATTGTCAGGAGAGTTTGTCCGATCAACTCGAGGAACCTTGAGTATGGATGTATGGAATGCCTTGAGAAACATGAGGGCAAATTTTGGGGTATGACAGTTTGTTGAGCTTTTTATTTATGTTTTTCTGTTATTAGAAAGCATGCTCACGTGGCTGCTAGGTTAATCTTAATTAAACCTAAATTGGTTGTTGAAAAGACCATGTTTTTAGGAATAAATTAAGTGAACCCTAGCTATCTTTATGGAAGCCCAAAACTGAAGATTTGGGACTGCTTCTATAAAAGGAAATCAACCCTTACAACTGTGCCACGCCTCAAGAGTTTATTTGAAGATATTGCAGGTTGTAATTTGTGTACTGTTAAGGAATTTAATAGTTGGTTGTGTAATTCTAGTTTCTCTTGTGAGCCAAGCAACTATCAATTGATAAGTGCATTGGACTAGGATTTGTTTGTGGGTAGTTTATCACCAAAGCTTGAAGCACCAGTGTTTGTCTCTTGATTGAAAGCTTTGAAGCGAGATCAAGATATTTTATTGAAGTGTGTCTTCACAATTCAATTAAACAATAGTTGATATCACGCGGTGATTGAGGGGAGTGAGTAGGAACTCGATCTAAGTAGGACTTAGGTTGAAGTGTCATTGGGCAGTGATTAAGCGAGGAGTTGTAAACGGTGAGTTTAACTCGAATTGATACTACTAATAGTGGATTTCCCCGCTTGGTAGCCTCCGACGTAGGTTTGTTAGAACCGAATCGGTGAACAACTTATTGTGTTATTTACTGCTTTCTGTATTTACTGTGTAAATTGTCTACATAGTGTCAGATACTGTGTCATAACATTCTCTGTGACATCAAGTATCTGCTGCCAGGAATTTCAGCGAGGGTCATCGAGGGTCCTTGTATGAAGCTCAAGAGGAAGCTATAGGGTATGGCTGGCTTTGGCTTTAAAAGGGATTTCACTGAGAAACCATCCTTTTGGAATTTAGAGCAATTTCACCGGGAAATTATACTCTTTGGGTTCTATCCTAGCGCGGGTGATTCTTTGTATTGGAAGCCCAATAGGAGGCTGTTAAGATATTTCCTGGTCTCTTTCATTGTATGATGCCCAAGAGAAGGCTAAACTCAATGAGGAGTTCTTTTGAATGAAGCCCAAGAGGAGGCTGACTCAACAGGGGAGTGCTGTCTTATATGAAGCCTAAGCGGAGGCTAAACTCAGATGAATGAGTTTTCTTATATGAAGCCTAAGAGGAGGCTAACTCTGTGGGGAGAGTTATCTTGTATAAAGCCCAAGAGGAGGCTAATAACTGTGGGGAACCTATTGGTTAGACTAGTTGTTCTGTTATAACTAGACAGTTGTATAAACAAGTGCGTGTGTGTGATATGTATTCACAGGAGTATATGAAGGAAATATAAACAATGCATGATGTTGATTTACAAGAGTTTATGAAGGAAATATAAACAAGTGTCTGTGAAACGAACGTTAAAAAACGAGCGTAACTTGATTATTTACAAGTTTGAATTGTGTACAAGGATGTAAATATGTACACGAACGAGTATTTATGTACAGAGAAGGATGGATGTACATAGAAGGGTTGGGACTTACACCATAAGGGTGGCCCATTGGTTTAAAAGCAGTTTCACAGGGAATAATGCTCCTTTTAATACCAACGGTATTCAGTGTATATACAGACGAAACGGAAAACGAACGATCGAAGTTTATCTGTGTTTGAGTATGTACAAAAAGTATCTGTATTATGCACAGGTAAAATTTGTATATATATGAAAAGAATTTGATATGTACAAGGAAAACATGTATGTACATAAAGAATGTTGGTTTGGGACTTACACCGTAAGGGAGGCCCATTGATTTAAGAGGAGTTTCATCGAATAATTCTCTTTAGAACCAATGGATTCTGTATAAACAACGAATGAAAACAAACGAAAGAAGTTTGTTTATGTTTGAATATTAACAAAGATGATTTGAATATGTACAAGGAAAATTAAATATGTACATAAAAATATTTGGGACTTACAAGTGAGGAGGCCCATGATCGGTTAAGAAAACGAGAAAACGAAATCGGTTTTATCGTTTAAATCGGATCGATCATGGTAAAAGATGTAAGTTTGATGAAAAGTTTTGAAGAATGTTATTTGAAAGTGTTTTTGAAATGTGAAGTTTACTTAGAAGAAGTTTTGAAAAGAATCGGGATTCGAAAGTTTGAAAAATTTACCTTTTAAAGTGGTTTTGAAAAGTGCTCAAAGTGTCGTTTTCGGCTCGATCAAAACATAATCGGATGAAAGTTTTTTCTGAAAATTTTTGCACTATCATAAAATAGATACATTTATTGACAAGTGATCAAAAAATCACCTCAAAATGAGGAGTTTTGATTGGTTAAAAAAATGTCAAAGTTTGTAAAAAAAATGAAGAAAAAATGAAAAGTTTGAAAAAAAATTAGTCCCAAGGAGGGTTGAACCCGGGACCTGTTGGGTGGATACGTGGCATAGTGACTTACGAGTGAGCTGGAAACCGCTGGGGCGGCAATACATCCGTGTATTTAATCCAAACCACGTGTTAATATTATATTGGAATTTTTGAATTTGAAAAATAACGCGCGCAGCTCATCTTCTACCTCCAATCCTTCAATCAGCCATGGATTTCGTGTTTCTTGATGAAATTGAATGAAGTAAACATCAAACTTGCTCGCCTCAAGCCCAGGAACATGATGGCATCACTTAATTTCATTTATTTTAAGCCTAACATAACTGAATTTCTGATGAACACGAAGAACCCTAAAACTGAAAAACCTAATTAAAATCGTGTATGGTTGATGATTTTTCCAATTGATTGAGGGTTAATGATCGTGAATGGTGCAGAAAACAAATGGACAAGAGCTTTTTTGATCAGAGGCAAGAAATTATAGAGTTCGAGTTTCAAGTTCTTACCTGTTGAAGCTGGAATCGATTTCAATGAAGGAGTGTTTCCAGTTGAGTTTTGAGGATTGTTTGAGCACCAGCGGCCCATGTGGAAGGTGTATGAATGGTCTGCACTTCATGAGCTTGCTTGAATCAACCTACCCAAGTCGACCTGCACAGAGCTTCAAATGAAACTGGAAATTGATGTTAGAGTTGTTACAGATTGTTGTTTATAATCTGCATCATCTCTATGATGTATATGGATGGTGTTTGGATGATCAAAACTCAATTTACTCAAGCCAAAACATGAATTCGAAAGTTATGGCAGTTTTGCAAGCTTAGTGAACATGTCATGTAATTCTGAGTTTTAGCTTTGCCTATGTTGTTTTTAAGTTTCAAACAAGTTTCAAATGGATATTAAAACATGTTAGACACCAATTTGATCAGAGTTTTTCATTAGTTTTCAAAAATGCAAGTTTTCACAAATTGACATAAGTTTCTTGAATTTTCAAAGATGAAGAGTGAAAGCATGTACTTGCATGGCTTTGGTGTGTTTGAACTTAAAAATGATACCTCTATTTATAGGTCAAGATTTCTGAAATGTTAGGCACAAAGAATGGCTTTTGGTAAATCAAACTTGCCTTAGAGGGCAAGAAAGTCTTTTTGCCTTAAAAGGAAACTTCCCTTTTTTAACCATGTGTGAAAATCCAATCTTGATCCTATCCTTCAATAATTACCTTCAACTGATATTTATCAGTTCTAAACTTATCTTGGCAAGGTGGCATTGCTTCTAGAAGAAGAAATTCAAAATGACCTATAATTTTGAAGTTTTGAACTTGAACCATGGTTATGGAGCCTTATGTTTCAATTTCAAAAGTATAGCTAGACTCCATGGATTTGAGAGTTCTTGGACATTTTGGAAAGCTTGTTTCAAGGGCTACAACTTTCATGTTTTGAGTTTTTTTCAAATCAAAATGGAACTATGTGAAAAAATGCCATGAAGTTTGAAAGTACAAAATTTTAACACTTGAAAATTTTTCTAAGTTAGAAATTTTGACTTTTTGTTGACTTTTCCAAATTCTTTGATTTTTTATGATCATGATGGATCATTTGAAGTATTTTGATGATTGAAAAAGTTTTGTTTTGAAAAAGTTTTGTTTTGAAAAAGTTGACCAAAAGTCAAAGTTTGACTTTTCTGTGCAGATGAAATTTCATCAGATGTTTCAGAAATTGACTGATGAAGTCTGTGAACTTCTGTGATGTTTTGAATCCAGAAATTAGGTCAAGATGTTGTATCTAAGATATGAAGATCAATATCCAACCAAAAAATTTATTTATTGATCAGAAAATCAGAGATTGCACATCCTTGATCAAAACCCTAATTAGTCGATCCTTGATAGATCAATGAAAAAAAGTTGGATATCTGAGGATCAGAGGTTGATGATTTGATCAAGATAGATCAAATGAAGTGAGTAAAACTCAAACCCTAATTGGTTGCCTCTTGAATTAGATGAAAATTTGATGAAACCCTAATTTTGACCTGTGAAAGCTACACCCGATTAATTCTGTTCTGGACTGTTAGTGATGCAATGATGCAAATGTAAGGTGGTATATTAGGTCAAAAATTGGGGTATGACAGGTGCGCAAAATGAAACTGTCGACTTGAATGGGCTTAAGGACACTGTTTGGAGAGATGTAATTGGTGTGCAGGTGCAGATGGGCTTAAAAATGCCATCCGGAGAATCTGATGATGCGATTTGTATTAGATTAAGTCGTATGCTACACTTCATTTGGAAAGGTGCTCTTCATGATGGCTCTCTCAAAAGGGAAATGCGTTCTATAAGTGTTTTTATGTTGGCTTTAATTTTTGGTAAAATTGGTTTATGTCAATGTCTTGACTGATGTCATGACATTCAGAGTTGAAGTTAAATTCTGCAGAAGAAGAATAAAACAGGTACAACTCAGACTGGGAGTTAACTGTTATGCTGGAAATCTGCAAGAAGAATGACTGATGTCATGACCAATGTTATGACATTCTGTGCAACATCTGCTGTTCTGCATATTTACTTTCCTGAGACTTTTCAGGATTTCTGTTGAGCTGTTTTTATTATGGATTGGATCACATGCTCACGTGGCTTTAAGGTTAACCTTGTTTAACCCTAAATTGGTTTGTTAAAAAGACCAAGTCTTTAGGTTAAATCAAGTTAACCCTAGCTATTATTATGGAAGCCCAAACTGAAGTCTACATACTGCTTCTATAATAGGAATGAAACCCTTTTTCTGCTGCTGCGCCTTTTGACTGTGAACAAGATTAAGCAGTCTGTTGTTAATTGTGTTTTAGTTATTCTTGTGAGCCAATCAATTATTAGTTGATAAGTTTCTTGGACTAGGATTTGATTGAAAGGGTTGTTTATCACTCAAAGCTTTGAAGCACGAGTGTTGTGTCTCTTGATTAAAGCTTTGAAGAAAAGTCAAGTTTGTTTATCGAAGAGTGTCTTCACAATTCAATTAATTAATAGGTTGATATCACCGCTGTGATCGAGGGGAGTGAGTAGGAACTCGTGTCTAAGTAGGACTTAGATTGAAGTTGCATTGCAGGTCTTAAGTGAAGTAGATAAACCGCTGATTTATTCCTCGAATTAATACTTTATAGTGGATTTCTCCCTGGCTTGGTAGCCCCTGATGTAGGTGTAGTTACACACCGACTGGTAAACAATTGTTTGTGTTCTTTTACGCTTTTACATTACTGTGAATTGTTAAACAGCTTTGTCGACACGTGTCATAACATTCTCTATGACATCACGATCCGCTGCCAGAATTTCAATTGGCATCGAAAGTGCACCCTGCCTGTTATTTCTGGGTGAGATCTAGGATAATAGTTTCGCTATGGACAAGGAAGGAGGATTTGAAGTAGACCACCCATATTGGATGGATCTAACTATGATTACCGGAAACCTCGTATGGTTGCTTTTTGAAGTCACTAGACAATAAAGCTTGAGAGTCACGAGGAGGATGGAAACATCCTACCAAGCTTGAGAAACATGGGACTACTAGTCTGAAACTTGAGGAAGAATGGAGCAAAGAAGAAGCAGAGCTATCACTGGGCAACTCTAAAGCATTGAATGCCTTATTCAATGGAATTGATGTAAATATTTTCGACTAGTACATCAGTGAATCGCCAAGGATGTTTGGGACACTCTCAAAACCACTCATGAGGGTACATCCAAGGTGAAAATGTCAAGACTTCAGATGCTCACTACCAAATTTGAGAATCTGAAGATGAAGGAAGATGAGAACATTCATGAGTTTCACATGAACATCTTGGAGATTGCCAACACCTTAGGAGCATTGGGAGAAAAGATGTCAGAAGAAAAGCTGGTGAGAAAGATTCTCAAATCCTTGCCTAAAAGGTTTGCAATGAAAGTGACTTCTATAGAGGAAGCTCAGGATATCTGCACCTTAAGATTAATGAACTCATTGGATCACTTCAGACATTTGAGATGGGGATCAGTGACAATGTTGACAAGAAAAACAAAAGCATAGCTCTTGTATCCAATACTGAAGAGGAATGCAAGGAGGGTGATGAAGAGAAGATATTTGAAGCAATAGCTATGCTTGGAAGGAAGTTCAAAAAAATCATCAAGAGAATTGACCCAAAGTCAAGGTCAAATGTCAAGAACATCCCCTCTGACATTAGCAGATCTTATGACTCCAGCAGAAGAGCAAAACCTGAAGAAAAGGGAAATCAAAGCAGAGGGATTCAATGTCATGGATGTGAAGGATATGGACACATTAGAGCTGAATGTCCTACCTTTCTAAAGAAACAAAAGAAAGGAATGTTTGTCACTTGGTCTGATGGTGACTCAGAAAGTGATTCTGAAGAAGAATCTGCCAAACTAGTTACTGCATTATCTGGTGTCTGTAACTCTGATAATGATTCTAGTGATGAGGAGGTGACATTTGAATAACTTGCTGACACTTACAAGAAGCTGTGTATCAAAAGTGCTGAAGTCTGCCAGCAAAATGAGAAATAGAAAAAGCTCATTATGAAGTTGGAGGCTGAGAAGAAGGAAGACAATGCTACTATAAGTCATCTCAAGGGTGATGTTCTAGTGTTGAATTCCAAACATGATCAGATGACTAAGTCTGTCAAGATGTTAACAACTGGAACTGACAAGTTGGAAGAAATCCTGCAGACTAGACAAAATGCAGGAAATATGTCTGGGCTAGGATATGTGGCTGCAAAGAAACCTGCTGGTAACAAGAAGAAGAACAGTCCTGATAAACCAATGTCAAGGCAGATGTCACAACATAGAGCTCAACATCAAGATCAGAGAAACATGAAGAAGAAGTTTCAAAGATGGAGATGTCATTATTGTGGAAGGTTTGGACACATAAAACCTTATTGCTTCAGACTATATGGATGTCCCAATCGACCCTATATGTCCAAATTTATGATCAACAAGGCACCATATGTTCAACAGTGGAAGAGAAAGACTGCAGCCTTGATAGCTCACACCTCCCTTAGAGTTTCTGCCAAGGAGGACTGGTACTTTGACAGTGGATGTTCTAAACACATGATTGGAATTAAGAATCACAATGATGTCAAACCACACACTACTAGCTATGTCACTTTTGGAGATGGAGCTAGAGGAGAAATCAAAGGAGTTGGAAACCTGGACTGCCGTGGAGTTCCAAATCTAAATGAAGTGTTGCTGGTAAATGGTTTGACTGCCAATCTCATAAGTATCAGTCAACTGTGTGATATGGGATTCAAGGTCAACTTCACCAAGTCTGAATGTCTTGTAACAAATGAAAAAGAAGAAGTTGTTATAAGAGGAGTCAGATCAAAGGACAACTGTTACATATGGGAGTCCGAGAACACTAACTACTCATCTGTGTGCTCTACAGCCAGAGAAGAAAAGGAAGTGAAACTGTGGCACCAAAAACTTGGCCATTTGCATCTTAGAGGGATGAAAAAGATCATATCCATGGAGGTTGTCAGAGGGATTCCAAGACTTCATATTGATGAAGGGAGAGTTTGTGGTGAATGTCAGGTTGGAAAGCAAACCAGAATGTCACATCCAAAGTCAAGACATCTGACCACCTCTAAGGTGCTAGAACTTTTGCACATGGATCTGATGGGTCCTATGCAGGTTGAAAGTCTTGGTGGAAAAAGATATGCTTATGTTGTTGTGGATGATTTTTCCAGATTTACCTGGATAAACTTCATCAGGGAAAAATTTGATGTTTTTGATGTCTTTAAAGAATTATGCAAGAGACTTCAAAGAGAAAAAGAAGGATGCATTGTCAGAATTAGAAGTGATCATGGAAAGGAATTTGAGAATAGCAAGTTTGATGAGTTCTGTTCCTCATAGGGAATCAATCATGAGTTCTCCTCACCTATAACTCCTCAACAAAATGGAGTTGTGGAAAGGAAGAACAGAACTATACAGGAATCTGCCAGAGCAATGATACATGCCAAGAAGCTTCCTATTAATTTTTGGGCTGAAGCTATGAATACAGCCTGTTATGTCCATAACAGGGTCACTTTGAGAAAGGGAACATCCTCCACCCTTTATGAAATATGGAAAGGAAGAAAACCTATTGTGAAGTATTTCCATGTATTTGGGAGCAAATGCTATATTCTGACAGATCGTGAACAAAGGAGAAAGATGGACTCTAAAAGTGATGAAGGAATTTTTCTGGGATACTCTACAAACAGCAGAGCATATAGGGTATTCAATTCCAGGACCAAAGTTATGATGGAGTGTATAAATGTCATAGTTGATGATCACCATGAGGAAAACAATGTCCCATATGATGTTGAGACATTGTTTGAGACATCACCACAAGTGTCTGATAAGGATGATGTGCCTATCCCTACTCAACCAAAGTCTGAATCAGAGGTAGCCAACAAAGATCCTTCCATCAGAATTCAGAAAGATCATCTAAAGGAACTCATTATTGGAGATCCCAACGGTGGAGTCATTACAAGATCTAGAGAAATCTTCTCAAACTCTTGTTTTGTGTCTAAGATTGAGCCAAAGAATATTAAAGAGGCTTTGACTGATGAATACTGGATAGGAGCAATGCAAGATGAATTAAACCAGTTCAAACAACATGAAGTGTAGGAGTTAGTTCCTAGACCAGAAGGAACAAACATCATTGCACAAAATGGATCTACAAGAACAAGTCAGATGCAGAAGGGGTTGTCACCAGGAATAAGGCAATACTTGTTGCTCAAGGATACACTCAAGTTGAAGGGATTGATTTTGATGAGACTTTTGCTCCTGTGGCCAGGCTAGAATCAATCAGATTGCTACTAGGAGTTGCTTGCACTCTGAAATTCAAGTTGTTTCAGATGGATGTGAAAAGTGCCTTCCTAAATGGATACTTCAATGAGGAAGTATATGTAGAACAGCCTAAAGGATTTATGGACCCTAACCTTCCTGATCATGTTTACAAATTGAGGAAAGCTCTATATGGTATGAAACAAGCTTCTAGAGCTTGGTATGAAAGGTTGACAAAGTTTCGCACTAACAAAGGTTACAAGAAATGAGGTTTGAATAAAACTCTCTTTGTCAAGGATGAAGGAGGAAAGATAATGGTAGCTAAAATTTATGTTGATGACATAGTGTTTGGAAGAATGTCAGATAAAATGGTGACACATTTTGCCAACCAAATGCAAGCTGAATTTGAAATGAGCCTCATGGGAGAATTGACCTACTTTCTTGGACTACAAGTCACACAGATGGAAGATTCAACTTTCCTTTCTCAAAGCAAGTATGCATAGAATATTGTCAAGAAGTTTGGGATGGAGAATGCCAGTCATAAAAGGACTCATGCACCTATTCATCTAATGTTGTCCAAAGACACAAGTGGGACTAATGTTGATCAAAGCCTGTACAGAGGCATGATAGGAAGTCTGCTGTACTTAACAGCCAGCAGACCTGACATTGCCTTTGCTGTTGGTGTTTGTGCAAGATATTAGGCTGAACCCAAAGTAATTCACATCAATCAGGTGAAAAGAATTTTGAAGTATGTGAGTGGAACTTACAATTATGGGATGCTATAATCTCATGGATGTAAACCAATTCTAACTGGTTATTGTGATGCTGATTGGGCTGGTAGTGCTGATGATAGATAAAGCACCTCTGGTGGATGCTTCTTTTTGGGAAACAATCTTGTTTCTTGGTTCAGCAAGAAGCAAAATTGTGTGTCTTTATCTACTGCTGAAGATGAATACATAGCAACTGATAGCAGTTGTTCTCAACTGATTTGGATGAAGTAGATGCTGACTGAGTACAATGTCACACAGGATGTCATGACATTGTACTATGACAACCTGAGTGCTATTAATATTTCCAAGAATCCTATACAGCACAATAGGACTAAGCATATTGACATTAGACATCACTTCATCAGAGATCTTGTGGAAAAGAAGGTGATTAAGTTGGAGCATGTAGCCACTGAACTACAACTGGCTGAAATTTTTACTAAGGCACTTGATGCTAATCAGTTTGAGAATTTAAGGGGGCAAGCTGGGTATTTGCCAATATGAAGAGTTGTAGCAATTAATATTGCCTACAACAAGGAATGGAAGAAATAAATTATTTAATTTAATTCTGATTGGGCCATTTAATTGTTTCCCTCTTTCTTTTCAAAAGTTTAAGAAGAGGAAGAGACATATTTATATCTCACTCTTCTCTTTTGGCTGTACCACTCTCCATTCCCTCAACAGAAAATCTCAAACTTGCTGTCAATTGTTTTCTCAATCTCTCAAGATGTCTCAACAAAGCATATCATCATCATCTTCATCCAAGGGAACTGTGTCCCCCTCTCCCACTGATTTTGGACTTAGGGCAAATGAAAAACAAAATGGAGACTGAGGTTCTGGAAGTTACTCCTCTTCGTGCAATGGCAACTGATCCTGGCAAGGTCAAGAAGCTACGTACCATACATGCAAGAAGATCACAAGCTTCTCCATCTGGTAAGACTGCTGAACCATCTTCCTCTGCTCCATCTGAGATAGCCAATAGGGACGGTTCTGCCTATGTTCATCAAGCCATATAGCTAGATTAGTAACTAGGATTCTTAATGAGAATAATTCTGTACCTGGGGTATCTGTTCCTTTGAACCAAGAATATGCTAGCCCTAATTTAGCAACTGATCCAGATGTCACTCAGAATGTCAATACATCTGATGACAATGTTAGAAAATCACCTGAGAAACTTGTTGATGGCACCACTGAAAAATCTCCTGTGAAATCTGTTGATGATAACACTGAGAAGTCTCCAGAGAAACCTTCTGATGATAATCTTGAAGAATCTCCTGAGAAAACTGTTGATCACCAAACCCCCACTAAAAATGTTGTTGAACCTCCTGTCATTGATCTTGATGAAGACTTTTGTGACAATGATCTTATTTCTAGTGTTAACGCTAGCATAGCTAAAAAGATGATGAGTAGAAAAGAAAAGCAGAATTCTACTCAAAGTCCCTCCAAGGAGAAGGCTACTAAAGCTGTTCATGAGAACTCTAAGCCCGAGAACAAGGCTAGAGAGGAAGCTGGAAAGGATCAGAAGGCTGGAATCTCCAAAGGGAAGGGTAGGGTGAAGTATGTTAGGGGTATCTCAAGACCCAAGAGAACTCCAACCATCAAGAAAAGAAAGGTTCCTGGACCCTCAGAATCTGATGAGGATTCAGATTTTGATGTTGAAGAGAATGTCTCAAATATTCCTCCCAGGAAGAAACCCTCTCTTGGCAAACTGCCTAAGGTTCTTGAGGTTGCTATTGATAACATCTCCTTTCACCATCCAGAGAATGCTAGCAGGTGGAAGTATGTTTTTCTGAAAAGGATTGCTTTGGAGAGGGAGTTGAACAGGAGTGCCCTTGAATGCAAGGAAGTCATGGATCTAATCAAGGCTGCTGGCCTGATGAAAACAATGGTCAAGTTTTCAAATTGCTATGATATTTTGGTGAAGGAATTTATTGTGAATCTGACTGGTGGATGTGCTGATGGTAAGTCAGCTGATTTTAAAAGTGTGTATGTGAGAGGAAGAAAGGTGAAGTTCTCTCAAACTGTGATCAACAAATTTCTAGGAAGGTCTGATGATGCTCAACCTGAGCTTGAAGTAACAGATGATCAAGTGTGCCAAACCATTACTGCCAAGCAAGTAAAACAATGGCCCTTGAAGGGAAAGCTGATTGCCAACAAATTGAGTGTCAAGTTTTCCATTCTGCACAAGATAGGTGCAGCCAACTGGGTTCCCACAAATCACAAGTCCACCATCTCCATTGGTCTAGGAAGATTTATTTATGTTGTTGGCACCAAGACAAAGTTTGATTATGGAACCTATATTTTTGAGCAAACTTTAAAGCATGCAGATAGCTATGCAATCAAAGCTCCCATTGCCTTTCCCTCCCTCATGTGTGGTATCATCACTGACCAATATCCTGGTAGAAAAGGATTCTGTGTGCAAAAGAGCTCCTGCTCTTGGTTTCCACTACAAGTTGTTTCAGGGGAAACATGTCCCTGACATTGTCATGACATCTACTGACACATCAAATGTCAAGGCTAATTCTCAGAAGGCTGATGTCATTGTTGTGCTGAAAGAGACTTGCAGGGAACTGGAAGCTAGGAAGCAAACTCTTGAGGAGCTGATCTCTACCATAGAGCAGGAAAAAGAAGACACTGAGGTTGAGGATGAAGGGCTAAATGAGGATGCTGTTGAAGATTGGAACAATGAGGATGTTGATGAGGAGCAAGAGACTGGTGCTGAAAGCAGTTCAGAGGAAGCTACTTACCACAATGCTTCTTCAGGAGAAGAAAAGTTCTTGATTATTGATCACTTGTTGCTGCTGATCCTTGTGTTTTGTTGTTCTATTGTTTTTGATTTTGTTTGGTTTGAATTTTGTATTTCATTACTTGGCTGTAATATTTAACTCTGCTACTCCTTATATATCATGAATTTTGGGATTAGGTACTGGCACCTTTGGCCCCTTTGTGCCTAAAAAGGGGGAGAAGAATTGATGGGAAATTGTGGGATGAATTTATCTTTATTAGGCTCTGGTTATTTAGCTTAGTTAGCTTAGACCGGTTATTTTATTTCTCACGCATTAGTTCTCTCGATAGGTTAGTTGTTTTGCCAAAATTTGCCAAAGGGGAGTTTGTAAGTGTTTTATGTTGGCTTTAATTTTTGGTAAACTGTTTATGTCAATGTCTCGATCGATGTCATGACATTCGTAGTGAAGATAAATTCGTAGAAGAAGAATAAACAGTACAGATCGAGTTAATCATATGCCGGAAATCAAGAAGAATGACTGATGTCATGACCAATGTTATGACATTCTGTGCAACATCTGCTGTTTTGAAGATTTACTTTTCTTGAGACTTTTCAGGATTTCTGTTGAGTTGTTTTTATTATGGATTATGTTATTGGATCATATGCTCACGTGGCTTTAAGGTTAACCTTGTTTAACCCTAAATTGGTTTGTTAAAAAGACCAAGTCTTTAGGTTAAATCAAGTTAACCCTAGCTATTATTATGGAAGCCCAAACTGAAGTCTACATACTGCTTCTATAATAGGAATGAAACCCTTTTTCTGCTGCTGCGCCTTTTGATTGTGAACAAGATTAAGCAGTCTGTTGTTAACTGTGTTTTAGTTATTCTTGTGAGCCAAGCAATTATTAGTTGATAAGTGTCTTGGACTATGATTTGATTGTAAGGGTTGTTTATCACTCAAAGCTTTGAAGCACGAGTGTTATGTCTCTTGATTAAAGCTTTGAAGCAAAATCAAGTTTGTTTATTGAAGAGTGTCTTCACAATTCAGTTAATCAATGGTTGATATCACTGCTGTGATTGAGGGGAGTGTAGGAACTCGTGTCTAAGTAGGACTTAGATCAAGTCATGCTGGGTAGGTCTTAAGTGAAGAGATAAACCGTTGGTTTTTTCCCGAATTAATACCGCTTATAGTGGATTTCCTCCTGGCTTGGTAGCCCCTGCATGTAGGTGTAGTTACACAATCGAACTGGTAAACAATTGTTTGTGTTTCATCGCTTTTTACATTATCGTGAATTGTTAAACTGCTTGTCGACACGGTGTCATAACATTTCTCGTGACATCACGATTCACGCTGTGAATTTCACATTCCAAGACCATCCTGAAGGAGAGTATTTGCATCCTATATTGATTTTTAACCGATATGCAGAACTCTTAGATGGAGAAATTTGACCTAAAAGATATGGTTAGCTCTTTTGTATATCATGATGCATGTAATGCGAATGATGCTCTCAAATAAATGAGGATGATATCCATCTTGTATGTATATTTTATGACTTTTTATAAATGATGCATGAATGTAGATGCGTTGTATATTATAACATATCCATCTTGAGAAGGATGAATCACCGCTCTTATTGAGATTCCCTGCTTTAGTCCGAGAATGATCCGTGGGGATCCTCGATCATTGGGATAGAAGAATGATTGTTGAAGACCTTGACTAGGATAAAGGAGATGCAAATTCCTCTAATGCACTATCCGACCAAGTTTCGGGTATGGATACCAACATTCCTTGGGGAATGATAGGTCTTGGATAGCGCTTAGCTGGGGCTAAAATTTAGCCGGGGAATAATGTGTTTTTTGGAGTAACTTATTATTGCTCGGAGACTAACATAATAAGTTGGTAGTTGTCTTGCTACTGCTCGGGGACTGATGTAGATGATCACTGCGTGGGGACTAACGTGATGAATTGAAAATTGATCTGTTAGTGCTCGGGGACTATTGTAACATGAAGAAATATGGACGATCACTGTGCGGGGGCTGACGTGATATATTTAAAAGTTGTTTTGTTACCGCTCGGGGACTAATGTAACAAGAAAGAATGTAGAGATCACTATATGCGGACTGACATGATGAGTCGAAAGTTGTTTTGTTACCGCTCGGGGACTAATGGAACAAGAGAGAATGTAGACGATCACTGCGCATGGGCTAACGTGATAACAATAACTGTAGATAATCACTGCTCAGGGACTGACGTGATAAGAATTGTTGTAGATAATCACTTCTCGGGGACTGACGTGATAAGATTAGTTGTATATAATCACAGCTTGGGGACTAACATGATAAGTTAAAAGTTTGTCTTGCTACTGCTCAGGGACCAATGTAACAAGAGGAAATGTAGATGTTGTAATCAAATAATATTGCTGTAGGTAGGACGGTTAGTAATCTCGTTGGAGAGATCTGTCTCTTTCGAGGTTGCGATTATTCTGTGGGGATTGTAAGAGCCATTTCGTGGGAACGTTTTGTGATACCAACTCTACGGGATATATAGTGACTTGGTCATATCCCGACCCGAGTCTTTAGTAATTGTCATTTCTATTTATTGTGCATATATTTGTAAATAGCGATTATTGTCGATGCATATGATCATTCAAAGCAATCATTGACTTGTGCAAACAAAACAGAAATAAAAGTTTTGAAATTGAAAGAGAAATCGATTTATTGAAAGAAGTTGGCCTATGAATAGGAAATTGTGTACAAAGAGTCAGATATCCTAGTAAGAGGAAATTGTCAAAATATTAAAAAAGCTATAAAGTGGTAAAAAGCTATGTGGAAACAATCCCATCGAGTTTCAACTTCGCTATTGCTCATATATTTTCGAGTATCTCATCTTCTTGTTGTCAGAAGAAGGTGTTTGGATTGATTTGTGCCATTCGATCTTGAAGTTAATAGTAATGAAGTTCATAGTTATACACTTCTAATCCCTAATTTTTGCTTGGACCGCCCTTTCGGGTTTTCAGTCCACCGAGATACCCTTTTTTGCCCAAGCCGCCTTTGTAGGTTTTCGACTTGTCGGATGTACAATTTTTCATATATACCCCTAACTTTTGGCCGAACCCTTTTGGTTCGCTGGGATGCCCTTATTTTTGC
Source organism: Vicia sativa (assembly GCA_021764765.1). NCBI lineage: Eukaryota > Viridiplantae > Streptophyta > Magnoliopsida > Fabales > Fabaceae > Vicia > Vicia sativa. The sequence goes on along the minus strand of CM038792.1, from coordinate 318,755,806 downwards.
CTAGGTCACTCAACCTAGCAGGTCTCTTTTATGCGTAGTATTTTTAACTATGTTCGCGTTCACAGGGTGTGGAAGTCACTCTCTATCCATAATGGTCAATATCATTGCTCGACTGGAAAATACTATTTTGATTATAAATGGTCTCTCGTATGTGGGAGTCCATTTTTCCGTGGGATCACCTTGCGATGATGCGTTCGACTACCAAATCTCCAACTTGGTATACTTGGTGCTTGACTTTCTTGTTAAAAGCTTTGATCATACGCTTATGATATATTTGTCCATGACAGAGGTCGCAAGTCTCTTTTCATCAATCAAATTGATCTGGTCAAGTCGAGTCTGGACCCATTCATCTTCGTCTAGCTCTTCATCCTTCATAACCCTTAATGAAGGAACTTGGACCTCAATAGGTAAAACGACTTCCATACCATACACGAGAGAGAACGGGGTAGCCCCGGTTGATGTTCGTATGAAGGTGCGATACACATGAAGAGAAAATGGTAAAATCTTGTGCCAATCCTTATATGTCACTTTCATCTTATGTATGATCTTCTTAAGATTCTTGTTGGAGGCTTCCACTATGCCATTCATCTTTGGTTGATATGGAGAAGTGTTGTGATGCTTAATCTTGAACTGCGTGCAGAGTTCGGTGATCATTTTATTGTTGAGATTGGTGCCATTTTTTGTGATAATCCTTTTGGGGATGCCATACCGACATATAAGATTATTCTTAATGAATCGATCTACAATGTTCTTGGTGACAGATGCAAACCAGGCTGCCTCTATCCACTTGGTAAAGTAATCGATGGCGACGAGGATGAAGCGATGTCCATTGGAAGCGGTCGACTTAATCTCTCCAATCATATCAGTGCTCCACATTGCGAAAGGCCAAGGATCAATCAGGACATTCAATAGAACTGGAGTTACATGTATTTTGTCAGCGTATAGCTGGCACTTGTGACAAGATCGAGAATAACGATAACAATCAGCTTCCATAGTAGACAAATAATAACCTTCTCTCAGAATCTTTTTAGCCATGATATTTCCATTGGAGTGGGTACCAAAAACGCCTTCGTGCAATTATTTCATAATTATTTCATCCGTCTTCTTATCTATGCACTAAAGTAAGGAAAAATCACGGTTGCGCTTGTATAGAATATCGTTGCTTAGAAAGAACTTGGAAGAGAACCTCCTCAGAAATTTATTGTCGTCGATAGATGCCCCCTCAGGGTACTCTTGAGCCTTAAGATATATTTTTACTTCATAAAGCCATGGTTTTTCTTCCACTACTTCAGTATCAAGCTCACAACAATACGTCACTTTGTCTAGCCTTTCAATGGTAATTTGAGGAGGTTCGTAGTCCCATCTAACTTTGAACATTGACGACATGGTAGCTAATGCATCCACCAACTGATTATCCTCTCGCGGAATATTCTCAAAATTAATTTCTTCAAAGTAGTGGATCAGACATAACATATGTTCTCTATATGGAATGAGATTTGGGTGCTTCGTGTCTCATTCGCCCTTAATATGACTGATCACCAAGGCTGAATCTCCATATACATGTAGGAATTTGATCCTCAAATCAATAGCAGCTTCGGCCATATTGTTGGTGTAGTCGAAACATAATCTTGCGGCGAAAGGTGTATGGCCACCTTGGGAGAGATAATTAATCGCCTAATTCCTTTTCCATGTGCGTAGTAGCTCCATCAAGAACCATGGTCCATCGGGATCCTCGCTCAGTCCTTCTTCTAGTCTAGGTTCTTCGTAGTCGGAATTAGCATGATATTCTCGCTGGGAACTCAAATACATAGACAGGTAGTTGTCTACAATTGATGAGCCAAATGATCTACTACCACACTTCCTTTGATTGCTTTCTGAGTAGTGTATTGAATGTCATACTCGGTCAAGATCATTTGCCATCTTGCTATTCTTCTAGAGAAAACAACTTTCTCAAATATGTATTTTATCAGATCAATAGAGTAGTATGAGTCAACATATACTGTCTTAGTCGTCGAGCAACCCAAGCCAAAGCGTAGCAAGTTTCCTCAATTAGTGAGTACCTTGTTTCACATTCGGTTAACTTTTTGCTAAGGTAATATATTGCATGCTCTTTTTGACCAGACTCGTCATATTGCCCTAATACACACCCCATTGAATTATCTAATACTGTTAAGTACATGATTAGAGGTCTTCCTTCAACTGGTGGCATCAAAATATGAGGCTCTTGGAGGCATTCCTTGATTTTGTCGAAGGCTATCTGACAATCATCGTTCCATTTTATTGCTTGATCTTTCTTAAATAATTTGTAGATTGGCTCGTGTAGCTGTTAAGTGTGAAATAAATTTGGCAATGTAGTTCAATCTTCCTAGAAAGCCTCCTCGACCCTTTCTCAAGGGAGGTCGACATTTCTTGAATGGCTTTAACCTTGTGGGTCAACTTATATACCTTTACCATCGATGAAGAAACCTAAGAGTTTACTGGATCTTACTCCAAAGGTACACCTGTTCGAATTAAATCTCAAATTGTACTTCTTCAACCTCTCAAAAAGTTTGTGCAGGTGATCAATGTATTCTTCTTCAGTCTGAGATTGGGCTATCATGTCGTTGACATAGACTTCTATTTTTTGATGGATCATATCATGGAATAAGGCTACCATAGCACGCTGATACGTCACACCCGAATTCTTCAACCCGAACGGCATAACCTTGTAACAGAAAGTTCCCCACTGTGTGACGAAAGTAGTTTTATCCATATCCTCAGGAGCCATCTTGATTTGATTATAGTCGGAGAAACCATCCATAAACGAGAATACCTTTTACTGAGCGGTGTTGTCAACCAGAACATCGATATGTGGAAGCGGAAAATAATTTTTTAGACTCGCCCTATTTAGATCTCAATAGTATACACACATACACATTTGCCATCCTTCTCAGGCACCGGCACCACATTTACAACCCGTTGTGGATAAGAAGTAACAACTAAGAAACATGCGTTGAACTGCTTCATGACCTCAACTTTGATCTTCTCGGACATCTCAGGACGTATAGGGCAAACCTTCTACTTTATAGGAGAAAATCCTTCTTTCGTTGGTAATCGGTGTACCACTATATCAATATCCAACCCTGGCATGTCTTCGTAGGACCAAGAAAAAATCTCAATGTAATCTCGCAGCATCTGGATCAACCTTTCTTTGACACTGTTCTCAAGACCAACCCCTATTTTGACTTATTTTCTATACTCTTCAGTACCCAAGTTTATGTCCTCGACCGGATCTTCATGCGGATGTATAGCTCTTCTTGTTGTAACAGCCTAGCAAGCTCTCCTAGTACTTCACAATCTTCCTCACCTTCATCTTCGGCTTGGTAGATTGAGTTTTCAAAGTCATATTTGACAATAGCAGAATTGTTATCGACTGATCCAGGGTGGATGTGGATTTGCAGTTTTATGTGGGTGTGTGTAAGAACACATAGCTAATTTTTTTCGAGAAAGTAATAAAGTGAAAAGAAAAGACAGGGAGCGCAAAATTTGAATGCAAAAGTCCAATGATTTATTGAATGAAAATATGCGAATGATAGATAATAACCTCACAAATGAGTCATCGCTCCTGTAAGGTATTAGGCTTAAAGTTTTATTGTTCAAAATTACATAAAACTTAAAAGCATATAGTAGAAAAACAATTACTCCCGACTAAAGGAGATTGACATAACGCCCTTTCCGTCCAATTGTCGAGTTAACCACAGCGTAGGAAGATCCATTGTTGATGTTGAAATCACTAACATCATCTTCTATAGCATGAACTTCATCTCTATTAATGTGGAACGGAGGCCCACCAAAGATGTTCGCGACGATCATCTTCGACCTCAAGTAAAGCCTAGGAAAACCGATCAAACTTGAATGTAAAATCGAAATTGACCCCAAATAGTACATCCTCCTTCTTCAACTATGGTCCTTGGTCCTTCAATGAGGTCATCTTCAAGTGGTACTCTAGTAATCTTAGGGGTGACAGAGCATCGACAAACATTACTCGTGGAACTACTTCCAAAGCTGGACAGGGAGTCTCAATGAATTCTCCTTCCATTTCAACATATCAGAAGGACTGCAGGTGGCTCACCATATATTCTTCTTCTCCGCAAATAGTGACAGTCTTCCCTTTTACTGGGTACTTCGACTTATGATGTAAAGTAGAGGTAACAACGCCTACCCCATGTATCCAGGAGCGTCCAAACAAGCAAGAATAAGCTGGAAAAATATCAATCACAAAAAAAGTTCTCCGAGTACTGTTCTTCTCGAACCATCAAAATCTCTCACAATTATGTCACTTGGTTTCATGACCATTTCTTTAACATTAAGTCTGTCTAGTGCACTTTGTGGTAGGACATTCAGAGTAGAACCAATGTCTACCAATACATGAGACAATGTAGGGCCTCTACACTCAATAGAGACATCCAAGGCTTTGTTATATTTCCTTCCCGCGGGATTCAAATTAACATCATAAAAACCCAAACCATTATATGCGGTAAGGCTAGCAATACATTTTTCAAATTGATCAGCAGAAGTTTCCTACGACACGTGAGCATTCTTCAGGAATTTTACTGAGGCCTTAGCATGAACCTCAGAGCACATCAATAGAGCTAGCATAGATATCTTGGACGAAGTTTGTCCCAACTGCTCAACAACATTATAATCGCTTCTTGTTAATCTAGAATTTCCTCCATCTCTTGCTTGGAGGAGTCTTCAACAACTTCTTTCTTGCACTCGCTTGGGCGACAAAGTTGCTTTTCCTCGAGCCTCAACGGTTGGCTCGATGGCGTGATGAACCGTGCAACAAGATCTTTGGGGAGAGATCTATGGAGAGAATACTCTTCTGGTTCTAGTCACTTTTCTTGATCCAGTAATATTGTCGACATCTGGATTAACAACTTCAACATTGTTGTCTTTCATGGCCAATAACTCTTGCTTTATGCCATGGTAGTAAACCTCGACTCCATAATTCCAAGGTATGGCGTTGTCATAGGAATATAGAATTGGTCTGGGCGAGGTGATAATTAGAGGAGACACTCTAGGTGTGGGAGCAATCTTTACGGGACTTGCAGAGGTGATCCTTATCGCATTCACATTAGTATACTCTTCGGGATAGTCATCATCTCCCCATCCAATTGCTTTGATATTTTAAATTACAATCTTTGAGCTTTCAAGGGCGGTATATTTCACCATGAAATCAAATTTCCCACTCGGCTTCCCTATGGTATCCCAAGTTTCTGGTAGAATCTCTTCTTCGATGCTTCGTTCTTCCACGTCTTCAATCTTCAAACCCTTGGAAATATCTTCGGACGAAGTCTCTACAGACAGAGTTTTCATGAACAACACCTCTCGGTTGTCCATCAGGCGCTGAATACCTCTTTTTAACCATACACAACCATTTGGTTCAGATGCATAGTAGCAACAATTGTCAAAACATCTTGGAAATAAGTCGGCTTGTAGTAGATTCTTCTTGATAGTCATCAGGAGAGTGGTCAATTCACTTATAGCAAAGACATATGTGCCATCATCAATGGCATTGGCACTCTTGCCATGATCGGGACTTGGTGTGGTAATCACATTTGAAGTTTCGACAGGAGGGTCGAATTGAATCTCCTGAGCTTCAATCAAATATTAAATCTTGTTCTTTAGAGCCCAAAAGTTGTTTGTGTTATGTCCAAGGATATTGGAATGGTATGCACACCTTGCATTTATGAGAAACTCTTTACTATGGATAGTTTTGTATGTTAGAAAATCTGTGTGTTTAATTGTCTAATTAGGTCTGAAATATTTGTGTGCTTGTCATGACCTAATTGTAACATGTTTAAAATTTGTCAAAGTATGTTATTCCTGATGAACAAACCTCTTAGGCCGATCCAAAAAGACATGCATCGATACATATAACTAACTAATCTCACAAAAACAATTTTCTTTCATTATGAGTCAACTCATATGAGTTTTGTATCAATTCATGTCAGTTTAATGCCTCTTAATTAAGCTTTGAATCGACATATTATTATGGATCGATTCATATAAACATCAAGAATTAGATTCACCTCTATTTGTTGTTTGCATCAATACAAAATCTTTGGCATCGATTCAAATCGCTTTTTATTTTGAAAATATATCTCATATAGTATGCATCAATGCATACATGTTTTGGATCGACTCATACAAGAATTGAGGTTCTGGATTCTTGCATGTTTTAAATCTTGCATCAATACATAAGTGTTTGCTTCGATACATTTCTTAGTTGCATTAACTCATCCGTGCCATGCATCGACTCATGTTAAATTTAATTCTCTGGAAGCAGTTTAATTACAGTATACATTGATACATAATCCCTTGTATCGACTCATACTTAACTTAACTCTCTGAAAGAAATTTTAGTACAGTATGCATCGACACAAAATCACTTGTATCAAAACATTCATTGACTTGGGTCGACTCATATGAAACTTGTATCGACTCATAAATCTGTTTTTCTTCTAACATGTTTATATTTCCATATATAAGCAAAGTTTGGCAATTTAGTTTGGTAGCTATCACAAATAAAATTGGTGAGCATCCATTTTTCTGAGCATTAGAAACTTGAAAGAGACTTCTATCTTCGTCATCTTCTCAATCTCCTTGGTTCAAGAACGTTGACACATAATCATCATTGTTTATTGGATCAAGGGATCAAAGGGATAACGTTCAATGGTACGACCGATGTTCTAGCTGAGTTAAAGATTCAGAAGTGGGTTTCGAGGAAAAACTAGAAGGTTTGTCCAATAATAACGGAGGTGTTCTTGTGGGTTTTTTATTCACAATTGAATATAGCGTATTCACCGTAGCGTAGGGTTTGGAGGTCGGGGTGATTTTGCAAATAGGTCGTGGAAGCGGTGAATTGTCTGTAAATCTTGCAGGTGTATTCTTGATCAGCTTATATCAAGAGAATGTTCATACAAGAAGAAGAAGAAGATATGAGTGATTAGTTTTCTGTCTTTGTATCACAACCTTGTAAACAATATTTCAGTATATTGATATAGAAAATCATCACTTCTGATTTAGAAATTGAGAGGGAGACGTACCCACATGCGAGGACAATGGTGGGGAACTTCCTTTCCAAACTGCTCTGCGTATCGTATTCTTTCTCTCTCTCTCTCTCTCTCTCTCTCTCTCACTCTCTATCTCTCTCTCTCTCTCCCTCTCTTTACTTTTACAACACGTTTGTGATTCAATTGGTGTCCAAATTTTCACGCTCATTGATACAAGGTCGAAGAAAGTCTTTATCAAAACTCCATTGCCATTGATCATTGAACAAGCATACTCAACTTGACAAAAGTGCTAATGATTTTATTAATTGAAATAATGTTATAATGATAGTGCATTGATTCAACATAAATTCGTGTTAATTCATCTTATTAATCTCAATTAAAATCCATCAAACTATCACATGTCCGGTTTTCTAGTAGTCGGTTCAAAATAGACTAAGTCAATTCGCACTATGCGCTGCTTTCCGCAGCTGCTATTAACTCGATAAATAATTTTAAATCCATGATAATAAAAGAGGTGATCTATTCACCCCTCTTGATCACTTTCCACACCGCCTAACAAGTGGTATCGAGCCGTAATCGGTGCTTTGTGGCTACTTCTAACGATATGGCTTTTGACCCAAAGGGGCGCATAATAGAGCTCCTATTTTTAACGTGAAAATTATGGCTATTGAAAGACTTCATGCGATTTCACATAAATTCCATTGATAGGAATGTATGGACCGCCATTCAAAATGGACCTCTCAAATTACTATGACGAATGCGGCAGCCACAGCTAAATAGAGGTCGATTAGGATGAAAACGATGAGAAAAAGTGGTCAAGCGATTGAAGAGGCCGAAATATGATAATTTAAGCACTTGGTGTTGATGAATATTATCGGGTATCTCATTGCACGACAACCGAAGAAATATGGAATGCTTTAGAAGTTGCCCATGAGGGTACTACCGAAGTTCAACAATCCCGAATTAACACACTTAACCAAGAGTTCGAGCTCTTCGCATGAAATAGGGAGAATCTATCTATGACATGGAAAAGAGATTCGTCCATCTCACTGGTTGTTTGAATGCACTTGGAAAACCTATTTCCAATGAAAATGATACTAATAAAATTCTGAGATGTCTTAACAGGGAATGGAAACCTAAAGTTACAGCTATCAAGGAAGCCAACGACCTCACTACGCTTACCATCACAACTCGTTTAGGGAGCTGGAAAACATCAGCAACAACTGCAAAGTCTTGAAAAGCATGAGAACAAGAGTAAGAAGAAGAAGAATAGAGACAAAGAGGGTGAGAAGAAGTCAATAACTCTTAAGGCTTCTAGATCTAAGTCCTCACAAATTGAGCAAGATGATAATGACTCACGTAGTGACGAAGATTCAGCTAATGAGGAAATGGGACTGTTTGTTCAAAGATATAATAGATTCATTCGAAAGAATGGAATCAAGCACTCCGTCAAGAATCTCACAAAGATTCAAAGAAAGTCCATAGAATCAAAGCAGGGGTAAAATAAGAAATATAGAGGGAAAGGTTCTTGCATCAATTGTGGTAAATCTGGGCACTATTAAACATAATAACCTATGAACAAAAAGGACAAAGAAAATGCACCACCAAAGAAGTTCAACAAACAAATAAGAGCTTATAATGCATGGGAAAGTGATAGTGAGTCATCAAGTAATGAAGGCTCAAGTGATAGTGAGTCATCAAGTAATGAAGGCCCAAGTGATAGTGAGTCATCAAGTAATGAAGGCTCCAGTGATAGTGATGAGAATGCAAATCTATGTCTCATGACTCACATCAATAACCAGTCCCGCCACAAGAAGAGAAACAATGAAAATAAAGTAAGACAAGCCTACTACAGTAATTTTGATTCTTTGTCTTTCTCTGAACTGAAAATAGCTTTTGAAAAAATGCATAACAAAGTTGTAGACGCTTTTAGACGATTATCCTACAACAAACAAATCTTTTCTCATTTGGAGGGTAAAGTGTATAAAGCTGAACAAGATTTAAAAAGTCTAAAAGCTAGGATTGTAGAAAGTTCAAAAGATATTATTGTAAATGGATGTACTGAAACTAGATATTGTGGAGTTTGTCATATTTGGCAACAAGAAGTTAAAACTCTTAAGGCCAAATTGGAAAAAGCTTTACAACCCAAGGTTACTTTTGTCGTTGATTCTAGGACCTTTAAGAAATCATTGAATCCACCATATGCTAAATATTCTTTTGTAGAAAAGATTCCAAAGGATTGAATAAGCAAAAGTAACCAAGTTCATCATCATGGTTTATGTCATTATTATTGTCATAAAGGTCACACCATCGAGAAATGCAAGTTTAGGAGGTTCCTTGTTCCTAAAGGCATTTATCAATGGAGGCCTAAAGGCCACCATGTTACCACTTACCCACATGGACCAAATGAAAAATGGGTACCTACCTTTCTCTTTTGATATTGTAGATTGAGTGTCTTGCATCCGTAGATAGACGATGGTTTCTAGACAAAGGGTGTTCAAGGAACATGACGGGTGACATATCGCTTTTCATTGACTTCAAGGGAAATAAGAAGGGATATGTTACTTATTGAGACAATAACAAAGGAGCTATACTTGGCAAAGGTAGTGTAGGTAAGCCCTTTACCACTACCATTTCTGATGTCCATCTTGTAGAGGGCCTTAAACATAATTTGTTAAGTATTAGTCAATTGTGTGACAAGGGTTATAAAGTTACTTTCATAAAAACTTGTTGCATTATTGAACACACTGAACAAAACATTGTGTTTAAGGAAATTAGAGTAAACAACATCTATATGCTTGATATTTTTGATGTATCATTAACAAGTAATAAATTTCTAGTCACCTTGAAAGATGATTCTTGGCATTGGCATAGACGTCTAGCGCATGTTAACTTTGATTTGATAAATAAGATTGTATCAAAGGATTTCGTAGTCGGTCTTCCAAAATAAAGTTTTCAAAAAACCACCTATGCGATGCATGTCAAATGGGAAAGCAAACAAGGGTCTCTTTCAAATCCAAAAATGTGATTTCTACTTCATGATCCCTTGAGCTTCTCCATATGGACCTCTTTAGACCTTCAAGAACAAAGAGTCTAGATGGAAACTATTATGGTATTGTAATCGTTGACGACTTTTCTAGATTTACTTGGACCATATTCCTTCATAGCAAAAATGAAACCTTTTTTCGCTTTTAAGAGTTTTGCAAAACTGTCCCAAAACAAAATGGATTCAAAAATAATTACAATTCGAAGCGATCATGGAGGTGAATTTCAAAACCACCTCTTTGATAAGTACCATGATAAGCATAGCATTGAGCATAACTTTTCAACCCGTCGAACTCCACAAAGAAATGGAGTTTTGGAGCGTAAAATCGCATTTTAGAGGAGTTGGCTAGAACAATGCTCAATGAGGGTGGATTACCAAAATATTTTGGGCTAATGCGATTAGCACACTTGTTATGTTTTAAACAAGATATTAATCCGTCCTATTTTGGATAAAACCCCTTATGAGCTTTTGAAAGGAAGAAAGCCAAACTTGTCACATCTTTACGTATTCGGTTGTAAATGTTTTGTTTTGAATAATGGTAAAGCAAATCTTGGGAAGTTTGATGCAAAAGCGGATGAAGGTGTCTTTCTTGGATACTCACAATCAAGCAAAGCATATAGAGTGTATAATAAACGCTACTTACTATTGAAGAGTTAGTCCATGTTTCTTTGATGAGTCTTACCCAAAAATGTCTAAAAGGTATTTTTTGATGGTGCAAGTGTATCTTCGTAAGACATACTCAAGGAAGTTGTTCGAAATTGATCACCTAAATCATTGACAAAGAGGAAGAGGAAGATACTAGTCATGACAAAGATGAGGAAGAAGGGACAGAGAAGTGAAAATTCTTCCACTAGCCCGAAATCCTCAAAAGACCATTCTATTGACAACATATTGGGAGACATATCAAAAGGTGTGACGACTCGTTCTAAGATAAGTAATTTCTGTTGTCACTTCGAATTTGTTTCACAAGTAGAACCTAAAAACGCCAAAGAGGCCTTGATTGATGAATTTTGGCTAATGGCCATGAAAGATGATCTTAATCAATTTAAAAGAAATGACGTTTGGGAACTTATCCCTCGTTCGCAAGACCTTCATATCATAGGCACTATGTGGGCTTTTAGAAATAAACTTGATGAACACGGAGTGATAACTCGAAATAAAGCATGCTTAGTGGCACAAGGGTATAACCAAGAGGAGGGAATAGACTATGAAGAAACTTATGCTCCTGATACTCACCTTGAGGCTATACGTCTCTTGCTCGCTTATGCGTATTCTAAGAATTTTAATATTTATCAAATGGATGTAAAGAGTGCGTTTCTAAACGGTATCATAAATGAAGAGGTATACATCTCACGACCTCTTGGTTTTGAGAACGATGAATATCCAGATTATGTTTACAAATTAAAATGAGCTTTGTACGGTCTTAAGCAAGCCCCTCGGGTTTGGTATGAAAGACTTAGCAAATTTATGCTTGATCATGGATATTCAAGAGGTAAAGTGGATACCACTCTCTTCGTTAAACGTAAAGGAAAGCACATTCTTTTAGTTTACGTATATGTAGACGATATAATTTTTGGTTCAACTAACCTACACTTGGTCGAAGAATTTTCTAATGTTATGCAGGGGAAATTTGAAACGAGTCTTACGAGGGAGCTAAATTACTTCCCCGGTCTACAAATAAAGCACTCGATGAGGGCACAACCGTGTGTCAAACAAAATACTATAGAGAGATGCTCAAGCGCTTTGGAATGAATGACTCAAAGTCCATTAACATCCCCATGCCTACTAAAGGGAACATGGATAAAGATGAACATTGTAAGTGTGTAGATGTTAAGAAGTATAGAGGTATGATTGGATCCCTTTTGTATCTTACTGCATCTAGGTCTCGACATCATGTTCAAGATTTGTATGTGTGCATGATATCAATCGAATCCCAAGGAATCACACTTGAAAGATGTTAAGCGATACTTAGATACCTTCATGGAACATCTAAGTATGGGCTTTGTATTCCAAGGAAGCGAATGAAGTTAGAGGTTACTCAAATTCGATTTTGCAGTGCAAATCAAATAGGAAAAGCACTAGTGGCACATGTCACTTATTTTCAAACTCCTTAGTGAGTTGGCATAGTAAAAGTAGGTATTTGTTGCATTGTCAATCCTGAGGCCGAATACGCTGCAACCGTAGTTGTTACCGATCTTGTGGCTAAAGCAACAACTGCAAGATTTCGATATTCAACTAAAACGTATTCCAATAAAATGTGATAATACTAGTGCCATCAACCTCACTAAGAATCTTGTTTTACATTCACGAACTAAACACATAGAGATTAGGCATCACTTTCTTCGCGATCATGTTGAAAAAGAAGACGTTGTGTTTCAGCATGTTGATATTAAAAATCAACTTGCTGATATTTTCACTAAACCATTAGCAACAGAACCTTTCTCACTTGATGTCTTAAGTATGCATGTAACTTATTTATGTATATTATATCTCACCATGTCATTGAGATGTATTCTAGTTTTGTATGCGTATTAAAAGTTCATCAACTAAGGTAATATTGTTCTCTCCGCACTCGTTAAAATTCATTGATTTTGTGTATGTGTAATATGTTCCTTAAATATTGTTTATATGTTTCTCTTTACAAAAATTGTTTGAGCATTCTCACTAGCCATGTGCGTTGCACTACCATTCTGCATAATCATCCCTAAAACAACTCATTCTGCACAAACATACATTTACTGATGGGTCCCCTATCTCACTGTCCATAAAAACCTGATAAAGATTCATTTTTATTAGGTTTAGGTCGAAGCATAACACCATGAATCAATGCAAATTAAACTTCGGTCGATACATAAATCGCATGAGTCGATCCATAACTCTGATATTTCCTATTTTTCTAAATTCTTTCAGTATGTATCGATACATACGTGTTTTGTATCGACTCATGTAACTTTCAGAATAAATTTTTATTTTTGGGTAGATTCATAATCCTTTGCATTGACACATAACTTTTTTGGGTCAACCCATCAGCCCATTTAGCAATTTATACATTCTCAAAGCATTCTCATACATCTCATAACATCAATTATGGCCATAACCCCTTTTGATCCACTATCATATCATCTCATTGCATAATCATTTTATTAGTTTCTATGTTATTCCATTTAAACAATTGTACACTTTTGGTACCGCTTATGTAATATTTACCTATTTCTCAGTTTAGTGTTTATTCTTGTTTACTTGCTTTTGCCAACCTTTGACACTCTTTGTGAGTGAAAGCTTGTGATTGCCCAAACCTATCACTCTTTGTGAATGACAACTTTTTAATCAATACTGCTGTGTATGCCATCTTATTTACCTCTTAAAATACAATTAGCTACTTAAATACTGTCACTTTCCTCTTTTTGATGTTGACAAAGGGGGAGAAAAGCCAGATACAGATGTTAGAAAGGAAACCTGTGAGTACAACCATGCATAAACTCAGGGGAGTCTTTGTACAACCATGCATAAAATCATGAGGAGTGTTTCATCATTTACCAATGATCAATCATCACACATATTGCAAGAATTTGCGATCATCAAAAAGGGGGAGTTTGTCAGCAACCCTTTAATATGGACAGTTTTGTATGATAGCAAATATGTGTGTTTAATTGTCTAATTAGGTCTGAAATATATGTGTGCTTGTCATGACATAATTGTAACAAGTTTAAAATTGGTCAAAGTATGTTCTTACTCATCATGTACAAACCTCTTAGTTCGATCCAAAAAGATGTGCATCGATACATATAACTAACTAATCTCACAAAAACCATTTTCCTTCGATGAGTCGACTCATACGAGTTTTGTATCGATTCATGTCAATTTGATGCCTCTAAAAATTAAGCTTTGCATCGACACATATTATTATGGATCGATTCATATAAACATCAAGAATTAGATTCACTGCTTATTGTTTGCATCAATACAAAATCTTTGCATTAATTCAAATCGCTTTTATTTTGGAAAATAAATCTCATATAGTATGCATCAAGTATACGTGTTTTGATCGAATCATACAGAATCGAGGTTTTGGATTCTTGCATGTTTTAAATCTTGCATCAATACATAAGTGTTTGCATCGACATTTTTACTTGCATCGAATCATTCGTGCCATGCATCGACTCATGTTAAATTTAATTTCTAGAAGCGCTTTAATTATAGTATGTATTGATACATAATCCTTTGTATCGACTCATAATTAACTTAACTCTAAAAGAAATTTTAGTACAAGATGCATCGACATAAAATAACATGTATCAATATATTCATTGACTTCGGTCGACTCATACGAAACTTATATCGACTCATAAATCTGTTTTTCTTCTAACATGTTTCTGTTTCCATATATAGGAAAAGTTTGGCAGTTTAGTTTGGTAAGTGTCACAAATAAAATTGGTGAGCATCCATTTTTTTAAGCATTAGAAACCTGAAAGAGACTTCTATCTTCATCATGTTCTTAATCTCCTTGGTTCAAGAACATTGAAACATTATCGTCATTGTTTATTGGATCAAGGGATCAAAGAGATAACATTTAGTGGTACGATCAAGGATCTAGCTAAGTCAAGATCGTAAGGGGTTTTGAGGAAAACCAAGGTTTGCCCAAGAAGAACGGGGTGTTCTTGTGGGTTTGTTAGTCACAATTACATATAGCGATTCACCGTAGCGTAGGGTTTGGAGATTAGGTGATTTTGCAAACAGTCGTGGAAGCTGTGAATTGTCCGTGAATCGTGTGTATTCTTGATGAGCTCATATCGTAAGAAGGTTCATACAAGAAGAAGAAGATTTGAGTGATTAGTTTTCGCCTTTGTATCGCAACCTTGTAACAACATTTTAGTATATTGGTATAGGAAATTCTCAATTCCAATTTGGAAATTGAGAGGGAGACGTACCCACACGCGAGGACGATAGTGGGGAACTTTCTTACCAAACTGCTATGTGTATCGATCTCTCTCTCTCTCTCTCTCTCTCTCTCTCTTTAGTTTTACAACACGCTTGTGATTCAATTTGTGTGCAACTTTTCACGCTCATTGATACAAGGTCGAAGAAACTCTTCAACAAAACTCCATTGCCATTGATTATTGAACAAGCATACCCAACAGCTTGACAAAAGTGCTAGCTTGATTTTATTCATTGGAAATAGTGTTATAGTGATAAGTACGTTGATGCAATATAAATTCGTGTTAATTCATCTTATTCATCTTAATTAAAATCCAAGAAACTATCGATGTCCGGCTTCTAGTAGCCGCCTGTAATAGGCGGAAGTCAATTCAGGACCGTGTGTCACTTTCCGCAGTTTCGCTATTAACTCTGATAAATAATTTTAAATCCGTGATAATAAAAGAGGTGATCTATTCACCCCCTCTCGATCACTTTCCACACCGTCTAACAACATTGGGATTGTATTTATGGGATGATGTGTTAACATACTAAGGTGGATCCCTCAAAGTAATCAGCTCTGCTTTCAACATATGCTGCAATCCTTGAGACAACAACATGTTGATCTTCGTGAACTATCTTCTTGGCGCATTTTTTCTACACATATTATCTTGTTGAGGTTGCACTGGCGCAAGATTGGAGATCAGAATGCCCCCCCCAGATTGATGGCGATCACCTTTACCGTGACTCTTCCGGCTATACACAACATTGGTTTCTTTCTTCCCACTTAAAGACCTCTTTGCAGCACTTGAAGATGTCTCGACTTGAATCTTCCCACTCTTAATTCTAGCTTCAATATGTTCCCCTATCAATATTAGCTCGGTGAATCCGGTTGAAGAATTTCTAATCGATGATTGAAGAATGGACTGCTGCTGTTCCCATGAACATGTCAACCATTCCCTATTAGACAAGGGTATGAACTCCCACACCTAGATCTCCATTTCGAGCATACTTTGAACTTCTCATCACGCCCATAGACATATTTTGTAGTCACACAGTTGTGCTAATTCAGCATTGTATTGGTACTGTTTGTAGAAAGCATCTGCCAAATCATTCTAGGTATGAATGTGGGTATTTTCCAGCTGATAATATCAGTCCAATTGTGCTCCAGAAAAACTTTTTGAAAGAAATGCATCAACAAATTTCTATCGATTTTGTGGTTGAATCTTTTGAACATAGGACTTCAGGTGAAGCTTTGGGAAATAAATTCCATCATACATTACAAAAGTAGGACCTTTGAACTTGTGAGGGATCACCATGCCTGGAACCAGGCTTAAATCATCGAAGTTCAACCCTGAAATTTTCAAATTTTCCACAACATTCAAACGATCTTTAAGTTGTTTATACTTCTCGTCACCAGGAGGATATTGCTCACCCAAATAATCTTCCTCTTCCTCTTCTTCAGACCCATGATTACTTCCTTCACTGGCCTTGACGCTTCCTTCAGTCTCACCACTTTTTTCTGAGAACTCAAGTTGTTTGTCTGCCTTGACTGGACCTTTGAATCTTCTTCCCATGTTGAGAGTACCATATATCTTCTTCTTCTATTTCTATTTCTTGGTGATGAGCTCTTTCAGATCTTCCTACCCCTTGGCCAAGTTGAGAAACATTTCTTAGAATTGAGCGTTCTAAGCCTGAGATCTTTGATAGTCTGTTCGAGAGCCATTTCCGCTGAAATAAACAACGAGAGAATAAGAAAACAGGTCTTCGAAGAACCTGTTATGAAATGATATGTTATGTTATGGTATGTAATGCAATGTTTTCAAGGACCTTAGGAGATCTATATTTGGTAGACCACAAGAACAAACTTTTCATTAGTTAATTAGTGAATACAAAGGAAAGTTCAGATAAATTAGAAACTCTCAGTGCTTAAGTCTCCCATGGATGCTTCCTCTTTTGTTGACATAGGTGTTAATGCTCTATACCTTTGAAGTAGCTTTAACATAGGCATATTGTTCATGTAAAATGTGATGGAAGGAATCGAATCAATCGCTCAAACGATTTACTCTTTTGATTTGTTTATAAAGATGTCGCGAGAATCAAGCTTTATTATTTCCAACACAAGAAAAATGATTATGAAAAAGGGGAAAGCTGCAATACCCTTAATTGATATGTTATGCATTACGACTAGCGCAAACTAGACGCAACGCATTGGGGAGATTCCGGGTAAAGGGGTTTGTTATATTAAAGGGAATAGATAGAGCACCCTAAATATATATAGTCATCTATAGCTTTATATATGAATATGTTTGATATGTTTGTGTGTTTTAAATTGCTATTTCTATGATTGGGAAAGTTTCTCCTTTGGATTTTAAGAAACGTAGATTATGTGGGATCCTAGGTTTTGTTATTATTGTGCTCGCAAAGATCATTGGGATCTTCTGCATACATATCCCTTAATGGGAATCAGAGCATTTGTAGCTTGGATCTAAAGGGAGCTATGGTTTGTTTGGTTTGAGGGAGAAAGAAATTTGCTCGCCAAGGATGAGACCTGTGCTCACGTATTCTCAAAGGATGTTGAGAAAGTCGAGCAATCGTAGTTCCCACTTATGCTAGTGGAAGCAACGGATGTTATTAAGAGACAAAGACAAATGTCATCTTAATGAAAATGTATCTAATCTATTCATCAAATACATTTTTGAAGGATTGATTGATTGAATCTTTCATCGTAGTTATAGGTGTTTTGCTTGAGTGTACAAGCGCTACCACTTACAAGTTAAGAAAGATGTTTGAAAATGATTGAATCTTTTAATTATAAGCACCGGTGTTTTGCTTGAGTGTACAAGCGCTACCACTACGATTAAGAGATGTTTTTGAAAAAGTGTTTGAAAAGAGTTTGAAAAGTTTTGGTTGTATGTGATGTGATAGATGAGATACTTCTTCCATAGAGATGATAAACGCCTAAATCTCGAGGAGAAATTGATTGGATTAAGGGATGGTTTTAAGCCCGGGGTCCTTGTATTGTAAGCCCAAGAGGAGGCATTCGAGGGTCATCGAGGGTCCTTGTATTGTTAGCCCAAGAGAAGGCTTTCCGAGGGTCATCGAGGGTCCTTGTATGAAGCTCAAGAGGAAGCTATGGTCGGCTTTGGCTTTAAGAGTGGTTTAACCGGAAACCATCCTCTTAGGATTTGAAAGTGATTTCACCGGAAATCATACTCGTGGTTCTATCCTAGCTGGTGATTCTTTGTATTGGAAGCCCAATAGAGGTCATAAGAGATTTCCGTCTCTTTCTTGTTTGATGCCCAAGAGAAGGCCAAACTCAACGAGGAGTTCTTTTGAACGAAGCCCAAGAGGAGGCTGACTCAGCAGGGGAGTGTTGTCTTATATGAAGCCTAAGAGGAGGCTAAACTCAGTAAATGAGTTTTCTTATATGAAGCCTAAGAGGAGGCTAAACTCAGATGAATGAGTTATCTTGCACAAAGCCCAAGAAGAGGCTAACTTTGCGGGGAATCTAATTGTTAGACTAGTTGTTATGTTATAACTAGTCAGTTATATAAACAAGTGTATGAAGTTTATTCACAGGAGTTTATGAAGGAAATATAAACAAGTGTATAAAATGTGCGTAAAAAAACAAGTGTAACTTGATTATTTGATTGTGTACAAGGGAATGAATATGTACACGAACGGATATTTATGTACAAGGGAATGAGTATGTACATAGGAGGGTTGGGACTTACACCGTAAGGGAGGCCCATTGGCTTAAGAGAAGTTTCACCGGGAAGAATTCTTCTCTTGATACCAATGGAATTGGTGTACATAAAAAGAATTGGATATGTACAAGGAAATAATTATGTACATAAAGAGAATTGGGACTTACACCGTGAGGGAGGCCCATGATCGATTAAGAAATTCCGAGGAAAACCGGGTTCGGTTTTATCTTCAAATCGGGTCGATCATGGAAAATAGAGTGTAAGTTTGTTGAAATGTTTTGAAAAGATCTTGAAAGTGTTTTGAAAGATGAAATATACTTACAAGAAGTTTGAAAAAGTTTCGGGCTTCGAAAGTTTGAAAGAAAAGTCTTTGAAAAGTACTTAAAACGTCTGGTTTTCGGCTCGATAAAAATATAATCAAAAGAAAGTATTTTTGAATTTTTTTGACATCATCATAAAATAGACATGTTAAATGACAAGTGTGCAAAAAATCACCTCAAAATGAGGAGTTTTGATTGGTTTTTGAAAGTGTTAAAGTTTGAAAAAAAAATATGTGAAGAGAAACAAAAGTTTATAAAAATGGTCCCAAGGCTACTCGAACCCGGACCATGGGCAAGGCAAGGCAAGTGACTTAAGAGTGAGTCGGCAACCGCTGCAATACATCCGCTCATTTATGCTACTTCATATTATTATGTTATAAACTTTATTTGAAATTGAAAACGAAATGCGCTGAACTCCATCTTCTTCTTCCTCGATCCTTCTTCAAACGCAGATTCTTTGTTTCTCAATGAAAATGGATGATGTAAACATCAAACTTGATCGAAATTGAACCAGAACATGATGATGGTGATTAATTCCATTTATTTTTAGTTAAACATGATTAATTTTCCGTAAAACACGAAGAACCCTAATTCCTAAAAATCAAGATGAAATCGTATGACCATGGAATTGCTCAATTGATTGAGGGTTAAGGATCGCTGAAGGTACAAAACAAAACGCCAAGCCATTTTTGAACCGAATGCAGAAAATATGAAGTTCAAAGTTCGTGGTTCTTACCTTGAAGTCTGGACTTTGATTCTTCAAGGAGGTGTTACGTTTTGTTTTGATGATTGCTATAACACTAGTGGACCTCATGAAACGTGTGGAAGTGATATGCTTGCTCGAACTAGCTCGGATCATTGACCAAGTCCAACTGCATATGCTTGATGTAAACTTCTAATTGTGTTGGAAGTGTTGCATCAAGGATGATGGTTTGTATCACCTATATGAGATGTATGGATGATGTTTGAATGATAAAATCACAACTTGCTCGAGCAAATTAATAGCTTGAAGTTTAGGCGCTTTTTACAAGTTTGGAAATCAAAAGCAATTCGGTTTTTGTTGTTCTTGTGTTGATTTTAAGTTTCAAACCGCTTATAATTAGAGTTTAGAACATGTTAGACACCAAATTTCTCAAGTTTTCACAAGATTTGCAAAAGTGCAAAATCCTCACTTTTGAACTATGTGACTTTAAATTTAAGAAAGAAGAGAGAAAGCTTGATCTTGCATAGCTTTGGTGTAGTTTCAATTTGAGAACATGACCTCTATTTATAGGTCAAGAAATCTGAATGGTAAGTGAAGAAGATTGGCTTGAGTTTGAGCAACTTGCCTTAGAGGGCAAGAAAGTCATTTTTGCCATAAATGCAAATGGAATATTCTTTTAACCATGGTTAAAACTCAACTTGATCTTATCTCCATCATAATTACCTCTCATCTGTTTTTTATCAGATCTAGCTTATCTCCAATTGGTGACAAGGCTTCTAGAAGGAGATTTTGCAAAAAATGACTTATAATTTTGAAGCATGTACTTGAAATTCATGGCTTTTGGAGCTCTATGTTTCAAAATCAAAAGTATAGCTAGACAAAATGGTTTTGCAAGTTCTTGGACATTTTGGAAAGCTTGTAACAAGGGCTACAACTTTCATGTTTTGAGTTTTTTCTAATTCCAAATGGAACTATGTGAAAATTGCCATGAAAGTAGGAAAAAACATGAAATTTTTAACACTTAAAATTTTTCTAAGTGTTGAAAATTTTGACTTTTTGTTGACTTTTCCAAATTTCTTGATTTTTCATGATCATGATGGATCATTTGAAGTATTTTGATGATTGAAAAAGTTTTGTTTTGAAAAAGTTGACCAAAAGTCAAAGTTTGACTTTTCAAAGTATGAAATTTTATCGATGATCGTAAATCGATCGATGAAAATGTGAACTTCTGTGATGTTTTGAATCAAATAATTAGGTCAAGATGTTGCATTGATGATATAAAGATCAATATCCAAGCAAAAAAGTCATTCATTGATCAGAAAGTCAGTGATTCCTTATCCTCGATGAAAACCCTAATTGGTCGATCCTTGATAGATCATGAGAAAAGTTGGAATCAAGATCAATGTTGATGATTGATTAAGATAGATCAATTGAGGTGAGTAGAAACTTAAACCCTAATTGATCACCTCTTGAACAGATGAAAATTTGATGAAACCCTGATTTTGACTTCTAGAAGCCACACCCGATCAATTATGTTCTGAACTGTTAGTGATGCAGTGATGAATATGTAAAGTGGTATATTAGGTCAAAAATTGGGGTATGACAGATGCCCCTATTTAAGTTTCTTTAACCTGAGATATGAAGATGAAGATCTTCGTCTCGATAGGTGTGAAGAGAGTTAAATATCAGAATACGCAAATTTTTGACCTAAGATACCAAAAAATGCGAATGATGCAAAATGATTGCAAAAAGTTCACCCAGGAAATATCACAGAATGACATGCTGGGGAAAGATTATGAGGATGACTCAATCTGTTTTAAGAAAGTAGAAACCTGTTTGTTGGGAAACAAGCAATATGTTTCACTGGGAAAAAAGATTCACAACGCATGTGAATATCTCGCTTGGGAAACGAGGAGATTACCTTCCGTCACAATGTTTAAGGTAAGTGAGAATGATATTACCAATTATCATCCTTGTGATAGTTTATGGTAATGGGTTCAAGAAATTACCAATTATCGCAAGTGATAACTATAACAAGGTAATTTTTTTTGAGAAAATTCATGAGTATTCAAACCTTGTGAATAATGATAATGACTAAACAGATCTCAAATGAGTTTCTATTTTCATAGCTACAATCTTGCCGGATCACCTTTGAGAAGATGCGGCACTTTGATTGAAAAGACACAGTTTTCTTTAGACGTAAAGACAACTGGAGATTTCTTGAACTTTCATGATTTGAACTGTCGAGAAGAACAATATTTTTATGACAAGTTTCAATGTAAGAAAGGAAATAAGCGGCTCGGATGACGAGGCTATTGCTTATTGTTTGCAGGTAGATTTTTCTTGTGAAACCTAGACCGAATTGATTAGAGACGAAATTCTATCCAGAATGAGTGGAAAGAAACAAATAATCAAGACTTCGCTCCCAATGAGGAATGATCTCACGGGGAACAGAGAAAAATGTATTTTCCTGCTTGGGGATAATCTATTGGAGATATGACATACCCACACTTGTTTTTTTTTTGGGAATAAATGCAACCTAAACAAGTGATACTGAAGCAAACATTGAGAAATGCAGAAATGCATTAATGATGCTATTATGTATGAATGATGAATGTCATGAATGTCATATGCATGCTGATGATACTTGACAAGAGAACAAAAAGAGGTATTTGGGAAAAGGACTACGTCATAGTTCAAACAAATACTCAAAGAAAATCAGCACCATGGTGTAGACGCATCGATGACGATTTTGAGTTGCATGCCTTAAATTTTCTAAAAAGGCATTTCTATGGCAACCTTGTTGGGATTCTTTTGGATAAGAATACCGCTTTGAAGATCTCTCACGAGAGAAGAAGACTTCTTTAGCGCTTGTTCTAACTTTCGTAGATCGAAACACTGTGGAGAAAATCAAGTTCTTTCCGTGTTCGTAGTTCAAAGGAACATTTCGCTTCTTATTTCAAAATTTTGAAGTAAAAATTCATTTAAAACTTTTTTTTTTTTAGTTTCAAAAGTGATTTTCACAATAAAAAGCGTTATTTTGCAAAACAGAATAAATCAGGAATTGCAAACAAATGGGCACAAGGCTCAAATTTTATTGATAGAATGGTGATCAGCCAAAGGCGTGATTCCATGAACTATTTACAAGAGTTGGAAATGATAATTTATTGGGAAAAGGCTACACTAAAAGCAATAACCACTATTATCCCTAACAACTTTGAATTCCAACTGTGCTTGTTACTTTAGAAGATTTGATTGAAGATCCATTGATGGAAAATTCTTCAGGTTGACGAAGTACAGACTGATGCAGTTACTTTGTCATTTTTTATCCTTAATTTTGCCTAGATTGCCTTCTCAGGTTTTCAATCTATCAGGATAATTTCTGTTTATTGTCTCTAATTTTTCCGGACCGCTTTTCGTGTTTTCATCCACCGAGACGCTATTTTTGCCTAAGCCGCCTTTTCGAAGTTTTCACTTACCGAAATGTTCTTTTGTTTGTTAGACAAAGTATTTCTTGACTGCATCAGCATTTACAGGATGCGGGAGTTCATCACCATCCATGGTTGTGAGAGTCATAGCACCGCCAAAAAAGCTTCTTTTGACGATGTATGGGCCTTCGTAATTAGGAGTCCACTTGCACCTAGAATCTGGTTGAAAAGACAAAATCTTTTTTACACGAGGTCGCCTCTCAAATTCACGAGGTCGAACCTTTTGTCAAGGCTTCTTCATCCTTCTTTGATATAGTTGTCCATGACATAGAGGTCGACGCCTTTCTTCAATTAAGTTCATTGATCGATTCGCTTTGACACCATTCGCCTAAGATAACTTAGTTTCCATGAGAACTCTCATTGATGGAATCTCAACTTCACGGGAGCATTGCTTTCATGCAGATACTAGAGAAAAGGATTTGCCCTGAAGCTGCGCATCAAGCACGATACCCATGCAGTAGCAAATGGCAAGATTTCATGCCGCCTTGTAAGTGACGCACCATCTTCCTGACGATCTTTTGATGTTCTTGTTGGCGCTTCAACGGCCCTTCATCTTTGGTCGGTAAGGAGATGATTTATGATGCTCGATCTTGAATTCCTCACACAATTCTTTCATCATTTTGTTGTTCAAGTTCGATCCATTGTCAGAATGATCTTACTTGAACTCCATATCGACAAATGAGGTTGTTCTTGATGAACCTCACAACCACTTGTCTTGTAACGCTGGCGTAAGATGCCGCTCGACCCATTTGGTGAAGTAATCACTAAAATGAAACGATGTCCGCTGGACGCTTTGGTTCGATCATCCCAATCATGTCGATGCCCCACATGGAGAAAGGCCACGAGAAGAGAGAACGTTGAGTAGAGTCGGGCACATGGATCTTATCTCGCAGATCCGCACTTGTCAGGTCATTTGACGTGTTTACGAATCGATTCCATTGTTATCCAATAGTATCCCGCCTCAAGATTTTCCTAGACATTGCATGCCCATTTGAATGGGTTCCAAAGGACCTTCATGTACTTCGTGAATTATCATGTTCGCTTCGTCCGCCCACCCATCCGAAAGGTGACCATGTCGAAGTTTCTTTTGTATAGCACATCTTCATTTAGGAAGAAATTTCTAGAAAGCCTCCTTAGAGTTTTCCTATCTTTGTGCGATGCGCCAGTGGGTACTCCGAGTTTGAAGGAAGCGCTGATGTCGTGGAACCACGGTTTATCATCAAGACCGCCAGCTTGCAAACACATATTAAGGTCTTTCAAGGCGCCCGACACGGATCTTAGGCATATCATTCCAACTGCTGACTTTGAACATGGAAGATAGAGTAGCCAATGCCCGCCATTCGATTCTCGATCTCGAGGATATGATGCGCTCGACCTTGTTGAAGAAAGTCAACAAACGCCTTGCATATATCTCTCGTAGGGAATCAAACCAAGATGATGAGTTTCATACTTGTCTTTGATTTGATTGATCACAAGGGCTGAATCTCCATATATGTCAAGGATCTTGATCCTCAAGTCAATGGCTTCTTCGATACCCATGATACAAGCTTCATATTCTCGATGTTGTTGGTGCAATCAAATAGCAATCATGGAAAACGGATATGAGAACCTGGAGTAATGATGATCGCCCCAATTCCATTGCCAAAACGTTAACTACTCCAATAAAGATCGACCCCATCTAGATTCTCGGATCGACCTTCTTCGCAATGGTTCGTCATAATCTTTCATCTTTAAGTACATAACATCCTCGCTGTGAAGTCAAACTTGAGAGATTGGTATTGAGCTGGCCGATAAGTCAAGTGATCGGCAAGAATGCTTCCTTTGACGCTTTGAGCACAGATCGATTTCATATTCGTATAATAGCATCCGCCATCGAGCAATTCTTCCCGCATTTTTCAAAGACATACTTGATTGGATCCATTTTGAGATTAACCAAGTCGTGTGATTGATCATGTATCGCGGAGACGCTTGAAGCCCACACCAAAGCACAACATGTTTTCTCGAGTATGGAGTAACGAGTTTCACAATCCGTGAACTTTTACTCAAGTAGTAGATGGCATGCTCTTACCGTTTCATCTCTGCCCAAGCACGCAGCCCATGGAATCTTCTAGCACGGTAAGGTACATGATTAGTGGTCTTCCTTCCATGGACGAATCAATATTGGTGGTTCGAGTGTATTCTTTGATATTGTCAACACTTTTGGCAATCTTCGTCCACACAACCTCTTGATTTTTATGAGAAGCTTGAATATCGCCCACAAGTAGCGCTATTTGAGAGATAACTGAGATGTAGTTCAACCGTCCAAGAAATCCTCTTACTTGCTTTTCTCAGATGTGGCGAGGCATTTTTGAATAGCCTTGACTTTGTCGTGGTCAACTTCAATACCTCTTCGATCGACGATGAAACCTAGGAGTTTTCCCGATCTTACCCCAAAGGTGCATTTGTTAGATTCGACGGAGTCGAATTTTTAGTCGTTGAAACAACTTCAAGATATATTCTATATGATCTTCTTCAGGTCGACTTTTCTATCATGTCATCCACGAGACTTCGATCTCTTTGTGCATCATGTCATGAAAGAGAGTAGTCATCGCTTTGTAAGTTATACCGCATTCTTTAATCCAAATGGCATTACTTTGTAGCAAAACGTGCCCCATGGCGTGATGAAGGATGTCTTCTCCATGTCTTCGAGCCATTCGACCGATTATAGCAGAGAAACCGGCCCATGAAGGAAAAGACGCTGAACTTTGCAAGATTATCCACCAAAGATGTCGATATGCGGTAGTGGAAATCATCTTTGACTTGCTTTGTTCAAGTCCCTAGTCAACACACATTCTCGACCTTTCCGCCTTTCTTCGAGACAGTACTATGTTGGCTAGCCATTGAGGATATTCATAGGTGAAGAGGAAACCCGCACGTGCTTTTGAACTTCCTTTTGATTTTGTCGGCCATCTCTCGTGAACTCTTCTCCTTTGTTTAACCGGTGGACACTCCGGTCTTAATGGCAAGTGATGCTCTACGATGCCGGTATCTAAACCTGCATGTCTTGGTAGGACCAAGCAAACACATCAACATATTCTTTGAGAAGATCTATCGCTTTTCCTCGACGCTTGTCGAGTAGAGTCCGATGTTTACTTTTTGTCTTCCTCGTAACCTAAGTTGATTGCTTCCAAAGGCTCTTTGTGAGGCTAAATGATTCTTTCCTCGTGCTTAAGTAATCGAGAAATCTCATCCGGATCTCTTCTTCAACTTCTTCCCAAGATCGAACATGTGGAATTCAAAGTCGTGAGAGAGCATAGAGTTATTTCTTTCAATGGATTTGTCCATCTGTTAATCTGCATTTTTGATTTATGTTTGATTAATTAACTCTTCCTTTTTTAGACAAAGTTAGTGTGAAAGTGTATGCAGATCATTTATTATTTTTTTTATTTTTTTGAAGATTTTTATTGTGGTTTTTTTTTAGGATTACCATTTCCAAGAAAAGGGTAAAAACGAAAAACAAACACAAAATGTGGAATCAAAACAACGCTTTTATTTATGATTCACAATATGAAACAGGGCCCTAAAATACAAACTCATTTGTCTTGGGCAAGACAAAGAGAAATTATTTAAAAGCTAAACCCTATAAAACATCTCTTCGCCTTGGGCGAGGCGAGAGCTCAAAACAAAAGCAACATAAACTACTTAGAACTATGAACATTTGTCCGAACTTCAACATGCTTCCAATAGTGGCGAACTCCTTGAAAGTCAAGATACTCTGGTAGTTTTCCATTTGGCTTATTTCTTGAGTAGACTTTGTAGTTGGTCGAATGCTTTGAAGACTCGACGGTTGACCTTGCCTTTTGTGCTGCTGAAGCGATCTTCTTCTGCTTGATTGGCAGATCGAGGAGCATGGAATACAGCATACATGTTTTCGAATGGCATGCGTGCTGGATTTTTGGGATGTACTTCCCAATCTTCTAAGTGAAGAGACTCATTGTCGGCGACGCTTCCAACCTCGCTTTTAGAATTGTATTCTTGATCTTCAAGAATTACATTGATGTAGTGATAGTTAAAATCGTTTAACAAACTTGGCAAAGCAGTAAAGCCGAGATTCACTGGGATCTCAACTGCTGATGAGATCGAGAGGATGTATAACTCTTCCGTTGACTAGGATACTAAAAGGATCATCCCATCCATTGGTGGATGTCTTCAATTCGATTTTGAGCTTTTGTGCAGTATTTCACCATGTAGTCAAACTTTCCACTTGGTTCTCCCAAGGTATCCCAAACTTCGTATGGGATAGGTGGATTTTCATTCTCATTGTTTTGTAGAGACATGCCTTTAAATTGGTCACCGAGGATAGAATGGCGTGCATTCTTCCCGACACGATTCGTAATTATTGAGATAAGTGCTTCATTCTTCATATCCGAGAGATCATCTTCGCCACCTTCATTGGTAAGAACGTTAACCTCTTCAAGAACAGTGGTTTAAGAAACCCCACCGTGGAATACTTTGATTGGTCAAGAGCTTCATCCCTTTGATTGTCGTTAGAAATACCGGAGCAAATCCAAGCCCGCTTTTTGTCTCGTTGTTGATGTGTTTTATTACTTATCCCCAACCCGTGGCATTACCATCTTTCACTATCTCGCCGCTTTGTAAGAGGAGATAGACGATCTTCTTTTCCTTGTAGATTCACCTTCTAACGAAAGTCCTTGAACTGTGTTCCTTCAACATCGCTTACCGTGATGAAAGAAAAGGTAGATAAATGGTCGACTAGTAAAGCTTGTTCACCATGATGGTTACTAGCTTCCTATTTATCAGAACTTCAATTTTGATGGAGAGTGGATGTCATCGCCTCGCTCGTATCCATGGTCTTCCTAGCAAACAACTGTAGTACCGGAACGTCCATGACTGGAAAGTGATTTGAAGGTATGCGGACCGATTGTCACCCAAGATCAACTTCCCAATAATGTATTTCCTTGACCCATCAAAGGCTCTTACCACTATATCATTGAATTTCATCTGCCTTTGTAAGATAAACGAGCGAGAGTCATTTTGGCATTACATTCAAGGATGAACCTGTCCACTAGTACGTTGGATGAGAGTCCGATTGGCAAATCATTGAGATATGCAGGCAAGATTGTGATCTTTTCCTCCTCTCGAAGTTCTTCGCCACTGCTTAAATTGTTGCAAGTCGTTATATTGCCTACAATTCCACCAAACCGATCTGTAGTCACATCATGATCTACGAAGCTTGATCTAGCACCTTCATTAAAGCCTCTCGTGAGCTTCGTAATCCGTAGAGATAGTATTGAAATTTTGAGGAGTCTCGCATCACTGATCTACAACTCGACTCACTTTTCTTGATCAACTTTAGTATCTCATCGAATCGAGTTGACATTGGTTCCATCGACGGACCAACGCTTATGTTTGGATTATCAACCGGAATCCTCATTGGATTTTCTGGAGGTGTACTAACCGGATTTCGCCCACCACAGAACAACAGTGATTTTGGTGGCAACGGGTATGCACACGCCCACCCGCTACGTCCAATTTCGTGATGTTAAGCTGAAAGAGTTGGCATGGGTTTCTCCTTCCCATCTTTTATCATAGTTTCACCGTATTGATGGGAATTGCTTTGTTAGAAATGTATGCATAGGGCCAAAGCGACGATCACCAAGGAGACTCGAACTTTTGGACCGTTGTACTCAATTTCTACACATTTGGGCACATTGAACAGGGATAATGACGCTTACTTGGAGTTTCCGAGTTGATATCCGAGACTAAAAGCTCATGAAAATGCCCCACCGTATTCACATCATAATCGCTTCTATTTCTCGAATATCCAATATCACCAATGTCTATTAATCGTTGAATGTCTGCTCACAGCTTGGACATCCTCGAAAATCCGAAGGCATTCTCGCAGTCACAGAGTCATGTTTGTGAAAGCGCCCATTGTAATGTATGTATCATTGAGTGTACTAAACTTTCTTATCGATTCACATCGTGACAAGATACCGATCCGTATTCCTTAGTATCAAATTCACGGTGTGTCCACTATGATTAGGAAGTGGATTTGCTTGGACATTTGGATTTGTGTTCTCGAAGGAGAGAAGATTAGACCTTACTAACCTTTGTATTCTACCAAGCTATGCAATGCTCGAGATCATGACCCGTGCCCTTTGATGAAAAGGGCAAGATACGCCCGCTTTGTACCACCATGGTAATTTTTCTCGCATCGAGGTGGTAACCTTGTTTGCACAAGATTCCTTTCTATTAATGCGTGATATAATTCCGTATGTCATTGAATTTGATCAAACCAGACCCGAGGCGTAACGGTTCGATTGTTGAATTGTTGAGCTCGGGCGAGGCTATTGAGTTTGCTAAACCGCAAAGCAATTCATGTGTTTGAACTTGTATTAACAACCGTGCTATCGTATACCGTTGTTGTTGATCGACATTCTTCCTGGTTTCTGGATACCATTCCTATGTCATGTTCTTTCCTTTTGGAAAATCGGTTCCAACTCTCTTGGTTCCACTTGAAGATCCTATCTTTGACTAGGCCCCGTCCGACTCCTTCTTCTAGTCGCATTCCCATGCTTACCATCTCGTGAAATCTCCGAGCATCATGACATGCCATAGTAAAATGGGCCAAGAGTGTTTAAGAAAACCTTGGTCATTTCTTTTCTCTAATGGTGGGTTCACTTGGGCAGAATTTCTCCAACGTTGGGCTTATTCTTTGAACGCCTCTTTTTCCTTCTGAGACATGGAGCGGAGTTGATCTCGATCCGGAGCCATGTCCAAATTGAATTTATATTGTTGGACAAAGGCTTCACCTAGGTCATTGAATGTCCGGATATTTGCACTATCTAGTCCCATGTACCACTTCAGTGCGGCACCGGTGAGACTGTCTTGGAAATAGTGAATGAGCAACTGGTGATTGTTATTATACGTAGACATCTTCCTAGCGACATCGAAGATGACTCACAAGCGTGAATTTCCTTTATACTTATCTAAATCGGGACTTTGAATTTAGCGTGTATCCTTACGCGAGGAACTAGGGCACAGATCGTGGGCATTCTTCCCAAACAATTCCTTACCACGAATTGTTTTGATCTCTAGTCGATCTTATGGAATTGTTCCCGGAGACTCCATCCGACCATGAGAATTCGTTTTTACTGGTTATGATAGACTTCTTCGTCCGCAGTGGCGTGAACTACGTGTCGAGTTTGTCATGATCGGTCGAGATACCGACATAGTGACTTAGGAAAAGTTACCCATGCTATGGAGTAAATGTTGAGTTCTGTAAAGTAGGAACCTCAAACGTGGTTTCCTGCACCTGAGAAGTTGGCTGACGAAATCCGATGCCGAAATTGAAAGGCATGCCCCATGGATAACCTTCCGCATATCAAAAATGGACTACTGGCTGCAACAGTTGAAACTGGAGTAGTAGTGATCTCTGAAATTGTCTCTTGATTTTGACTGATCAATGTTGCTTGTTGACTTTGCGTAGTTTCCAATGAACTTACCAAAGAAGTGAGTCTCTCCACCTCTTCCTGAAGTGTCGTCACCGTGCTACGAAGCTCAACATTTTCTTGCTCAAAACCCTCCATTATTTTCCTTCTTTTTGAACGAGTATTGTATGTACGAGTCATGGACGTGGTCGAGAAACTCTAAGACGCGACAACTTGACGATCTTTCTCTTTCTGGAAAAATTTCCAAAAGATAAGACTCTAAACAACAAACTCGATATTCAAAGTATGATGCATGATTATGAATGCAAAAGAAAATAATTTCCAAAGAATTTACGCTAATAAGAGAAATTTCTGGCAAATATTTGGATGGAAAACACTTATTTTATTAATTATTGAAAGAAGATTACAACAATTTGTTCTTACAATGATAAAATAAATGATAAAGCTACAATTAAACTAATTAATCGCCTTCGCGGATGAAGAACCAAAGGCTTGATGTAGCTTTAACTCGTGATTTCTTTCCATAGTGAGCTTTCACTTTAGCTTCTGTTTTAAGCTTACGATGACTTTTTTCCACTCACGAGCAGGATCGCTGGTTGTCATTTCTCAAGCTTTTTTCCATTCTTTGATGTATCTCTTGATAGCTTATCTTTCCGATTAATCTTCTCATCTTTCTCCATGAGCCATTCATCTTGGAAGTAGAAGCTTTTCTGATCTTTGACCTACTTTAAGCTTCTCATTTTCGAGATCTTCAAGAACTTGTCTTCCAAAGCCTCTTTCTCCAACCTCATCTTGGCCAAAGCTTCTTGGTATTCTCCCATAGTTTCAACGGAAAATTGTTGATTTGATGTCACGAGAACATAGGTTCTTCTAAGCATAAGGCATTCGGAATTCCTTTGCTCTTTATTCATCCAAGAAGTGTAGATTTCATGGCTACATAATTCCTTGCCTTTCCTTTTTCTTTCCTTCGATGTGATGCTCTTATCATTCTAGCTTTCAAACCTTGGGAATCTTCTCCTCATGATAAAAGTAGTTTCACCAGAAACCAAGAGGTTTACTAGAGTTTGCATACCCGAGTTGACGCCTTTCCAAGAATGGGTTGTAGTTGATTCCTCCTTCGCATCGATGAGAGGTACGCTGGCAAATTCTCCACAACTTTCAATGATTTCCATCTCATTGTCGCAAGGTATATCAATGGATATCGCCATTTGAGAGACATGAGTCTTCGAGACCAATGCCAATCGCCTTTGTTTTCGCGGAAAATAGGAGATTTAGGCATGAGATAATCCATTTGAAAACAGAGGTACGCAGCACACAATAGTTCCATCTCCTCGACGATTCCTATGATGAATGGAGAAACACGTGTCACCAAGCAAAGTGGGAACGGATTTCAATCGAAAGATCCTTATGGCGTTGATATCAACGAAACATCGGACGCTGGGAAACAACACCAATCCATAGATGAGTAAAGCTAAAACACTTCAAAGGCTACCATACTAACGGCCAGAGAATTTAAGAGCCTTCTCCATTAGGAACTTTGAAGTTAGTCCTAAGAGTTTTCCTTTGGTAGTTAGGTTTTGTCTATCTCGTATTTTTGTGAGTCATTGTTGCAATGATCGTGACTTAGGAATGGCTTCCAAACCATTGAAAGGAACCTTATCTCGACATCGAGATACCTAGGATGTGTGTGTACTCTTCCAAAGTAGGCATCAACCGATAATCGGGAAAGTGAACAGTTGATAGACCGGATCGTAAAACGAACAAAATTTTGAGAAGTCCTTCATCAACGTTAGTGTTCGTGATGTTAAAAGAGTTCCATAGCATTTTCTCAAACCGAGGGATCTTCTACCAAGGATGCTAACTCTTTAACTTTCCTACATCAAGAATTCTAAACCGTATTTTGGTGAATCTTCCTCTCGACGCCCATCACTCTAACCTAAAATATTTACAAAGAAAAATCTCTAAATTCTTTGGAAATGGAAGAGAAATGAAGCTTTTGAATGAATGCATGAATGCTACAAACATGGTTAGTGGTTATACACAACAAGCGCTTGAAGTCACGAGCTTGAGGCCAACGATAAGAACCAAACGTGGGTAAGTTCTAAGGGCTTATTCATCTGTGAAATGGGTTCTACTGATAATACAGGTTCAACGCTTCTCTTTGAAATATTATCGGATTTGTTGAATACTCGAAGTCCAATAATATTTTTCAAGAAAAACTCGCTTGATCGTAGTCTCGCATGACAACCATTCTAAGCTTACGCCTGAATAATTTCTGCACTACATCCTAAATGGCGAGGATGGGTTATGTGTTCTACAGCCACTCAGCTTCGTAAGTTCCCTTGAAAGCAAAATGTCTTCGCAAATACTTGCTAAACACAAATACTCCTAAGACAACCTCCACTGAGAGAGGGATCTCAAATTAACTCAGTAAGTAATGAAACTTCCCACAAGTTAATAGGACTATACCCCCACCTAGATCTTAAAATGTTTCTAAACCGGTTAGATTTCTTTCCATCGATGAAATCGCGAAAACACACAATAAAGAAAAACAAACATATGCACATATGAAAGCTTAACCCTTTTTTTCCTTTTGAAAACAAAAGCTTATGCTTCGAGCGAGTCACATTTTTTTGAAAAATCAAAATTTAGCGACTCCCCACAGAGTCGCTTATTTTTTCTATTCACACAATAAGTGACGCTACGAGGAATCGAATCAATTCGAATCGCTCAAACGATTTACTCTTTTGATTTGTTTATAAAGATATCATGAGCATCAAGCTTTATTATTACCAACACAAGAAAAATGATTATGAAAAGGGAAAGTGCAATACCCTCAATTGATATGTTATGCATTACGACTAGCGCAAACTAGACGCAACGCATTGGGAGATTCTCGTAAGGGGTTTGTTATATAAAGGAATAGATGGAGCACCCTAAATATATATAGTTATCTATAGCTTTATATATGAATATGTTTGATATGTTTGTGTGTTTTAAATTGCTATTTCGTGATTGGAAAGTTTCTCCTTGGATTTTAAGAAACGAGCTATGTGGGATCCTAGGTTTTGTTATTATTGTGCTCGCAAAGATCATTGGGATCTTCTATACATATCCCTTAATGGGAATCGAGCATTTGTAGCTCGGATCTAAAGGGAGCTATGGTTTGTTTGGTTTGAGGAGAAAGAAATTTCTCGCCAAGGATGAGACCTGTGCTCACGTATTCTCAAAGGATGTTGAGAAAGTCAGAGCAATCGTAGTTCCCACTTATGCTAGTGGAAGCAACGGGATGTTATTAAGAGACAAAGACAAATGTCATCTTAATGAAAAATGTATCTAATCTATTTCATCACATACATTTTTGAAGGGATTGATTGATTGAATCTTTCATCGTAAGTTATAGGTGTTTTGCTGAGTGTACAAGCTGCTACCACTTACAAGTTAAGAAAGATGTTTGAAAATGATTGAATCTTTTAATTGTAAGCAATGGGTGTTTTGCTTGAGTGTACAAGTGTTACCACTTACGATTAAGAGATGTTTTTTGAAAAAAAGTGTTTGAAAAGAGTTTGAAAAGTTTTGGTTGTATGTGATGTGATAGATGAGATACTTCTTCCATAAAGATGATAAACGTCTAAATCTCGAGGAGAAATTGATTGGATTAAGGGATGCTTTTAAGAAGCCCGGGGGTCCTTGTATTGTAAGCCCAAGAGGAGGCATTCCGAGGGTCATCGAGGGTCCTTGTATTGTTAGCCCAAGAGAAGGCTTTCCGAGGGTCATCGAGGGTCCTTGTATGAAGCTCAAGAGGAACCTATAGGGTATGGCTGGCTTTGGCTTTCAGAGTGGTTTCACCGGGAAACCATCCTCTTAAGATTTGAAAGTGATATCACCGGAAATCATACTCGTGGTTCTATCCTAGCTGGTGATTCTTTGTATTGAAGCCCAATAGAGGTCATAAGAGATTTCCGTCTCTTTCTTGTTTGATGCCCAAGAGAAGGCTAAACTCAACGAGGAGTTCTTTTGAACGAAGCCCAAGAGGAGGCCGACTCAAAGGGGAGTGTTGTCTTATATGAAGCCTAAGCGGAGGCTAAACTCAAGAATGAGTTTTCTTATATGACGCCTAAGAGGAGGCTAAACTCGTATGAATGAGTTATCTTGCACAAAGCCCAAGAGGAGGCTAACTTTAGGAATCTAGTTGTTAGACTAGTTGTTATGTTATAACTAGACAAATATATAAACAAGTGTATGAAGTTTATTCACGTGGAGTTTATGAAGGAAATATAAGCAAGTGTATAAAACGTATGAAAACAAGTGTAACTTGATTATTTGATTGTGTACAAGGAATGAATATGTACACGAACGGATATTTATGTACAAGGGAATGAGTATGTACATAGGAGGGTTGGGACTTACACCGTAAGGGAGGCCCATTGGCTTAAGAGAAGTTTCACCGGGAAGAATTCTTCTCTTGATACCAATGGAATTGGTGTATAAACAAACGAATAAGTTAACGAAAGGTATCAGATTATGTACAAGTAAAATTGATATGTACATAAAAGAATTGGATATGTACAAGGAAATAATTATGTACATAAAGAGAATGGGACTTACACGTGAGGAGGCCCATGATCGATTAAGAAATTCCGAGGAAAACGGGTTCGGTTTATCTTCAAATCGGGTCGATCATGGAAAAAGAGTGTAAGTTTGTTGAAATGTTTTGAAAAGATCTTGAAAGTGTTTTGAAAGATGAAATATACTTACAAGAAGTTTGAAAAGTTTGGCCAAAGTTTGAAAGAAAAGTCTTTGAAAGTGCTTTGAAAAGTACTTAAAACGCCTTGTTTTCGCTCGATAAAAATATAATCAAAAGAAAGTATTTTAGAATTTTTTGACATCATCATAAAATAGACATGTTAAATGACAAGTGTAAAAATCACCTCAAATGAGGAGTTTTGATTGGTTTTTGAAAGTGTTAAAGTTTGAAAAAAAATATGAAGAGAAACAAAAGTTTATAAAATGGTCCCAAGGCTACTCGAACCCGGACCATGGGCAAGGCAAGGCAAGTGACTTAAGAGTGAGTCGGCAATCACGGGCGGCAATACATCCGCTCATTTATGCTACTTCATATTATTATGTTATAAACTTTATTTGAATTTCGAAAAGAAAATGCGCTAACTCCATCTTCTTCTTCCTCGATCCTTCTTCAAACCCGATTCTTTGTTTCTCAATGAAAATGGATGACGTAAACATCAAACATGATCGAAATTGAACCAGAACATGATGATGGTGATTAATTCCATTTATGTTTAGTTAAACATGATTAATTTTCCAAAACACGAAGAACCCTAATTCCTAAAAATCAAGATGAAATCGTATGGCCATGGAATTGCTCAATTGATTGAGGGTTAAGGATCGTTGAAGGTAAACAAAACGGCCAAGCCATTTTGAACCGAATGCGAAAATATGAAGTTCAAAGTTCGTGGTCTTACCTCTTGAAGTCAGTACTTTGATTCTTCAAGGAGGTGTTACAGAGTTGTTTTGATGATTCCTATAGCACCAAAGGGACCTCATGGAACGTGGAAGTGCTATGCTTGCTCGAACTAGCTCGGATCATTTCGACCAAGTCCAACTACATATGCTTGATGTAAACTTCAATTTGTGTTTGGAAGTGTTACGGATCAAGGATGATGGTTTGTATCACTCATATGAGATGTATAGATGATGTTTGAATGATAAAATCACAACTTGCTCGAGCAAATTAATGCTTGAAGTTTAAGGCGCTTTTTACAAGTTTGAAATTTGAAAAGCAATTCTGGTTTTTAATCGTTCTGTGTTGATTTTAAGTTTCAAACCGCTTATAATTAGAGATTAGAACATGTTAGACACCAAATTTCTCACGCTTTTCACAAGATTTGCAAAAGTGCAAAATCCCCACTTTGAACTATGTGACTTAAAATTTAAGAAAGAAGAGAGAAAGCTTTATCTTGCATAGCTTTGGTGTAGTTTCAATTTGAGAACATGACCTCTATTTATAGGTCAAGATATCTGAATGGTAAGTGAAGAAGATTGGCTTGAGTTTGAGCAACTTGCCTAGAGGGCAAGAAAGTCATTTTTGCCATAAATGCAAATGGAATATTCTTTTAACCATGGTTAAAACTCAACTTGATCTTATCTCCATCATAATTACCTCTCATCTGATTTTTATCAGCTCTAGCCTATCTCCAATTGGTGACAAGGCTTCTAGAAGGAGATTTTGCAAAAAATGACTTATAATTTTGAAGCATGTACTTGAAATTCATGGCTTTTGGAGCTCTATGTTTCCAAATCAAAAGTATAGTTAGACAAAATGGTTTTGCAAGTTCTTGGACATTTTGGAAAGCTTGTAACAAGGGCTACAACTTTCATGTTTTGTTTTTTCTAATTCCAAATGGAACTATGTGAAAAATTGCCATGAACGTAGGAAAAAACATGAAATTTTTAACACTTAAAATTTTTCTAAGTGTTGAAAATTTTGACTTTTTGTTGACTTTTAAAAATTTCTTGATTTTTCATGATCATGATGGATCATTTGAAGTATTTTTATGATTGAAAAATTTTTGTTTTGAAAAAGTTTACCAAAAGTCAAAGTTTGACTTTTCAATGTATGAAATTTCATCAGATGATCCAGAAATTGACTGATGAAAATGTGAACTTCTGTGATGTTTTGAATCAAAAAATTAGGTCAAGATGTTGCATTGAAGATATAAAGATCAATCTCCAAGAAAAAAAGTCATTCATTGATCAGAAAGTCAGTGATTCCTTATCCTCGATGAAAACCCTAATTGGTCGATCCTTGATAGATCATGAGAAAAAGTTGGGAATCTGAAGATCAACTGTTGATGATTGATTAAGATAGATCAATTGAGGTGAGTAGAAACTTAAACCCTAATTGATCACCTCATGAACAGATGAAAATTTGATGAAACCCTGATTTTGACTTCTAGAAGCCACACCCGATCGATTCTCGCTCGAATCATAGTGATGCGTTGATGAATATGTAAAGTGGTATATTAGGTCAAAATTGGGGTATAACACATATCTCGATGGAGAATAGTATAAGACTCATCGCCTTCAACAATTGGTTCTACAATTATTGGTAGGATAGTAGTATATGGCATAATGAGACTTTGAACACGAGCTCGCACCCACTTAAGGTAAGGTTCCCAAGGAATGGAGTTTTTATGCCCCAAAGTCTTGGTATGAGTCTTCCTTACTGCCTCTAGCGTGTACAAATCTTCGTGAGATAACCTTGAGATCATTGTCGAATCAAACACGATGTCTTGGATAAGCATATCATAAGGACCATCTCTTCGAGCATAACCAAACTAACGTAGTTCTAGATGAGGGTTGTACGTGATACCTCCTCTTATGCCAAGAAGTGGCACATTAGGGAATTCCCCTTAATGCTCAATGAAAGTAAATTCTTCTTGAAAGTAGATACACCAATGGATATCTGAATGAGAGAGTGACATCAACCTTTGAGACCATCTCAAACCTTGTTCATTCTTCATTACTGATCGGGGAAGGTGGGAAATAAACCACCTGGATAATAACGGTATGCAACATGAGAGTCCCTTGTCTCTTTATAGTACGAAAGTGCAAAGAGAATGCGTAATATCTTCGAGTAAAGTAGGCACAAGATTACGAGCGAGGAATATCTTAATGGTGTTCACATCTATGAATTAGTCTAGATTAGAGAATATCACCAAACCATAGATAAATAAGGCCAAAACATCTTCAAAAGCATAGAAACTCATAGCACTTAAGAACTCTCGAGCCTTATTTATCGATATATAGCAAGCAAACCCTTAACTCCACTTATTGTTTCCCAATTAGCTTCAACATCCGACCGCTTTATGTGTAGAGTCCTGCAATGTCTTCAACCTCGTAAATTTTTCTTGACCTGAAAGGTAGATATCTGATCAAGAATGGGTATACCAAGTAGCTTAGAGAACTCTTCCATTAAGGTACCAACTGATAGTCTAGGAAAGTGAAGTAGTGATTCTTCAGATCAAAGAACTAGAATACGATGCTCATCATATCTTCTTCAAAACCGACAAACCAAAACGAGTAGATAACCATGCCTCGATGAACTGAGAGTGATCAGGAGCTTTTGAGACTAACTCCTTGAGTTGATAAGGTATACCCACAAAGTTGATACGGATAATTTTCCTGAGTGCGGAAGCCATAACCCTGCAAGAAAGAGAAAAGATAAATCCCTAGGTCCTTGAAATGGTTAGTGAAATAATATGATGTTATGATGTTATGATATCATGTTCAAATAGCAAGAACAAAAAATTCACACAATAGCCCTAGGTTTAAGGCTTGCATGAGGTATAAGTGTCTACCCTTCACTAAAGTTAAGTTGGTTCAACCTGTCCTACAATAGTAACCAAGTTCTAGGAATCTCAAATCACAGATCTTTCTTGCAGGCTTTATTTAAGTGCAGCAACCAAATGGCCGACCCAAACATCCCGGAAGTCAATCTCAATGAGCGTAGCATCGAGTATCAACCAACTTCAGTTTGTACCAACGCCAGATATCTCACTACCTTCTAATTTCCAAGATGGGTCAATTAGGGTTCTAAAACTTTAGTTAGTTTTGATGATACCGCACAAACGCCAAATGTTTCCTCAACTGGACTTGAGGAACATCATGACATCGAAAATGTCACACTAATCGTAGCCATTATTTTAACCGTGTCGGCCCACGCCGGACGTTATGGATGATCTATTTCTACTTACCTAAGGAAACCTAGATCCGGTGTAATCCTTACAAGTAGTAATACCCGAGCAAAACCCTTAAAAGTAAATCGCAAGTCAAACAATGAAGCAAGTAAAGGTGATATAAATCCCTAAGGTAAACCTCTTTTGTATTCACTTGTAGAGTCGCCACCAGAACACGTGGGAGAACTGACTTGTTTGTTTTATGCTTGTTATACCCCAAAATTTTCCCTCCTATTTCTTAAGACAATCCACATCTCCATACTCAAGAATTCCTCAAGGGTTGACTGTGATGAACTTTCTTAAGCAATCAATCCACAACTAGGGTTTTGCTTCTCTCAAGACAAAATCAAGTTCTAGTGCTTCAAGTGGTCATCATACCTCCTCATATGTCTCAAGGTATCACTATGTCAAGTTTCAAGCCTTACAGGTCAAGTTTGGTCAATTAATTGCTCAAATGGTTGAAAATTAGTTGTATTGGACAAAAAGTCAATTGTGGTCAACATACAGTCAAACTTCACTATTATTGGTCAACATCAATATTTTGAAGTCACATTCATCATATGATCAAGGGTTGATCATGATTCATCAAGAAAAGTCAAGATTTGATCAAGAGTCAGTTTTCAAATTAGGGTTTTTGGATAAAAACTCAACAGAACTTTGACCAGGCATAACTTTCACATACTTTATCATAAATGTTTCCACCAAAGCTCATTTTGAAGAGAGTTCAATTATCTACAACATCATGTCTCACAAGCTTTGGCCAGAAATGCATCATTTGAGAGTTATGGATCAAAACATTATGAGTCCTTCTAAAAGTAAACAAAAAGTCATCTTTTTGCAATGAAGTGTACATGAACATGGAAACTTCAATGAAGATGAAACCAAAAGGAGTGTTTATAGGACACCTTGATATTTCTAAAAAGTCCAAGAACTCTTAAAAATGTTGAAAAGTGAGCAAGATACAAGTTGTGCAAGTTTGACATTATTGAAGAGGTGCATGAAGAAAAATACTTAGCAAATTCAAGCTTTTCCTAAATGGGCCTAAGTATTCATGATCCAAACTTACTCTTGAGATTATCCATGACCTCTACACTCATTTCCATGCCTCCTACTTATTTATTTAATTTATTTTTGAATTAAATGTCCAAAATTCAGATTTAATTAAATAAATTATAAAAATAAAAGATAAAGTGAGTTGGGCTTGATATTTACATGACTTGAGGTCCAAGATAGCTCATCACAAGTCGTTAAAATGCGTAAGAACATTAAGGCAAGATTGAGCCATTTTTGGGAAGATTTGATAAAATTTCCAAATCAAATATTTTCATTCAAAGCAATATATTTTCATTCAAGTCTTGACCTAATTTCACTCTCCTATATAAAAACTACAAGATCGTATATAGAGAGGACGGATTCATGCACCCACAAAGCTAGGGTTTATGCTCAAAATTTTCATACAAACTTACAAACTCGAATTCCAAATTCGTACCACTTTCCAAAGTTTCAAGTAATCGATTCGTGCTCTCGAGGTAACATAGAGTAAGAATGGATCATTATCCATGGTTATAACACGCTGAATCATGCCATACATTAACCTCTCGATTGCATTTTTCATGAATTCGCTTTTTACGCTTTAACGATTTTGATTGAAACTAATAATACTAATGCATTCTTGAGATTTATTTGAACAGCCCGGCCATTGTTACAAGCTTTTCATGGCTAAATCGCTAATTGCCATTGCTAGAGCATAAACCTTATGTAGCTCCATATTTCAATTTCAAGAACTTTCAGGCCAAACCGATGGTGCCATTGAACTCGCAGGGGTCGATTTAGGGGGTCAAGCTTATCCTTCTACTTGATTCTCTATTTTGTAGGTTTGATCTTGAGGAATTCAGAGAAGACAATCGGGGCCTTGCTCCGACGCCTCCGACTTATGCTTGACCGGCGAGGGCAAGCGTGGCACGATCTGGTTCGTCCGTTCAAACACCAAGGGGCCCATAAGCGTGCGTTGTTTGCTGGTTGAATTTTCTGAACTTGAGTTCAAATATATATTTATGCTTTCTGTGATGACTGGTTTTTTTCATCGGTTCTTTTAAAACAATGAAGTCGCCACCTAATTTTATTTGTTCTAAAAAGAACGGAAAATATAGATAAAACCTAATGCGGATAAGGCGGTCTACGTGACCAAAAGACATGGAATCGAGTCGGTTATATAAGAAAGGTATTAGCACTTTCTTACATCCATCGTGACTATGGGACCCATTTAATTCTAAGTGTATGTATATTCGTAATTTCTAAGTTATAATCGAGAAATAAAAGAAACAGATTTATTTATTATTATTTTGAGTTTGCTGTTTTAGAACCTTGTGCCTACGTATTCCCTCGTGCAATGGGAAACTCAAAACTCCGTAGTTTCTTTAAAAATGTTTTAAGTTGGTTGTATTGATTTTATAATGAATCTTGCTTTAGACATTTCAAATGGAACTTGGACTTGTTTAGTTTGTTTGAAAAGCTTAAATCCTCATTCGTGATTTGAAATGGCTATTACACTCTTTGTAGGAAAAGAGTTTTGATATTCGCATAAGTAAAAAGAATTGAGTGAGTTGAGTTATTTTTTATATGGAAGACAATCATCTAATTACAGCGCTCAACGGCTAACCCAATTACTTGGATGAGTGGACGTAAACATCCTAATCATCTTTTTCTACCAAAAAAAGTCTATTAAGAAAAATAAGGTGAACAAAGTTCGCTTAATAGATTCATTTTAGAAACCAAACATACAATCGAGGGTCGATACAAGACCCACTACCATACGTTTGAGGAGAGAGAAGTGGAATATTTGTTTATGAAAATATTTTGAAAAGAAACTCGACGCTGATCGAGATTTAATGATTTTTATTTATGAAAGTGTTTTGAGGTACACGCTGAAATGAGGAATGGAATCAAGTTATGATTAATTAATTATATGGCCTTAATTAACCTCGTGAGGATAGGTGCCCTATCCCCAACTATGAGACCCGTGCATGGAAAATTGGTATATGGACCAAGAATATTTTCGGTTATGATTAATTAAAGCAACAAGGGCTTTAATTAACCTTTATGAGGATGGTTATGCCCATCCCCAATCAAAGAAAAATCAAGTCGCTATTTTTATTAATTGGGTGAGGTGGAAAAGTGAATATATCGGTAAGCAAATAAATAAACAATTATCATACAATTCAATAGGAAATTTAAATAATTATTAGAATAGATTTTTCTATTTGATAAAAATCAACTAATAGTTTAATCGATAAATTATCAAATAAAACTATCATGAAACTAATTATTATTCAATACATCTAGTTAAAAAAATACTTGCATAATTAATTAATTAAAAAGAATGAGTTTAGAATGGTCCGTTTGGCTGTAAAACTGGGGTGCCGGAAGTATAGCACCCAAGCCCACCATTCGCCTGGGTCCCTGTGGGAGACTCCATGGAAGCATTTCGTGGCCATCAACTGAGCATTGATCCGAACTCCATGAGATCCTGTATCGAAAGGAGGGGAACACTACTACCATGGGTACCCGTGACGATTGAAGGTGGATCAAACAGACGGTGACAAGTGTCACCGCTGGTGTAACAAAGCCAAAAACTAAACTTAACCCAAGCCTAAACATATTTTTAACCGTAAGATAAATGGTTTTTAGAAATGATTAGGGGGGTGGTGACAAGTGTCACCACCGCATTAAAAGGGTAAGCATGATTTAATTTAAACAAAACAACAACTAAAACCTATCCCTAATCCTAACGCATAATATGTGTCTCTCTCTCTAAACTAACACGCCTCACCTCTCTTGTTTCTGATGGAACTCACGGAAAACT
Source organism: Vicia sativa (assembly GCA_021764765.1). Taxonomy (NCBI): domain Eukaryota; kingdom Viridiplantae; phylum Streptophyta; class Magnoliopsida; order Fabales; family Fabaceae; genus Vicia; species Vicia sativa. Next base: position 318,712,492 of record CM038792.1, on the reverse strand, counting down.
AAAGGCAGTACTGGAATCGCCTCACCAAGTGACGGCCATATAGGCTAAACCAAATCGTTGGTTGTTTTCGCTCGCTCGCTCCCGAATACTAATCCAACATTGATTTTCTAATTTTGCATATTAAACCCTAAATCTAAAGGGAAAACGGAACCCTAGGTTATATTTCGCGATGAACACAATGGTTATGGTTATCGTGGCATGCGCTAATTATGGAGAGGGCAAAATAAGAGTGAAGCCTATGTCTCCGAGGATTAATCAAACCTTAACTTGGTAGATCTTTCTTTTGTCTTTACTGCCTTCTTTCTCTCGCTCGTAACTTTGTGGTTTCTCAAACAACGATCTCTAAGGGCTTTTCCGGTAGGAATATGATGAAAAAAAATTAGGGTTTTGAATCTAGGGTTTGTTAATATTTGTTGAGGCTGGTTTTGCTTTTTGTGTTAGGGTTGGTCGATTTAGGTGTAATACGTGAACTCGACTTTTAGTGTTTTTGTATCGCAAGTGGATAGAAAAAGTCGCCACCGACTTTTATTTTTATCCAATTAAGGAAGGTAAAAGTACGAAAAGACCTCGTTAGATTCTAGTAAGGAGAGGTTATGAAAAGGAAGGTATTAGCACCCTTTCCATCCGTGAAGTTATATACGGCTCTTAGTTGCTTTCTAGATCACTTTGAAAATGTCATGTGTTTGAAAAGAATGTTTTGAAAAGGTTTCGCTTTGACTTTGTAATGATTCATGTAGGAATGTATACAAAGTGTTCTGGAAATGTTTCGCTTTTGAAAGAGTTTGAGCTTTGAAAAAAGTGTGTGTGAAAAGTATTTTGATAGAGCAAGCAACTAAAAGTCTTATTACCTACCTTTAATTGGTCGCTGTTGTTTTTATCGCCTTAGAATAGCTATCCATACCATTAGTTGGTAGGTAGCTCCATCTGCTGGATGTAAGCGGACCAAGGGACATCGGATGGTCATAGAAGGCAACTCAGAGGAAGTATCCTAGCACATTCAAGGACTATCATCATTTTTTCGTAGGCGACAACGAGGGTCAAGATCATGTATTCGGAGGCGACATCGTGGGTCTTATGATCTTGTATCAAGGGACTATGATGATTTGTTTTGAAGGCACCGTGCTAGAATACTCTACGCTCGAGGGACATGACCATTTTGAATTGTAAGGCAACGAGAATTACCCTAAGGGGTGCATGTGAAAGAGTGTGTTGATTCGGATATTTTTTATTGCAAATTAGAATGGGCTATGTTCAATTTTATCTTGCATACGCAGTTACTAGCAATTTATAAGCGGAAAGTAAAATGCGTAATGTAAAGGTGCGGAAAGATAAATGTCCTACGCTATTACATGGCTTTGAATACATAACTGAAAGATGCGGAAAATAAAAGCCTAATTTAAACTATTACATCCCATAAATAGTTATATCATTGGAAAAAATAAAACGATAAAAGAAAACGTATGAATCGGAGCAACCTGTGAAAGAATAAGAAAATCGAGAAATATGATGAAATCGAAATAAGAGAAAATGTTAGAAAAAATGCAAGTTTTTATATGAGAAAATTAATACATGCTGGAAATAAGATAAATATGCTAAAATAATTTTTTGGGATTTTTTAAATGCAATTTAGTAATTTAAATACAATTAAAAGTGAATTTAATGCAAAATTATGAATAAAAATAAATATGCATGCAAAATTAAGTTTTTTTAATTTTATAAATTAAATAAACATTTTATGAAAATACTGTAAAAAGAAAAAACTATTTTGATGATTTTTAAATGCAGAAATAAAATTATGAAATTAATTAAAATGCATGGAAAATATTAAAATATGTGAAAATAGGAAAATATATGAGTTTGATAAAGAGAAAACCAAATGGTCCCTTGGGAGAATCAACCGAACTCAGACCTTGCCTCACAAGTCACATGCCTTGCCAATCAACCAAAGCGCTTCATCGCTTGAAACCGGATCGAGTGGAGAAAGACAAGTGTCGCCTCCCGATGCTCCGCATCACAAGCTTCATCGCCCCCGATTAAATGAATTTGAAGGCTTACCATTGTTCGACGCTAAGGTCCCCGCAAAATCAAAACGCAAAGACATAATATAAATGAATTCTAAAGGCATGGTTCGATCTGGACATCATTCCGAATGCAATGGTATAGGTCTCATGGTCCAATTTTTCCTATTTTGGAAAACCCTAAAACGTGTTCAGAAACCCTAACAATGGTGTTATGCATTCCTGGCCATGGAAATTCAATTAGAGTGCCTTAAAGTTTGCAAACTTGTCACTAAACACAAAACAACAACAAATCGTGTTAATAATGCATGAATATGAGAAATCGAATTTGAGATTTTCAAGAACAAACCAAACACGGATTCTGTGATTCTGAATGGGTTTGTGCAATGTGAGGGTCTGGATCGATTCTGAATGGCACAAGGAACAAGATGGAATGCTCGAAATTGCTTGAAACCACCGAATCAAGGACGCTTTTTGTTGTTTGAGAGGCACTTGATTTTGAGTTTGAGAATAGGGTTTCGAGCCAATTTTCCGTTCTCTTCGATTGGTATGCATCAAGTATTTATATTGAAGGATTTGGCATTGTTTTGGTAAGAATCAATCATCATTCAGTAAATCAAATTTGATTTTTGCATAAAATCAAATTTTCAAAACTTGAATAAATTCCAATCCAATCTTGCCAATTTGATCAAATTTCGAAATTGCTTTTAATGGGTTGATTGATCTCAAGGAAAGAATAAAATCAATCTTTGCAATTCATTTTATTTTAACTTTATTTTTAAATTTAATTTGCATTTAAATGAATAAATTACAAATTAAATAGAAAATAAATCAAAATTCGTGGCATTGGGCTTGGATATTCCTAATTGTACGAGGAATAAGTTGGATGAAGAAAAGCAAGCCCATTTGCAAAAATTTGATTTTAGAAGTATCTCTTTGTGCATTCTTTCAAAATTGCCCAACTTGTGAATGGTGTATCTTTCAATTTTCCACATTTTTGAGAGTTCTTGGACTTTTGGAAAGCTCTAAGAGTCCTCTAAACAATGGCTTTGGTTTCATCTCAATGGAGTTACCATGCTCAATATATCCTCAAAACAAAAGTTGACTTTTGTTGACTTTGAAAAGGACTCAGAATAAGCCAGCTACCTCTCAAATGAAGCATTTTTGACATTCTGTGAGACATGAAGTTGTAGAGAATTGAATTTCCTTCAAAACAAGAGGTGGTGGAAAACTTTCAGAAAGTATGAGAAAGTTATGATCACCAAAGTTCACTTGACTTTTCACCTGTAAACCCTAATTTAGAAAGTTCGACTTTGTGCAAATCTCGAGTTTTCTTGATTAATCATGATCAACCCTTGATCAAATGATGAATGTTACTTCAAAATGAGGATGTTGACCAAAATCGTGAAGTTTGACTCGATGTTGACCACAGCTGACTTTTGTCCAATACAACCGATTTCAACCATCCGAGCAATTGTCTCGAGGAAACTTGACTCAGGAGGCTTCAACTTGACATGGAGAATCTTGAAGCATACGAGGAAGCATGAAACCATTGAAATGTTAGAAGTCCATCTCGATCTCGAGAAATGCCAAACCCTAGTTTGGTCGATTGCTAGAGAGAGTGTTCATCCGATCAACTCGAGGAACTTGAGCATAGATGTACGGGATGCCTCGAGAAACATGAGGGCAAATTTTGGGGTATGACACTGCCCTGCTCAATCTTCTGCTGGAAGGGTTAGATTACGGCTAGCCTTTCGTGACCGGAGGTAGAAGATGATTGAACACTGAGTACACCTCAAAATTTGCATTCGCCGTTGGTTGATAATGCGGGAATGGGCTTATAGATGCCATTTGGAGAAGTCAAGATTTCACTGGGAATGAGTCAGGCGCTAGACTCGAGATGGTTGTACAAGAGATGGGCTTAAGATGCCATCCTGAAGATCGGCGCTGGAGTGAATCTGACGCTAGGCTCAGATGCTTCCGGAAGGAGACGGGCTTAGGATGCCATCCGACGGAGTCGCACGTTAGACTTTGTGCTCGCCTTTTGAATGAAGTTTTGATTTGTATTGATTTTAACCAAATACAGCAGCATTCTAAAGTCGAGAAATGTTGACAAGTAGCCGGAGATGGGCTTAAGATGCTATCCAAGGCAACCGAGTCGCGCGCCGCACTGTAGTCCTGTTGATAATAAGAGGGTCGAATAGTTCTTCGTCGATGCCTCCCAGGGATAGTAGTTGACAAAATGTGGATATTTCCCCTGTGCATCGGGTTGATCCACCCGCTCATCGGAGGATATAACTTGTGATCGCTCGATAAGGTTTCGCCTAGCTCGGTATTAATCCCGGATCCGTTGCCTGAGGACAACGAGGTGTTGTTTGGATAGTTTTCTCGTCGTAGTTCGGGCTTAACTCGGACCTGCTTGCATCGTAAGTTTCACTGCTTTGGAGAAAACAAGAGAAACTTTGACAAGATATTGTTAGTTTTATGCGTAGTATGATGCATGATAATGTGTATGAATGAAATATGCATGTTATGAAATGTATGAATGATGGATGTGTAGATTTCAAAACATATCCATCTTGAAGAAGATGTAAATGTTCTATCGAAGATGGTGGGTGGAAACTCGCTGGGGAAGAAAGGAGGATGATAACTTTGATTCCTCCGATGCACTATCTCGACCAAGTCTTGAGCTCTAGATATTGTTGAAGCCGGGAGAGTCCGGAGGCAACTGCTGGGATCTGTGTGTAGATCCCGCCGGGGAAAATGAAGAGGCGCTTCATCGGGATTTTTTAAGTGAAAAATCTTGCCTGAGCAATTGGTAGCCGGGAGACCGTTAAGGATCGAGCCGTTGTAACCTCCGATCGAGATATGAGGTATAGGTTTCCTCCGATGCACTACTCGACCAAGTTCCAAGTCTCGATACTACGGAGAGAAAAATGGGACTCTGAGAGATATTTAAGATAGACATCTCGGTCAGACGAAGGTTACCGCTAGGAGACCTGATGTAACATGATTCTAATTGTGGAATTAATGCTCGTGAATCACACACTCCACTGGGGAAGGCTCATGTGAGTGACACCTCTCTGGGAATTGTGTTCTTGGGAATTCTTTTGGTGACCTCTCATTATCTCAACTCGGAGCTCAGTAGCAAGTACTCTTGTATGTTCACTTTTCGTATGTTTATGAACAAGTTCTTATTGTCTAATGCATATAATCATTCAAAGCAAGCGCCGACTTTATGCAAATAACAACAAAGTGAAAATTAAAGAGAAAGAATCTTATTTATTCGAAATGTGTATGATGGCCAAGTAGTTTGTATACAAGAAAGGTAAAGAGCTATATGGAAACATCTCGTTAAGTTCCATCTATGCTAGTACTCATATATTTCAACTATCTCATCTCCTCACAAGAGAAAGTGAGTAAATTGATCTTCGCCATTTGAATCTTGAAATCGATAGTAGCAACTGTGCGTGTGATCCGAAGAGACATAGTCGTACGCTTAAATCCCTAACTTTTGCCTAGACCGCCTTCGGTTTTCGCCACCGGATACTCTTTTGCCCAAGCCGCCGTGTTTTCGACTGCCGAGTGTACATGTTTTGTATTTATCCTTAACTTTGCCCGAACCCTTTGGTTCGCCAGATGCCCTTATTTTGCTCTAGGCCACCGACCAGCTGGGTCTCTTTTATGCGTAGTATTTTGACTATGTCAAGGCTCACGTGGTGGAAGTCTTCACCATCCATGGTGCCGAGTATCATAGTCTACCGAGAATACCGCTCGACTACAAATGGTCCTTCATAGGTGGGAGTCCACTCACCGGATCACCTTGTGGAAGAATGATGCTTAACTACTAGATCACCGACTTGGTAGACTCGTGCTCGACCTTCTTGTTAAATGCTCCGATCATTCGCCTCTAAACTGTCCATGGCGTATGGATGCGAGTCGCTTCTCATCAATCAAGTTGATCCGGTCAAGGCGAGTCCGATCCAATCATTCGCCTAACTCGGCCCGGAGGACTCGTTGAGGGTATCTGAACCTCGATGGGTAGGGACGGTTTCCATACCATACAAGAGAGAAGGGTTCCCTCATGATGTTCGTGTCAGAAAGCGAGCAACCATGAAGAGCAAATGGTAACATCTCATGCCAATCCTGTAAGTCACCGCTTTCAGATAATCTTCTTAATGTTCTTGGCGGCTTCACCGCGCCATTCATCTTAGGCCGATAAGGAGAAGAGTTGTGATGCTTGATCTTGAACTGCCAGAGTCTTGGTGATCATCTTGTTGAGATTAGAGCCGTTATTCGTGATAATCCTTTCAGAGTGCCATACCGATGATAAGATTATGTTTGATGAATCGAGCCACAATATTCTTGGTAATGATGCGAACGAGGCTGCTTCTACCCACTTGGTGAAATAGTCAATTGCCACAAGGATGAAACGATGTTCGCTAGTTGGCCGTGGCTTGATTTCTCCAATCATGTCAATGCCCCACATTGCAAAAGGCCAAGGGAAGTCAAACATTCGTAGGCATCGAGGTATGTGTACTTTGTCTCCACATAACCGCACTTGTGACAAGATCGAGCATAAGCGTGACAATCGCCTTCCATGGTGGACCAATAGTAACCCGTTCTCAAAATCTTCTTAGCCATGGTATGTCCACTGGAACGGGTACCAAATGCCTGTAACTCTTCCATGATATGTTCCACTGCTTTCTCCGGCCTACACAAATGGAGTAAACACAAGTCATGATTGCGCTTTGTATAAGATGTCGCTGTCGAAAGAATTTGATGCAAATCTTCAAGAACTTCTTATCGTTGATGATGCTCGGATATTCCCGAGTCTCAAGATACCCTTCATGTCGTAGTACCAAGGTTTCTCAGATCAAGCTCACAATAGTATGCTGTTCACAAACCTTTCAATGATGATCCGGGAGCCTCGTCCCATCTAACCTTGAACATAGATGACATAGTAGCCAATGCGCCGCTAACCGTCTTCTTCTCGTGGAATGTGGTCAAAGTGATCTCTTCAAGTAGGGATCAAACCAAAACATGCTCGACACGAATGAGATTCGATGTCAGATCCCACTCGCCTTAATCACCGATCACTAAAGCCGAAGTCTCCATATTGCAAGAACTTGATTCTTAAGTCAATAGCAACTTTGATACCCATGATGCACGCTCAGATTCGCCATGTTGTTGGTGCAACTGAAACATAACTGCGTGAAAGGTGTATGTCCACCGGTAGGATGTAATGATGGCGCCAACGCCATTGCTAAGCGCGTTGAGGCTCCATCAAAGACCATGGTCCATCGGGATCCTTGTTCCAGTCCTTCGTCGGGCCTAGTTCTTCACAATCGTAACTAGTAAAACATCTTCGCTGAAACTCGAATTGCATAGATCGATAGTCATCTACGGCTTGATGAGCCAAATGATCGCTACTACACTTCCTTTGATCGCTCGAGAAGTACCGATGTCATACTCGGTCAAGATCATTTGCCATCTTGCTATTCTTTCTGAGAGAGTGGTTTTCAAATATGTATTTTATCGGATCCATCTTGAAATCAACAAGTAGTGTGAGTCAACATACTGCCTAGTCGGCGAAATTTCGTTGTGCGCTGTAAGTTTTCTCGAGTCATGAGTATCTTGTTTGCCGCCTAAACTTTTGCTAAGGTAGTATATTGCATGCCTTTTTCGACTGCATCGCATGCTGCCCCCAACACACACCCCATCGAGTTCTAACACTGTCAAGTACATGATAAGAGGTCTTCCTTCGCAGCATCGTGATAGAGGATTTTGTAGGTACTTGGTTTTGTCAAAAGCGATCCGGCAATCGCCATTCCATTCCACTACTTGATCTTTCTTAGTAATCTGAAGATTGGCTCACAAGTAGCGCTTGTGTGCAATGAAATCAATGTAGTTCAAACGCCCAAGAAACCTCTCACTTCCTTCTCGCACGGGAGCGGCATCTTGAATAGATTTAACTTTTGTCGGTCAACTTCAATACCTTTACCATCGACAACAAACCCTAGAGTTTACCTGATCTCGACTCCAAAGGTGCACTTGTTAGGTTAAGTCTCCCCAGACTTCTTCAACCCGTCAAATAGTTTCGCAAATGATCAAGGTGTTCTTCTTCACCGTGATCTAGCTATCATGTCGCCGACTTGACCCTATCTCGTGATGAATCATGTCATGAAATAATGCCACCATGCACGATAAGGGCGCTCATTTCAACCGAACGGCATGACCTTGTAATGAAGTACCCCACTGTAAAATAAAAGTAGTCTTCCATGTCTTCGGAGCCATTTGATCCGATTGTAACCGGAGAAACCATCCATGAAGGAGAAAACCCATACCGGAGCTGTTGTCAACTGTAACATCAATATGAGGAAGTGGAAACCATCTTTCTGACTCGCTTTGTTCAGATCTCGTAATCCACACACATGCGCATTCATGCCATCCTTCTTGTACGGCACCACATTTGCAACCCATCATGGGATAAGAAGTAATACTAGAAAACCGCTGAACTGCTTCATAACTTCGGCTTTGATTTTCTCGACATCTCAGACGATGGCCTAACCTTCTCGCTTCACCGAGAAAACCCTTCGTTGGCAACCGGTACCACAATATCAATGTCAAACTGCATGTCTTCGTATGACCAAGCAAAACCTCAATATAGTCTCTAGCATGTATCACCTTTCTTTAACACTGCTCTCAAGACTCGCCTTCATCTTGATCTCTTTCTGCTCTCTTCGCGACTCCAAATTCACAACCTCAACTTGCTTTCTTCGTGGTCAGATAACTCGATCTTCTGCTGTAGCAACCGGGAAGTTCTCCGGCACTTCATAATCTTCCTCACTGCCTTCGGCTTGGTAGATCGGATTATCAAGTCATATTTAGCACTAGCATAGTCAATTAACGAGATTCGGAGTGGTTTTGCTGCAGTATCACGGTGTGTAAGAAACATAGCTCTTTGAAGGGTGATAAAGTAAAAGAAAGAAAAACACAATTGAATGCAAAATTCAAAATCTAATTTATTGAATGAAAATACGCAAACGATGATAATAACCCCAAACGAGCCATAATGCCCCTGCACCAGCTTTTAGAGTTTATTGTTCAAAACATAAAGAAAATAAAAAGCAAACAAGACAAAATAATTACTCCCGACTAAAGGAGATTGGTATGACGCCTTCGCCTTCCAATTGTCGAGCCCATGATCCGGAGTTGGAAAGATCCACTACGGCGTCAAGTCGTTGTTGTCGCCCCTATAGCATGGATTCCACTGGCCGATACGCGAAAGGAAGTCGGCCAGCACGTCATCGCCGGTGATCATCTTCGACCCTTGATGGTGAAACCTAAACCAGCCTTGTCAAACTTGAAAGGAGATCTGAGCTGGACCCCAAATAGCACTACCAACTCTCTTCAACCCAGCTTGAGCATCTTCAATGAGGCCATCCTAAAGTGAGCTTGGTAACTTCGTGGAGTAATAGGAGAGTCAACAGCATGACCGGGACCTGCTTGAAGCTTGACAGGAGTCTCAAAGAATTCACCTTCCATCTCGAGATAACGGAAGATCAGAGATGACCTGACCATATATTCTTCTCTTCACCACATACTGTGAACAACTTTCCCTTCACGGTGGTACTTCACTTCCGATGCAAGGTAGAGGGTGATACCGCCCATGTATCCAAGGGCGCCCAAGTAGCAAGAGTGTGGACGGATGTCCATGACAAAGAATATGGAGTCGAAAGTCCGGGAACCAACTTTACAAAGTAGTGAGCTTCCGTACCACCGCTAGAACCAAAGTGCTCACAATAATGTCACTGGTCTTAACCAACCCTTCACATCAAGTCGATCAAAAGCACCGGTAAGATATTCGTAGCGTAACCGTATCCACCAAACACGAGACAATGTAACGCCCTCAGATTCAACAGATGTGTAAGGCCTTGTTGTGTTTCCTTCCCGATGAGTCAATCAAGATCGAGAAGCCTAGGTCCGTTGGTACCCGTGCTAGCAATACAAACTTCAAATTGATCGTAGTAGGTTAGCGACGCGGAGCATTCTTCGTAAACTTCACCAAGCATTAGTACTGGCCCTCCGAGCACAAGAGCAGAAAAGCAAGTGGAGATCTTGAACTGAGTCTGTCCTCTAACTGCTCCACAACATTGTAGTCACTTTTCTTGATAATCTTCGAATTTCCTCCATTTCTTGTTTTGAGGTGGCTTCAGAATCTCCTTTGGTACTTCGTCACAGGTGATGAGTCACCGGTTCTTTCCTCCGGCCGGGATATTGGTGAGAACTGAACGCGAGTCGAGTCATGTGTCTTTTGGAGGAGAGATTGAGAGAACACTCTTCCTGGCTTCAGTCACTTACTTTTGATCCGGGTGATGTTCAATGTCGAACGAAAGCTTCAACCGGTCTTCAACGGTCGAGGGTCTTGCTTGACGCCATGATAATAAAATATCACCCATAATTCCAAGGGATATCCTTGTTCTGAGGAATATGGAACTAGTCTGGAGAAGTGATAATGAGGGGTGCCACTTAGGTACTGTGGATCGCAGAGGAAATCCTTATTGTGTTAACATCAAGATAGTCTGGAAATCACACCCCATCCGTCGCCTTAACATCTTCAATAGGAATCTCAGCTTTTGAACGTGTACTTCCTATGTAGTCATACTTTCCACTTGGCTGCCCCAAGGTATCCTACACATCCGCACAAGCCATTCACGCTTCATCTTCACAATTTAGACATACCTTCACACAGTCAGCAGCATGGTGGTTTTAATAGTATTTCGTGGTTGTCCATGCACCTAACAACGCCTTCTTCAACCAAGCACAACCATCGTGTACAGATGGTACCAACGACACTGGGCATCCCGGTTGACACCGTTTGCAGAAATTCTTCTTAACAACATCGAGGAATGGTCAAGTCATCTATGTTGAAAACATAGGTATGGCCACCAACAAAGATTGGAACTTTTGTCATGGTTAGTACAAAGCATCGATCACATTTGGAGTCTCAACAGGAGGATCAAACTCAATCGCTTAGCTCAATCATATCTTGAATCTTGTTTTTAGAGACCAACAATCATCAGATATGTCCGTGGTTGTTGAGTGGTAAGCACACTTAGCATTAGGATTATATCCTGAGAGGAAGTGTTGATATCTCGAGGAGGATCCTCAAGGTAATCACCGCCACCATGTGCCGCATACCATACAATGGCATGTCGATCAGAACCATCTTCGCTGCTGCCTCGCTACGCGT
>CM038792.1:318496401-318701118 GCA_021764765.1 Vicia sativa | reverse complement strand
ACCATCTCGGTGTGAAATCTAGGAGCACTAGCAATCGTTCGTTCATAGTAGAATGAGCCAAGGTGTTTAAGAATACCTTAGTCATCTCTTTCTCTTCTAAATGGTGGGTTGACTTGGGCAGCAATTTCCTCCATCGTTGAGTACTCTTTGAATGTCTCTCTTTCCTTTTGAGACATGGAGGCGGAGTTGATCCGATGAGGCCATATCCAAGTTGAACTTATATTGTTGTACGAACTTCACCTAAGTCATTGAATGTTTGGATACTCGCACTGTCTAATCCCATGTACCACTTCGATGCGGCACAGGGTGAGACTATCTTGGAAGTAGTGGATTAACAATTGGTGATCGTGGTTTATGCGTAGACATTTTCTCGGCATACATCGTAAGATGACTTTGTGGCAGGGAATTTCCTTTGTACTTTTCAAAGTCGTGGACTTTGAATTTTGCGGTATCCTTACGAGGAACTAAACAAATATCACGGGCGTTTTCCCAAACAAATCTTTTCCACGGATCGTTTTATCTCAAGTCGCATTTGAGGAGTTATTCTGAGATTCTCCATCGAGCCGCGAATTAGGTATTGTGCATATGGTGAACTTCTTCGTCCATGGTAGTGTGCACTACTGGCCGAGTTCGTCATGATCGGTTGAAAACCGTCATTATTACTGTGGAAGAGTTATTCGCGTTGCGAGTAAATGTAGAGTTTTCTGCAAGGTAGGTATTTCAAGCGTGGTTGTTTATACTTGAGAAGTCGGTTGGCGAAATCCGATGCCAAAGTTGAAAGGCATGCCCATGGATAGCCACCGGCATCTTGAAGGGTGAACTACTAGTTACAACAGTTGAAGCGGAGTAGTAGTATCCTCTGAAATCGCCGCTTGGTTTTGATTTTCGATGGTGCTTGTTGACTTTCTTGCGCGATATGAGTTGACCGGCGTGAGTCTTTCCACTTCTTCTTGCAGTGTTGTTACCGTGCTACGGAGTTCAACATTCTCTTGCTCAAATCCTTCCATTACTTTCTTCTTTTTGATCTCGTGTCGTTGTGTTCGAGTTGGTATGTGACGGTGATCGAAACTCTGAACCACGACAGCTTGGCGATCTTTTCCTATCTGTTGGAAAAATTCCAAGGATCGAACTCTAGACAATAGACTCAATATGCAAAGTATGATGCATGATTATGAATGTAAAAGAAAGATTTCCAAGAATTTACGCTAAAAGAAATTTCGGGAAAATATTTGGATGGAAAACACACATTTTATTGATTATTGAAAGAAGATTACAACAATTGTGTTTTTGAGCCTTGCTCACACAAATGATAAAAATAAATGATAAAAATTACAAACTAAACTAATTAATCGTCCTCGTCGGATGAAGATCCAAAGGTTTGATGTAGCTTCAACTTCAGGATTTCCTTTCCATAGTGAGCTTTCAGTTCAGCTTTCTCGGCTTTTAGCTTGCTAATGACTTTCTTCCACTCGTCGGGAGCAGGATCGCTGGTTGTCATTTCCTCAAACATTCTCTTCCTTTCTTTGATGTATCGCTTGATCGCGTTATCTATCTGACGATTCTTCTCATCTTTCTCCATGAGCCATTCATCTTGGAAGTAAAGCATCTTTTCATGATCTTTGACTTGCTTCTTAAGCTTCTCATTCTCGAGATCAGTTTCAAGGAACTTGTTTTCCAAAGCTTCTTTCTCAAGCCTCATCTTGGCCAAAGCTTCTTGGTATTCTCCCATAGTCTCGACGGGAAAAATTGTTGATTTGGAAGTTGTTGCGAACATGGGTTCCTCATAAGCGTAAGGCATTCGAAATTCCTTCGCTCTTTTCTTTACCCAAGAAGTGTAGGTTTCCATGGCTACACAATTATTTGCCTTACCTTTTTCTTTCCTTCGGATGTGATGCCAAGCTCTGATCATTCTGGCTTTCAAACCTTGAGAATCCTCTCCTTCGTGATAGAAGTAACTCTCTTGTAAAACCAAGAGGTTTACTAGAATTTGCATACCAGTTGACGTCTACGCCAGAGAGATGGGTTGTAGTTGATTCCTCTTTTGTGATGAGAGGTACGTTGGCAAATTCTCCTGACTCTCAATGATTTCCATCTCGTTGTGCGCCAAGGTATACCAATGGATATCGTCGTTTGTAAGACATGAGTCTTCGGACCAATGCCATCGTCTTTGTTCGCGGAAGATAGGAGATTTAGGCAAGTGTGAGGTAATCCATTTGAAAAACAGTAACACAACACGATAGTTCCATCTCCTTGACGATTCCTATGATGAATGGAAAATACGTGTCACCAAGCGAGTGGGAAGCAGGATTTCCAATCGAGAAAGATCCTTATGGCGTTGATATCAACAAAATTTGGGACGTTGAAACAACACCAATCCATAGAGGTAAAGCTAGAAATAGCTTCAAAGGCTATACTACCAAATTCAGGAGAATTTAAGAGCCTTCTCCATTAGGAACTTTGATGTAGTCCTAAGTTTTCCTCGGTAGTTAGGTTTTGTCTATCTCGGTTTCGTAAGTGAGTCATCGTTACAATATTGGTGACTTAGGAATGGCTTCCAAACCATTGAAAGGCACTTTGTCCGATACTGAGATACAGCGATGACCTGGATCGTAAATAGAAACGAAAGTTTTGAGAAGTCCTTCATCAACGTTAGTGTTTAGAATAGTTAAAAGAGTTCCATAGCGTTTTTGAAATCAGGGGATCTTCTACCAAGGATGCTAACTCTTTCAACTTTCCTACATCAGAATTCTAAACTGTATCTCTTGGTGAATCTTCCTCTCGACGTCCATCACTCAACACAAAACATTTACAAAGAAAAATCTCTAAACTCTTTGGAAATGGGAAGAGAAATAAGTTTTTGAATGAATGAATGAATGACAAACATGGTTAGTAGTTATACACGGTCAAGCATTGAAGTCACGAGCATGAGGCCAACGATAAGAATCAATGTGGGTAAGTTCTAAGGGCTTATTCATCCGTGAAACAGGTTCTCACGATATCTGAGCTCAACACTTCTCTTTGAAATATTATCGGATTTGTTGAATACTCGATGGTCCAATAATATTTTTCAAGAGAAACTACGATGATGATCTCGCATGACAATTATTCTAGGCTTACGCCGAATAATTTCTGCACTACATCTAAATGGCCGGATGGGTTATGTGTTCTCTGACACTCACCCCAAAGTTTCCTTGAAAGCAAAATGTCTTTGCAAATACTTACTAAACACAAATACCCCCAAGACAACCTCCAGAGAGGGATCTCAAATTAACTCCGTAATCTTGAGACTTCTCACAAGTTAATAGGACTATACCCCACTAGATCTTAAAATGTTTCTTAAATCCAGGTTAGATTTCTTTCCATCAGATGAAATCGCGAAAACACACAATAAAGAAAAACAAACAAATGCACATATGAAAGCTTAACCCCTTTTTTCTTTGAAAATAAAAAGCTTGGTGCTCTTGAGCGAGTCACACATTTTTTTGAAAATCAAAATTTTCGTACTCCCCGGCAGAGTCGCCATTTTTCCTGTTAAGTTAAAGTGTGACAGGAATCGAATCGAATTCGGATTCTCTCGGCAAAACGATTTACTCTTTTGATTTGTTTATAAAGATGCCACGAGCATCAAGCTTTATTATTTTCAACACAAGAAAGATGATTTAATGATTATGAAAAGGGGAAAGCGTTAATACCCTCAATTGATTTGATATGCGTAACGACCAGTATAAACTAGATGTAACGCATTGGGGAGATTAAAGTAAGGGGTTTGTTATATAAAGGAATAGATGGAGCGCCCTAAATATATATGGTTATCCATAGCTTTATATATGAATACGTTTGATATGTTTGTGTGTTTTAAATGCTATTTCTATGATTGGGAAAGTTTCTCCTTTGAGATTTTAAAATGTAAATTATGTAGGATCCTAGGTTTTGTTATTATTGTGCTGCAAAGATCTTTGGATCTTAATATACATATCCTTAGTGGGAATCGAGCATTTGTAGCTCGGATCTAAAGGGATCTATGGTTTGTTTGGTCCGAGAGAGAGAAAGAAATTTGCTGCAAGGATGAGACCTTGTGCCTCACGTTCTCAAAAGGATGTTGAGAAAGTCAGAGCAATCGTAGTTCCCACTTATGCTAGTGGAAGCAACGGGATGTTAGTAAGAGACACAAACGAATGTCATCTCAATGAAAAATGTATCTAATCTATTTCATCACATACATTTTTGAAAAGTTTGACTGATTAAAATCTTTCATCGTAAGTTATAGGTGTTTTGCTTGAGTGTACAAGCGTTACCACTTACATGTTTAAGAAAGATGTTTGAAAAAGTTTGAATCTTTTAATTGTAAGCATTGGGTGTTTTGCTTGAGTGTACAAGCGTTACCACTTACGATTAAGAGATGTTTTTGTTTGAAAAGAGTTTGAAAAGTTTTTTGACTGTATGTGATGTGATAGATGAGATACTTCTTCCATAGAGATGATAAACGTCTAAATCTCGAGGAGAAATTGATTGGATTAAGGGATGCTTTTAAGAAGCCCATGGGTCCTTGTATTGTAAGCCCAAAAGGAGGCATTGCGAGTGTTAGTGTTTTAAGTTGGCATAAATTTTGTTAAAACTAGGCTTTAGAAATGTCTTGATAAATGTCATGACATTCAGAGATGGAAGATAAATCCTACTGGACAAGGATGGTAAAAGTACAGCTCAGAACTGGGAAGCTAAAGCTGTGCTGGAAATTCTGCAGAAAACAGTCTGATGTCATAACAGATGTTATGACATTCAGTGTGACATTCTGTTCTGGAGAATCAGTTTTTCCTGAGATTTTTCAGGAAGTTTGTTGAGCTTTTTATTTATGTTTTTCTGTTATTAGAAAGCATGCTCACGTGGCTGCTAGGTTAATCTTAATTAAACCTAAATTGGTTGTTGAAAAGACCATGTTTTTAGGAATAAATTAAGTGAACCCTAGCTATCTTTATGGAAGCCCAAAACTGAAGATTTGGGACTGCTTCTTTAAAAGGAAATCAACCCTTACAACTGTGCCACGCCTCAAGAGTTTATTTGAAGATATTGCAGGTTGTAATTTGTGTACTGTTAAGGAATTTAACAGTTGGTTGTGTAATTCTAGTTTCTCTTGTGAGCCAAGCAACTATCAATTGATAAGTGCATTGGACTAGGATTTGTTTGTAAGGGTAGTTTATCACTCAAAGCTTTGAAGCACGAGTGTTTGTCTCTTGATTGAAAGCTTTGAAGCGAGATCAAGATATTTTATTGAAGTGTGTCTTCACAATTTAATTAAACAATAGGTTGATATCACTGCGGTGATTGAGGGGGAGTGAGTAGGAACTCAGATCTAAGAAGGACTTAGGTTGAAGTGTCATTGGGTAGTGATTAAGTGAGGAGTTGTAAACGGCTGAGTTTAACTCTGAATTGATACTACTAATAGTGGATTTCCTCCCTAGCTTGGTAGCCTCAGGGCGTGGGTTTGTTAGAACCGAGCGGGTGAACAACTTATTGTGTTATTCTTGCTTCGTATTTCTTGTGTAAATTGTCTACATAGTGTCAGATACTGTGTCATAACATTCTCTGTGACATCAAGTATCTGCTGCCAGGAATTTCAATTGGTATCAGAGCAGGCACCCTGCTTGTTATTTCTGGGTGAGATCTAGGGATAATAGTTTCTGGCATAATGGATAAAGAAGCAGGATTTGGAGGTAGACCACCTATTCTGGATGGGTCTAATTATGAGTACTGGAAACCTCGTATGGTTGCCTTCTTAAGATCAGTGGATATTAATGCTTGGAGGCTCGATAAGGATGGAAACATCCAACCAAGGTTGAGAAAGATGGGACTACTGTCTTGAAACCTGAGGAAGAATGGAGCAAAGAGGAAGAGGAGCTTGCCCTGGGGAATTCTAAAGCACTGAATGCTTTATTTAATGGCATTGACAGGAATATCTTCAGACTGGTTCATCAATGTGAGCTGGCCAAGGATGTTTGGGACACTCTCAGAACTACTCATGAGGGGACATCCAAGGTGAAGATGTCAAGACTGCAGATGCTCACAACCAAATTTGAGAATTTGAAGATGAAGGAAGATGAGACCATTCATGAATTTCACATGAATATTTTGGAAATTGCCAATGCCTCAGGAGCACTTGGTGAAAAGATGTCAGAGGAGAAATTGGTGAGAAAGATTCTCATATCCCTGCCTAAAAGATTTGCAATGAAAGTAACTGCAATAGAAGAGGCACAGGACATCAGCACCCTGAAGGTTGATGAACTTATTGGATCCCTTATGACTTTTGAGATGGGAATCAGTGAAACTGTTGACAGGAAGAACAAAAGCATAGCACTTGTATCCAATACTGAAGAAGGATGCAAGGTGGGAGATGAGGAGAAGATATCTGAAGCTATAGCTATGCTTGGAAGACAGTTCAACAAACTCATCAAGAGGATTGATCCAAAGTCTAGGTCAAATGTCAAGGACATTCCATCTGACATCAACAGATCTTATGACTCCAGCAGAAGATCCAAGTCAGAAGAAAAAGGAAGTCAAAGCAGAGGAGTCCAATGTCATGAATGTGAAGGATATGGACATATTAGAGCTGAATGTCCCACCTTTCTTAAGAAACAAAATAAAGGAATGGCTGTCACTTGGTCTGATGGTGATTCAGGAAGTGAATCTGAGGAAGAAGGTGCCAAACTTGTCACTGCTCTCACTGGAGTGTACAATTCTGACATGGACTCTAGTGATGAGGAAGTGACATTTGAAGAGCTTGCTGAGACCTACAGGAAGCTGTGCATAAAAAGTGGTGAAGTGTGTCAACAGAATGAGGAACAGAAAAAGCTGATTGAGAAGTTGGAAGCTGAGAATGTGAAGCTAGAGGCTGAGAAAAAGGAAAACACAACCACTATAAATCTCCTCAACAGTGATATTGTCATGTTGAACTCCAAACTTGATCAGATGTCTAAATCTGTCAAAATGTTGACATTTGGTACTGAAAAGTTGGATGAAATTCTTCAACTTGGACAAAATGCAGGAAATAAGCATGGGTTAGGATATGTGGCTGAAAAGAAACCTGTTGGTGACATTAAGAGGAAGAGACATGGGAAAACAGTGTCAAAACTGGTGTCACAACACAAAACAGGAAACATGTATGGCTCAGGGTATGTGACTGCAAAGAGATTTGCTAATAACCAGGAGAGGAACAAACCTGGGAAGTCAAAGGCAAAAAGGATGCCATACCATAAAACAGGAAATAGGTCTGCCTCAGGATATGTGGAGGGTAAGAAATTTGTTGACAACAAAAGGAAGAACAGACCTCATAAACCAATGTCAAAGCAGATGTCACAACATTGGGTTCAACATCAGGATCATAGAACCATGAACAAAAAGGTTCAAAGATGGAGATGTTATTATTGTGGAAGGTTTGGTCACATAAAGTCCACCTGCTATAGGCTACATGGGTATCCTAATCAAGTTCCATATGTGAAGCCTAAGTCCAACAAGGCATCATACACTCACTGTGGAAGAAGACTACAGCTCTGATAGCACAGACTTCTCTTAAAGTATCTTCCAAGGAAGATTGGTATTTTGACAGTGGGTGTTCTAAGCATATGACTGGAATCACCAATCTTCTGAGTGATGTTAAACCTCATTCTACCAGCTTTGTTACCTTTGGAGATGGAGCTAAAGGAGAAATCAAAGGTGTTGGAAACTCAAACTGTGCAGGTTCCAAACACAGAATGGATCTTCTTGGGTAAAGGTTTGACTGCAAATCTCATTAGCATAAGTCAGCTATGTGATATGGGATTCACTGTCAACTTCACTAAGACTGAATGTCTTGTGATCAATGATGAACAAGCGTTGATTATGAGAGAGTCGAGATCAAAGGACAAGCTGCTTGTGGAATCGAGAACTCACTCTGCCATCCGTGTGCTCTGGGACAAAAATGAAGAGAGTGAAGTTGGGGCAACAAGAACGATCAGCCACACCAGAGGAATGAAAAGGATCAGTTCCATAGGGAGTCGAAGATTACCAAGAATCACATGAGAAGGGAAAATTTGTGGTAATTGTCGGTGGACAGAAATCGAATGTCACACTCAATGTCCAGACATTTGATCACTCCTGAAGTACTAAAGCAAAGCACTAGGTTCTGGCATGAAAGGTTGACCAAGTGTCTTACTGTCAAATGTTACAGGAGAAAAGTATTGGATGAAATCCTCATTGTCAGAGGAGGAAATATCATGGTGGCTTCAATCCATGGTAATCACTGTATCGAAGAAGTCTCGAGACACAATGATGGATGGCTCGACACTTCTTTCACGTAACAAGTGTGCAAGGAAGTGTGTCAAGAAGCTTGGAATGAAGAATGGCAGCCACACTAGGACTATTACCCTTCCACATTTGAAGGTGTCCAAAAGAACAAGTGGAAAAGGTGTTAATCAAAGCTTGTGTAAAAGGATTTCTGTTGGATGTGTCCCCTTGAGAAGTAATCTCATTCCTTGGATCAGCAAGAAGCAAAACTATGTGGTCCTATACAATGTTGAAGCTGAACTCACAACAGCTGATAGCAATTGTTCTAGGGTGGTCTGGATGAAGCAGACACTGATTGAGTACAATGTCATACAGGATGCCATGACTTTGTACTGTGACATTGTTACAAAAGTTCTTGAGGTTAGTCAGTTTAAGACTTTAAGGGACAAATTGGGTATTTGTCAATATGAGGAGTTGTAGCAATTAAGCGTGCTTACCACAACAAGGATAAAATGGACTTGTTATTTCAATTACTCATAAGTAGGCTATTTAGGTACTTTCATCCTCATTTAAAAAGTCCAGAATAGGAAGAGACACCCACATATAAGAGCTTCCCCTTCGAAAGTAGTATCACTCTTTCTTCATCTAAAAACTACGAAATCCTTGCCATTTTCGCTCTCATTCTCTCAACAACCAACAGCGAAAAATGCCTTCATCCTCCTCGTCATCCCAACGATCAGGATCTTCATCTCCTTCCATGGCTGAATAGGTCAAAGTGAAGCCATGCAAGTCAAGCATTGATGCTTACTCCACTTCAGTACAATGGCCACCACCCAGAAAAGAGTCAAGAAGCTACGCACAAGAAATACAGAAGAACACAGGCATCCCCTTCTGGTAAGACTTCTATTCCATCATCCTCCTCACCAGGTCTAGGTCAGTGCATGTGGCCATAGCTAGGATAGTGTCTGATATCCTAGGGAATAAAAGTATACCTGTACATGGGATCTCAGTCCCCCTGAATCATAAGTCTGCTAGCCCTAGCTTGGCAGTGGATCCAGATGTCAATGAGAATGTCAAGACATCTGGTGATGATGTGGACTCTCCTGTCAAAGTTGGTGTTAATCCTTCTGCTTCAGTTCCTGAAGGATGTCTAGATAATAATGTAATGGAATCCCCTGCTGATAATGTGAATGAGATACCTGATGAGATTCTTGAGAAATATCCAGATCATTGTACCCCTGATAAATCTCCTTGTCTCGCTGTGATATATCGATAGCATTCTTGAAGACACTCCTGAGAAGAACACCAATCAGAACATGGTTTCTCATATCATCAATCTAGATGAGGAGTTTTCTGATAATGACCTCATAGCCAAGGTGAATCCCAGCATTGCTAGAAGGGTAATGAATAGGAAAGGGAAGAAAAGTGCTGCTCAAAGCTCTGTTCATAAGAAGAAAGCTGAAGTTGGATGCAAGACTCCTAGGGCTGAGAAGAAGGATGTAGAAACATCTGGTAAGGGCAGCAAGCTTGGAACTTCCAAAGGGAAGGACAAAGTCAAGAGTGTTAGTGATACCCCTAAAACAAAGAGCACTTCAATTGTAAGGAAAGGAAAGCACGAGCTCGGATCGGGATGAGTGACTTTGATGTTGCAGAGAATGTCTCTGACATTCATTCAAAAAGAAGGTTGCCTCTTGGGAAAATACCCAGAGTTCCTGAAGTGCCAATTGACAACATTTCCTTTCACCACCCTGAAAGTGCTAATAGGTTGAAATATGTGAGTTTGAAAAGAATTTCACTTGAAAGGGAACTGCACAAAGATGCTCTTGAATGCAAAGAGGTGATTGACCTGATCAAGGAAGCTGGGTTGATGAAAACTGTGGTGAAGTTCTCAAATTGTTATGAAGGCTTGGTGAAGGAGTTTATTGTAAACCTGTCCAGTGGATGTGCTGATGGAAGTTCAGCAGACTTTCAGACTGTGTTTGTTAGGGGGAAGAAAAGTGAAGTTTTCCCCAAGAGTAATCAACAAGTATTTGGGGAGATCAGAGGAAGCTCAACCTGAGCTTGAAGAAACTGATAATCAAGTGTGTCAAACAATTACTGCCAAGCAAGTAAAACATTGGCCACTGAAGGGAAAGCTTACTGCTAGCAAGTTAAGTGTCAAATTTGCTATTCTGCACAAGATAGGTGCAGCCAACTGGGTTCCCACAAACCACAAGTCAACCATCTCCATTGGTTTGGGGAGGTTCATCTTTGCTGTTGGAACAAAAGCAAAGTTTGACTATGGAAGCTACATTTTTTATCAGATCCTAAGACATGCTGACAGCTATGCTATAAAAGGACCAATAGCATTTCCCTCCCTCTTGTGTGGTATTATCACTGATCAGTACCCTTACATTCTGGGGGATAGAGATACAGTGTGCAAAAGATCTCCTGCCCTTGGCTTCCACTACAAGCTATTTCAAGGGAAGCATGTTCCTGACATTGTCATGACATCTACTGAGACATCAACTGTCAAGCCAAACTCTCAGAGGGCAAATGTCATTGCTGTGCTAAAAGAGACATGTAGGGAACTTGAAGCAAGGAAGCAGACCATAGAAGAACTGATCTCTACTCTTGAAAAAGAAGAAGACACAGAGGTTGAGGAAGAAAGGATTGCTGATGAGTGTAATACGGTGAACTGACTTTTGTAGGATTTTTTGTATCCAAGTGTGCGGATAGCAAGAGTCGCCACCGACTTTTATTTTTATCCAATTAAGGGAAGGTAAAAGTACAGAAAAAGACCTTCGTTAGATTCTGAGTAAGGGAGAAGGTTATGAAAAGGGAAGGTATTAGCACCCCTTTCCATCCGTAGTTATCTACGGGCTCTTAGTTGCTTTATAGATCACTTTGAAAATTTGCTTTCTGTGTGTTTGAAAAGAATGTTTTGAAAAGAAGGCATTTCACTTTGACTTTGTAATGATTCATGTAGGAATGTATACAAAGTGTTCGGAAATGTTTCGTTTTGAAAAGTGTTTGAACTTTGAAAAGTGTGAGGTGTGAAAAGTATTTTTATAGAGCAAGCAACTAGGAGACTTATTACCTACTCAGAATTGGTCATTTTCGTATTTTACGTTCCTTTATAGAATAGCTACCATACCATTAGTTAGTAGGTAGCTCCATTCGTTGGATGTAAGCGGGACAATCGAAGGGACATCGGATGGTCATAGAAGGCAACTTGTGGGAAGTATCCTAGCACATCGAAGGGACTATCATCATTTTTTTAAAGGCGACAATCGAGGTCAAGATCATGTATTCGGAGGCGACATCGTGGGTATGATCTTTGTATCGAAGGGACTATGATGATTTGTTTTAAAGGCAACGGCACTAGGATACCTCACGTTCGAGGGACATGACCATTGTTTGAAATCGAAGGCATCGAGAGAATTACCTAAGAGTGCGTGTGTGAGAGAAGTGTGTCAATTTCAGATATTTTATCTTGAAGAATTAGTGGGCTAAGTTGATTTTATCTTGCCATACATGCCTAATTACTAGCAATTGATAAGGGTGCGGAAAGTAAATGCGGAATGTAAAAAGTGCGGAAAGATAAATCCTATTATTACATGGCTTTGGGGCAGATACATAATTCAAAGATCGGAAAATAAAGTCCTAAGTTAAACTATTACATCCCATGAGCAATTACATTATTGAAAATAAGACGATAAAGAAAACCGCTCGAATCGGATCAACTCAGTAAAGAATGCGAAATCGAGAAATATGATGAAATCGAAATAAGAAAATGTTAGAAAAATGCAAATTTTAATATGAGAAAATTATTACATCTGGAAATAACATAAATATGCTAAATAAATTTTGGGATTTTTAGATGCAATTTAGTAATTTAAAATGAATTTACAATGATTTAAATGCAAAAATATGAATAAAAATAAATATGCATGCAAAAATGTATTTTTTAATTTATTAAATTAAATAAAGATTTTCAGAAAATAATATAAAAAGAAAAATATTTTTTGATGATTTTTTAATGCTTAAATAAAATATGAAAATAAATTAAAATGACATGCAAATATTAAAAATAAGAAAATATGGAAAAAATAGAAAATAGTTGAGAGTTTGGAAAAGAAAAGGAAAACCGGTCCTGGCAGGAGTTGAACCTGTGACCCTGGATAGCATCTTCCCTTGCCAGCGCTTTAACCACTACACCATCATGCATTTGGTGTTTAGAAAACTGAAATTAATTGAATAAAAGTGTTCACGTGTCATGAGTATTTGAAATCAAAACACAGTCAGCCGCGGGCCCCAGCTGGAATGGAAGGAACGAATCGGAAGCCACGAAACTGCCACGCATGCCGTCAAACCTTCAACGCCGGAGTCCACGCCGGAGCTAGGGCTCCGGTCATCTTCTCCGATCGCCTTCCAACCTAAAAACCTGCAAAATGCATCGTTTCAAACAAAATAAATGCCCAGATCGACTAATTCGACCCCTGCGAGCACGATGGTATGGTCCTTTCACCCTGAATCGGCCTGGATTTTGAGTTTCGATTCCTACAGTTCTTGAAACCCTAGTAATGGCAGTTGGTGATTTCCACGTAAAACCTCACATGTAAGGCATCCATCATGATCTAATGAGCACCACAATGCATACAATCAATCAAAACAATTAGTAATGCATGAAACATGAAAATCGAAAATAAGAAGATTTCAAACCGGTGAGATTGGGCGTGTTTCTGAGGTATTGGCTTGAGTAGGAGATGTTTCGACTCGGGACCTCCCGAGCCGCGATGGAATGGGCTGGAAAGGCGGGAGATGCTTCTTTTGATTGATTTTCAAGAATCTTGAAAAAATTTGCAAGAGTTTGGGTGGTTTTTAGGGTTAGGGTTTCGTGTGAGAGGCTGGGCATATTGCTGGGTATTTATAGGAGAGAATTGGATGGCAAAAGAGTGGAAAAAAGATTGCTCATTGATCATGCAAATATTTTCTTTTAAAATAAAATCAAATATTGAAAAATATATGATTTTCTCATCAATGCCATGGCTTGCACGAATTGGGGAAGTGTAGTGGGCTTTCTTGGTCATTTAGAAAGATATAAAATCATTCCTTTTGAAAAAAATATTTAATTTTCATATTTTATATAATTTATTTTTGAATTAAATGTTATAAAATTCAAATATAAATCATAAAAATAGAAAATAACCAAGGCCAAGCATTTATGGGTCAAGAATAACATCATGAACAAGTTTCGATCAAAAGATTATAGGCCCATTTGGAAACTTTTGCAATTTGACCAATATGTCCTTTTGTGCAATTGTCCAAAATTCCCCAACTTCTGAATAGTGTATCTTGCTCAATTTTCCACATTTTTGAGTGTTCTTGGACTTTTTGGAAAGCTCTAAGAGTCCTCTAAACAATGTCTTTGGTTTCACTTCAATTGGAGTTACCATGCTCAATATATCTTCAAAACAAAAAGTTGACTTTTTGTTGACTTTGAAAAGGACCTGTAATGTTTTGAGCTATACCTCTCAAATGAAGCATTTTTTGGACATTCTTGTGAGACATGAAGTTGTAGAGAATTGAATTTACTTCAAAACAAGAGGTGGTGGAAAAATTTCTGAGAAAGTATGAGAAAGTTATGATCAGTCAAAGTTCAGTTGACTTTTCATCTAGAAACCCTAATTTAGAAAGTTTGACTTTTGTGCAAATCTTGAGTTTTATTGATGAATCATGATCAACCCTTGATCAAATGATGAATGTAACTTCAAAATGAGGAAGTTGACCAAAAATCGATTTTGTTGTATGTTGACCAAGTTGACTTTTTGTCCAATACAACTGATTTTCAAACATCGAGCAATTATGAGGAAACTTGACTTGTAAGCTTGAAACTTGCAGAATCTTTGAAGCATATGAGGAGGCATGAAAACCATTG
This sequence comes from Vicia sativa, assembly GCA_021764765.1. Lineage (NCBI taxonomy): Eukaryota > Viridiplantae > Streptophyta > Magnoliopsida > Fabales > Fabaceae > Vicia > Vicia sativa. The sequence continues at coordinate 318,686,945 of CM038792.1, read as the reverse complement.
GAGGTTGGAAGTCCATCGGATTCGAGAAATACCAAACCCTAGTTTGGGTTGATTGTCTAAGAGTGTTCATCGATCAATTCTTGAGGAATCCTTGAGCATGGATGTATGGAATGTCTTGAGAAACATGAGGTCAAATTTTAGGGTATGACAATGAGGCTTACGGTGAAAATATGGATCTTGATGGGGATCTTGATCTGATCAAGCAGCTAGCGCTAAAGAAGGATCTGAAGAAGCTTCCTTCCACGTTGCTTCTTCGGAGAAGAGCACACGAACTGCTGCTAGTCTTTATGTGCCCTGTTGCTCTTTGTTACTTGTTGTTTGCTCTTGTTACATCAATTTTCTTTCTTATTTTCCACGATTTTGTATTTTGGGATAGTATGGTGTGTTGTGAGTTGTAACTTTGGTACCTTCATTAATTTTATGCTTGAATGCTTGGGGTACTTGTATGGTTTCCTTTGGCCCTTTATGGCTAAAGGGGAGAAGAAATCTGTGGGAAGTATTGTTTTTTGGGAAACTGTATGGGAGTTTAAAAATTTGTGGGCAATTGTATGTGGGGCAATTGTGGGAATTATGGGATTTTTGTATGGGTAGAATTTATCTTCTCTTAGTTCTAGTTACTTTAAGCTTAGGAAAGCTTAGGAAAACTTAGAACTAGTTTGTTAGTCTTCTGCTGCATTTGTACTCTGATAGGTCAAGAAGTTTTAGCCAAAAATGTGCCAAAGGGGGAGTTTGTTAGTGTTTTAAGTTGGCATCAATTTTGGTAAAACTAGGCTTTAGAAATGTCTTGATAAATGTCATGACATTCATAGATGGAAGATAAATCCTACTGGACAAGGATGGTAAAGTCTGTTCAGGCGGGAAGCTAAAGGCGTGTCTGGAAATTTCGAGAAAAGCAGTCGATGTCATAACAGATGTTATGACATTGATGTGTGACATTCGCTAAGAATCGTTTTCCTGAGATTTTTCAGGAAGTTTGTTGAGCTTTTTATTTATGTTTTTCTGTTATTAGAAAGCATGCTCACGTGGCTGCTAGGTTAATCTTAATTAAACCTAAATTGGTTGTTGAAAAGACCATGTTTTTAGGAATAAATTAAGTGAACCCTAGCTATCTTTATGGAAGCCCAAAACTGAAGATTTGGGACTGCTTCTTTAAAAGGAAATCAACCCTTACAACTGTGCCACGCCTCAAGAGTTTATTTGAAGATATTGCAGGTTGTAATTTGTGTACTGTTAAGGAATTTAACAGTTGGTTGTGTAATTCTAGTTTCTCTTGTGAGCCAAGCAACTATCAATTGATAAGTGCATTGGACTAGGATTTGTTTGTAAGGGTAGTTTATCACTCAAAGCTTTGAAGCACGAGTGTTTGTCTCTTGATTGAAAGCTTTGAAGCGAGATCAAGATATTTTATTGAAGTGTGTCTTCACAATTTAATTAAACAATAGGTTGATATCCTCGCGGTGATTGAGGGGAGTGGTAGGAACTCGGATCTAAGTAGGACTTAGGTTGAAGTGTCATTGGGTAGTGATTAAGTGAGGAGTTGTAAGCGGGTGAGTTTAACTCGAATTGATACTACTAATAGTGGATTTCCTCCACGGCTTGGTAGCCTCAGGGCGTGGGTTTGTTAGAACCGACCGGGTGAACAACTTATTGTGTTATTCTTTCGTATTTCTTGTAAATGTCTACATAGTGTCGGATCTGTGTCATAACATTCTGTGACATCAAGGTCGCTGCCGGAATCAATTGGTATCGGGCAGGCACCACCTTGTTATTTCAGGTGAGATCTAGGGATAATAGTTTACGCATAATGGATAAAGAAGCGAGGATTTGGGTAGACCACCTATTGGATGGGTCTAATTATGGTACTGGAAACCTCGTATGGTTGCCTTCTTAAGATCGTGGATATTAAGGTTTGGAGCTGATAAAGGATGGAAACATCCAACCAAGGTTGAGAAAGATGGGACTCTTGTCTTGAAACACGAGGAAGAATGGAGCAAAGAGGAAGAGGAGCTTGCCCAGGGAATTCTAAAGCACGAATGCTTTATTTAATGGCATTGCAGAATATCTTGATGGGTTCATCAATGTGAGCTGGCCAAGGATGTTTGGGACACTCGAGAACTACTCATGAGGGGACATCCAAGTGAAGATGTCAAGCTGCAGATCACTCAACCAAATTTGAGAATTTGAAGATGAAGGAAGATGAGACCATTCATGAATTTCACATGAATATTTTGGAAATTGCCAATGCCTCGGGAGCACTTGGTGAAAAGATGTCGGGAGGAGAAATTGGTGAGGAAGATTCTCGGATCCACGCCTAAAAGATTTGCTGATAATGTTGCAATAGAAGAGCCGCAGGACATCAGCACCGAAGGTTGAAGAACTTATTGGATCCCTTATGACTTTTGAGATGGGAATCAGTGAAACTGTTGACAGGAAGAACAAAAGCATAGCACTTGTATCCAATACTGAAGAAGGATGCAAGGTGGGAGATGAAGGGAAGATATCTGAAGCTATAGCTATGCTTGGAAGGCTTCAACAAACTCATCAAGAGGATTGATCCAAAGTCCGGGTCAATGTCAAGGACATTCCATCGACATCAACGATCTTATGACTCCAGTAGAAGATCCAAGTCAGAAGAAAAAGGAAGTCAAAGCATAGGAGTCCAATGTCATGAATGTGAAGGATATGGACATATTAGAGCTGAATGTCCCACCTTTCTTAAGAAACAAAAGAAAGGAATGGCTGTCACTTGGTCGATGGTGATTCAGGAAATGAATAGGAAGAAGGTGCAAACTTCACTTGCTCTCCTTGGGTGTACAATTCGACATGGACTCTAGTGATGAGGAAGTGACATTTGAAGAACTTCTTTGAGACCTCTGAGGAAGCGTGCATAAAAGTGGTGAATTGTGTCAGCAGAATGAGGAACAAAAAAAGCTGATTGAGAAGTTGGAAGCTCAGAATGTGAAGCTAGAGGCTGAGAAAAAGGAAAACACAGCCACTATAAATCTCCTCAACAGTGATATTGTCATGTTGAACTCCAAACTTGAGATGTCTAAATCATCAAAATGTTGACATTTGTCTTGAAAAGTTGGATGAAATTCTTCAACTTGGACAAAATGCAGGGAAATAAGCATGGGTTAGGATATGTGGCTGAAAAACACATTGGTGACATTAAGAGGAAGAGACATGGGAAAACAGTGTCAAAACTGGTGTCACAACACAAAACAGGAAACATGTATGGCTCAGGGTATGTGACTGCAAAGAGATTTGCTAATAACCAGGAGAGGAACAAACCTGGGAAGTCAAAGGAAAAAAGGATGCCATACCACAAAGCAGGAAATAGGTCGCCTCGGGATATATGTGGAGGGTAAGAATTTGACAACAAAGGAAGAACAGACCTCAAACCAATGTCAAAGCGGATGTCACAACATTGGGTTCAACATCGAGGATCATAGAAACATGAACAAAAGTTTCAAAGATGGAGATGTTATTATTGTGGAAGGTTTGGTTACATAAAGTCCACCTGCTATAGGCTACATGGGTATCCTAATCAGAGTTCCATATGTGAAGCCTAAGTCCAACAAGGCATCATACACTCACCATTGGAAGAAGAAGAAGACTACATTTCACATATACGAGACTTCTCTTAAAGTATCTTCCAAGGAAGATTGGTATTTTGACGATTGTGTTCTAAGCATATGACTAGAATCACCAATCTTATGAGTGATGTTAAACCTCATTCTACCGACTTTGTTACCTTTGGAGATGGAGCTAAAGGAGAAATCAAAGGTGTTGGAACTCAAACGTGCAGGTTCCAAACACGAATGAGTCTTCTGGTAAAGGTTTGACTGCAAATCTCATTAGCATAAGTCAACTATGTGATATGGGATTCCTTTGTCAACTTCACTAGGCGAATGTCTTGTGATCAATGATGAACAAGCAGTGATTATGAGAGGAGTCAGATCAAAGGACAACTGCTACTTGTGGGAATCTGAGAACCCCACTCTGCCATCTGTGTGCTCTACAGACAAAGATGAAGAGAAAGTGAAGTTGGGGCAACAAGAAACTGATCAGCCACACCTCAGAGGAATGAAAAGGATCAGTTCCATAGAGGGAGTCAGAAGATTACCAAGAATTCACATGAGAAAAGGGAAAATTTGTGGTAATTGTCAGGCTGGACAGGAAATCAGAATGTCACACTCAATGTCCAGACATTTGATCACTCCTGAAGTACTAAAGCAAAGCACTAGGTTCTGGCATGAAAGGTTGACCAAGTGTCTTACTGTCAAATGTTACAGGAGAAAAGTATTGGATGAAATCCTCATTGTCAGAGGAGGAAATATCATGGTGGCTTCAATCCATGGTAATCACTTGGTATCTGAAGAAGTCTAAGACACAATGATGGATGGCTCAACACTTCTTTCACAGAACAAGTGTGCAAGGAAGTGTGTCAAGAAGCTTGGAATGAAGAATGGCAGCCACACTAGGACTATTACCCTTCCACATTTGAATGTGTCTAAAAGAACAAGTGGAAAAGGTGTTAATCAAAGCTTGTGTAAAAGGATTTTTGTTGGATGTGTCCCCTTGAGAAGTAATCTCATTCCTTGGATCAGCAAGAAGCAAAACTATGTGGTCCTATACAATGTTGGTGAACTCTGAGTTGATAGCAATTGCTCTAGGGTGGTGGATGAAGCGAGACGATTGAGTACAATGTCATCTGAGGATGCCATGACTTTGTCTTGTGACATTACAAAAGTTCTTGAGGTTAGTCGGTTTAAGACTTTAAGGGACAAATTGGGTATTTGTCAATATGAGGAGTTGTAGCAATTAACTGTGCCTACAACAAGGGATAAAATGGACTTGTTATTTCAATTACTCATAAGTAGGCTATTTGGGTACTTTCATCCTCATTTTAAAAAGTCCAAGAATAGGAAGAGACACCCACATATAAGACCTTCCCCTTCTGAAAGTAGTATCACTCTTTCTTCATCTAAAAGAAACTCTGAAATCCCTTGCCATTTTCGCTCTCATTCTCTCAACAACCAACAGCGAAAAATGCCTTCATCCTCCTCGTCATCCCAACGATCAAGATCTTCATCTCCTTCCATGGCTGAAGATAGGTCAAAGACTGAAGCCATGCAAGCTGAAGCATTGACAGTTACTCCACTGCGTACAATGGCCACTGACCCAGAAAGAGTCAAGAAGCTACGCACAAGAAATACAAGAAGGGCACAGGCATCCCCTTCTGGTAAGACTTCTATTCCATCATCCTCCTCACCAGAGTCTAGGTCAGTGCATGTGGCCATAGCTAGGATAGTGTCGATATCCTAAGCGGAATAAAAGCGTACACAGGATCTCGGTCCCCAGATCATAAGTCGCTAGCCCTAGCTTGGCGGTGGATCGAATGTCAATGAGAATGTCAAGACATCTGGTGATGATGTGACTATCACAAAAAGTTGGTGTTAATCCTTCCTTGATTCACGAAGGATGTCTAGATAATAATGTAATGGAATCCCTGGCGATAATGTGAATGAGATACACGATGAGATTCTTGAGAATCTCGGATCATTGTACCTGATAACTCTCTACTTGTCTAGCGATAACATATCGATAGCATTCTTGAAGACACTCCTGAGAAGAACACCAATCAGAACATGGTTTCTCATATCATCAATCTAGATGAGGAGTTTTCTGATAATGACCTCATAGCCAAGGTGAATCCCAGCATTGCTAGAAGGGTAATGAATAGGAAAGGGAAGAAAAGTCTTTTCGGCTCTGTTCATAAGAAGAAAGCGGAAGTTGGATGCAAGACTCCTAGGGCTGAGAAGAAGGATGTAGAAACATCTGGTAAGGGCAGCAAGCTTGGAACTTCCAAAGGGAAGGACAAAGTCAAGAGTGTTAGTGATACCTAAAACAAAGAGCACTTCATTGTAAGGAAAAGGAAAGCACAGAGCTCGGATCGGGATGGGTCGACTTTGATGTTGCAGAGAATGTCTCTGACATTCATTCAAAAAGAAGGTTGCCTGTTGGGAAAATACCCAGAGTTCCTGAAGTGCCAATTGACACCATTTCCTTTCACCACCCTGAAAGTGCTAATAGGTGGAAATATGTGAGTTTGAAAAGAATTGCACTTGAAAGGGAACTGCACAAAGATGCTCTTGAATGCAAAGAGGTGATTGACCTGATCAAGGAAGCTGGGTTGATGAAAACTGTGGTGAAGTTCTCAAATTGTTATGAAGGCTTGGTGAAGGAGTTTATTGTAAACCTGTCCAGTGGATGTGCTGATGGAAGTTCAGCAGACTTTCAGACTGTGTTTGTTAGGGGAAGAAAAGTGAAGTTTTGGTAATCAACAAGTATTTGGGAGATCGGAGGAAGCTCAACTGAGCTTGAAGAGCGATAATCAAGTGTGTCAAACAATTACTGCCAAGCAAGTAAAACATTAGCCACTGAAGGGAAAGCTTACTGCTAGCAAGTTAAGTGTCAAATTTGCTATTCTGCACAAGATAGGTGCAGCCAACTGGGTTCCCACAAACCACAAGTCAACCATCTCCATTGGTTTGGGGAGGTTCATCTTTGCTGTTGGAACAAAAGCAAAGTTTGACTATGGAAGCTACATTTTTATCGGATCTAAGACATCTTGGCTATGCTATTAAAGGACCAATAGCATTTCCTCCCTCTTGTGTGGTATTATCACCGATCATACCACGACATTACGGGGATAGAGATACGTGCAAAGATCTCCTGCCCTTGGCTTCCACTACAAGCTATTTCAAGGGAAGCATGTTCCTGACATTGTCATGACATCTACTGAGACATCAACTGTCAAGCCAAACTCTCAGAGGGCAAATGTCATTGCTGTGCTAAAAGAGACATGTAGGGAACTTGAAGCAAGGAAGCAGACCATAGAAGAACTGATCTCTACTCTTGAAAAAGAAGAAGACACAGAGGTTGAGGAAGAAAGGATTGCTGATGAGGCTTCTGGTGAAAATATGGATGCTAATGGGGATGCTGATGCTGATCAAGCAACTGCTGCTAAAGAAGGATCTGAAGAAGCTTCCTTCCACAGTGCTTCTTCAGGAGAAGAGAGCACCTGAACTACTGCTAGTCTTTATGTGCCCTTTTGCCTGCTGTTACTTGTTGTTTGCTCTTGTTCTGTCAATTTTCTTTCTTATTTTCCCTGACTTTGTATTTTGGGATGACTGTAATTGTGTTGACAGAGTTGTAACTTTTAACAGTACCTTCATTAATTTTATGCTTGAATGCTTGGGGTACTTGTATGGTTTCCTTTGGCCCTTTATGGCTAAAGGGGAGAAATCTTGTGGGAAGTATTGTTTTGGGGAAGCTGTATGGGAGTTTAAAATTTGTGGGCAATTGTATGTGGGGCAATTGTGGAATTATGGGATTTTTGTATGGGTAGAATTTATCTTCTCTTAGTTCTAGTTACATGAAGCTTAGGAAAGCTTAGGAAAACTTAGAACTAGTTTGTTAGTCTTCTGTGCATTTGTACTCACGATGGTCAAAGTTTTAGCCAAAATGTGCCAAGGGGAGTTTGTTAGTGTTTTAAGTTGGCATCAATTTTGGTAAAACTAGGCTTTAGAAATGTCTTGATAAATGTCATGACATTCAGAGATGGAAGATAAATCCTACTGGACAAGGATGGTAAAAGCATTCAGGCGGGAAGCTAAAGGCATCTTTGGAAATTCTGCGGCGATCGATAATGTAGCGGATGTTATGACATTCGGTATGAACATTCATTACTGCGAGAATCGAGTTTTTCGAGAATTTTCGGGAAGTTGTGTGTCTGGTGAACTGACTTTGTGGATTTTGTATCGCAAATGTGCGGATAGCAAGAGTCGACCGACTTTTATTTTATCCAATTAAGGGAAGGTAAAAGTACGAAAAAAGACCGTTAGATTACGAGTAAGGGAGAAGGTTATGAAAGGGAGGTATTAGCACCCTTTTCATCCGTGAGTTATCTGGGCTCTTAGTTGCTCTATAGATCACTTTGAAAATTGTGCTTTCGTGTGTTTGAAAAATGTTTTGAAAAGGCATTTCGCTTTGACTTTGTAATGATTCATGTAGGAATGTATACAAAGTGTTCGAAATGTTTCGTTTTGAAAGAGTTTGAACTTTGATAAAAGTGTGAGGTGTGAAAAGTATTTTTATAGAGCAAGCAACTAAAAGTCTTATTACCTACTCGAATAATGGTTTTGTGTTATTTTACTTTCCTTTAGAATAGTGCTATCCATACCATTAGTTGGTAGGTAACCCTATTCGTTGGATGTAAGCGGGACATTCGAAGGGACATCGGATGGTCATTGAAAGCAACTTGTAGGAAGTATCCTAGCACATTCGAAGGGACTATCATCATTTTTCATAGGCGACAATCGAGGGTCAAGATCATGTATTCGGAGGCGACATCGTGGGTCTTATGATCTTTGTATCGAAGGGACTATGATGATTTGTTTTGAAGGCAACGGTGCTAGAATACCTCTACGTTCGAGGGACATGACCATTTAATCGAAAGGCAACGAGAGAGAATTACCCTAAGGGGTGCATGTGTGAAAGAGTGTGTTGATTTCAGAGTATGTTATCTTGAAAATTAGTGGGCTATGTCTGATTTTATCTTGCCATACACGCCTAATTACTAGCAGTTTATAGTTGCGGAAAGTAAAATGCGGAAAGGTAAATGTCCTACGCTATTACAAGGCTTTGGGGCAGATACATAATCGAAAATGCGGAAAATAAAAGCCTAATTAACTATTACATCCCATATACAGTTACAATATTGAAAAAGATAAAACGATAAAAGAAAACCGTCGGAATCGGGATAACCTGTGAAAGAATGCAAAAATTGGAAATCGATATGAATCGAATAAGAGAAAAAATGTTAGAAAAATGCAAATTTTTAAATGAGAAAATTATTACATGCTGGAAATAAGATAAATATGCTAAAATAATTTTTTTGGGATTTTTTGGAAAAGATTTAATAATTAAAATGCAATTAAAAGTGAATTAAATGCAAAATTATGAATAAAAATAAATATGCATGCAAAAATGTATTTTTAAATTTATTAAATTAAATAAACATTTTATGAAAATGCTGTAAAAAGAAAAATATTTTTTTATGATTTTTAAATGCAGAAATAAAATTGTGAAAATAATTAAAATAACATGTAAAATATTAAAAAATATGAAAATAGGAAAATATTTGAAGTTTGTGAAAAGAAAACGAAACCGGTGCTAGTGGGAATCGAACAGGGGACACTTGAGAGCATCCTGGAACAGGGAGTGACTTAACCACTGCGCCATGTGTGCAAGTGTGCTTGGAATCAGAAGCATGGGATCATGAGTGGCACGCGTCATCATCTGGAGAGGTCAAGGCATAGTCAGCTGGTGGGGTCCTTTGACTTATGAACGAGCGAATCGGAACGCATCCTCCTGCCACGCCAGCTTCCTCGCCGGTCAACATATTCAACGACGCCGGAGCCCTAGCTCCGGTCGTCTTCTCCGATGAGGAGATTTTGAAAACCTGCATAACGCATGAAATAAAGAAAGGACCTTGTCCCCTAAATCGGACCTCCACAGAATCCATTGGTGATATCCGTTTGCCCTAAAATGCGTGTATGGTCATTCGATTCAAGCAGTCCTTGAGCCTAACCATGGCAATGGGTGATTCCTACGTGTATGCTTGCATGTAAGGTGTCAAATGCATTCTAATAAACCTCCGAACACAAACAAACACCCAAAACGATTAACAGCGTATGAAATTAAATCGAAAATCAATGAAATACCGTCGGGCGGGTTGTATGGAGCGATTCGAGGTGCAGGCTGAGGAAGCGCTTTGCTTTGCTGGAAACCTCAGGAAGGTGATTGAATGGTTGAAACAGGCTGGGAGTGGCTGCAATATGGAATTCGAATTTTACAAGTTTTGAGAAAAAAATTTGCAAGAGTAAGGGTTATGCTTGGGCTAGGGTTTCGTGTGGTTTGTTGTGCACAATGCTGGCTATTTATAGAGAGGATTGGAAGGGAAAAATCAAGCAAAAAAGATTGATCCTTGATTGTGCAATATTTTCCAATTAAATAAAATCAAATATTCTTGGAAATTTGATTTTCTTTCCATGTAAGAGGCTAGCACGAATTTGGTAATGATCATGGGCTTTTTTGGACATTAAGGAAGATATAAATCCATTCCTTTTGGAAAAATATATGATTTTCATATTTTATATAATTTATTTTTGAATAAAATGTTGTAAAATTCAAATATAAATCATAAAAATAGAAAACCACCAAGGCCAAGCATTTATGGGTCAAAAATAATGTTAAGAACAAGTTTGGATCAAAAGATTATAGGCTCATTTGGAAAATTTTGCAATTTGACCAATATGTCCTTTTATGCAATTGTCAAAATTCCTCAACTTCGAATAGTGTATCTTTCTTTTTTCCACATTTTTGAGAGTTCTTGGTCTTTTGGAAAGCTCTAAGAGTCCTTTAAACAATGTCTTTGGTTTCATCTCAATTGGAGTTACCATGCTCAATATATCCTCAAAACAAAAAGTTGACTTTTGTTGACTTTGAAACACCATGTGTTTTGAGCTATACCTCTCAAATGAAGCATTTTTGGACATTCTTGTGAGACATGAAGTTGTAGAATTGAATTTCCTTCAAAACAAGAGGTGGTGGAAAATTTTTGAGAAAGTATGAAAAGTTATGATCGATCAAAGTTCGATTGACTTTTCACCTAGAAACCTAATTTAGAAAGTTTGACTTTTGAGCAAATCTTGAGTTTTCTTGATGAATCATGATCAACCCTTGATCAAATGATGAATGTAACTTCAAAATGAGGATGTTGACCAAAAATCGAAATTTTGACTGTATGTTGACCAGTTGACTTTTGACCAATCAATTGATTTTCAACCATCGAGCAATTGTTTGAGGAAACTTGACTTGTGAGGCTTGAAACTTGACATGGAGAATCTTTGAAGCATATGAGGAGTGAAGACCATTGGAGATATTGGAAGTCCATCTTGATCAGAAATACCAAACCCTAGTTTGGGTTGATTGTCTAGGAGAGTTTGTCGATCAACTCTTGAGGAATCCTGAGTATGGATGTATGGAATGCCTTGAAAACATGAGGGCAAATTTTGGGGTATACAGACTTCCCATTCAATCTTCTTGTCTTTGAAGGGTTAGATTGGCGTGTTAGCCTTCGTGACTGGAGGTAGAAGATGATTGAACTCAGTACACTGAAAATTTGCACTCATTTGTTGGTGATGATGCGGGAATGGGCTTACGGATGCCATTTGGAGAAGGCGGAGACTTATTTGGGGAATGAGTCGTGCGCTAGACTCGAGATGGTTGTACGGGAGATGGGCTTAGATGCCATCCGGAAGATCGATCTTTGGGGAGTGAACCGTGCGCTAGGCTCGTAAGGGTGCACGGAAGGAGATGGGCTTAGGATGCCATCCGGAGGGAGTCGTATGTTAGACTTTGTGCTCGTCTTTGAATGAAGTTATTGGTTTGTATTGATTTTTAACCAAATATGCAGCATTCTGAAAGCTGAGAAATGTTGACAAGTAATCTGAGATGGGCTTAAGATGCCATCTAGGGCAACTGAGTCGTACGCTAGACTCTCGTAGTTGCTGTTGATAGTACGAGAGGGTCAGAATAGTTCTTCGTGCTGACAGCTCTGGGGGGACGGAACATGGATACTTCCCTGTTGTGCATCGGGTGTTGATCCGCTGCCTGTTATCGGAGGATAACTCGTGATCGTTCGGATAAGGTTTCCCGTCTAGCTTCGGGTATTAATCCTGGATCTGCTGTTGGAGAACAACGAGGTTGGTCGTTCAGATAGTTTTCCCGTCCGGTTTCGGGTATTAATCCTGGACCTGTTTGCGTCAGAAGTGATTTTCACCTGCTTTGGAGAAAACAAGAGAAAACTTTGATAGAATATTGTTAGTCTTATGCAAAGTATGATGCATGACAATGTGTATGAATGACATATGCACAAATATGACGTTTACGAGTAATGTATGCATGATAGATGTTGTGGTATTTCAAAACATATCCGTCTTGAAGGAGCGGATGTCTGTTTGAGGATGGTAGGCGAAAACCACTTGGGGAAGGAGAAGGAGGATAACCGATTCCTCCGATGCACTATCGACCAAGCCTTGAACCTAGATACTGTTGTGGATGGAAGAGTCCGAGGAATGTGCCGCCAAAGATCTTGTTAGTAGACCTGCAGGGAGGATTTAGGAGGCCAGGGGAATCCACCATGTGGTTCAGTGGAAAAAGTGAAGAGGTGCTCTCGGAGGTCTTAAGTGTAAATCACAGCCGGAGGCATTTGATAGCTCTCGGAGATCGGGTTAGGAGGATCTAGGGCCCGTTGTAATCTCTGGCTGAAGTATATGAAGTGTAGGTTCCCTCCGATGCACTATCTGACCAAGTTCCAAGTCTGGATACTGCTGCTTAGGGAAGAGATTCTTTGAGGATATTTTTGGAGGCAGTACCTCGGCTGGGGATGAAATGATACCGCTTGGAGACTGATGTAACACTGTTCGAATTGAATGGAGTTATTGTTCATGGACTAACACATACTCCGCTGGGAAAGGCCTGTGGTGAGTGACACCTTTGTAGAGAATGGTGTCTGGCGGGGAATGTTTTTGGTGACTTTCGTTCATCTAAATTCACGAACTGTAGTAAGTACTTTTGTATGTTCGGCTTTCGTTTGTTTGAACAAGTTCTTGTGTCTAATGCATATAATCATTCAAAGCAAACGTTGGACTTTATGCAAATAACAATAGTGAAAATTGTAAAGAGAAAGAATTCATATTTATTCGAAAGGTGGCGTATGGCCAAGTAGTTTTGTACACAAGAAAAGTAAAGAGCTATGCGGAAACAATCTCGTTAGGTTCCAACTATGCTAGTACTCATATATTTCGACTATCTCATCTCCTTGCTGTCAGTAGAAAGTGAGTGAATTGATCTTCGCCATTTGAATCTTGAATGCTAATAGTAGTCTATAGATAGGTGATCGGGAAGAGACATAGTCGTACGCTTAAATCCCTAATTTTTGCCTAGACCGCCCTTTCGGGTTTTCAGTATACCGGGATACCCTTTTTTGCCCAAGCCGCCTTTTCAGGTTTTCGACTTGCCGGGTGTACATGTTTTGTATTTATCCTTAATTTTTGCCCGAACCCTTTTGGTTCGCCAGATATACTTATTTTGCCTAGGTTCGTCGACCTAGCGGGTCTCTTTATCGTAGTATTTTTGACTATGTCTGCGTTCACTGGGTGTGGGAAGTCTTCGCCATCCATGGTGCTAAGTATCATAGCTCCACAAAATCTTGTTTGACTACAAATGGTCCCTCGTGGGTGGAGTCCACTTTCCCTTGGGATCACCTTGTGGAAGAATGATGCGCTTGACTACTAAATCACCGACTTGGTAAACTCGATGCTTGACCTTTTTGTTAAATGCTCTGATCATTCGTTTCTGATAAATCTGTCCATGGCAGATGGACGCTAATCGTTTCTCATCAATCAAATTAATCTGGTCAAGGCGAGTCTGGACCCAATCATCTTCGCCTAATTCTGTGTCCTGGAGGACTCTGGTTGAGGGTATCTGTATCTCGATAGGTAGGACTGCTTCCATACCGTACACAAGAGAGAAGGGGTTGCCCGGTGATGTCCGTCTTGTAGTCGATAACCATGAAGAGCAAATGGTAACATCTCATGCCAATCTTTGTAAGTCAACGTCATCCGCTGTATAATCTTCTTAATGTTCTTGTTGGCGGCTTCTAGCCATTCATCTTAGGCCGATAAGGAGAAGAGTTGTGATGCTTGATCTTGAACTTCGCGTGGGTTCGGTGATCATCTTGTTGTTGAGATTGGAACCATTATCTGTGATAATCCTTCGGTGCCATACCGATGATAAGATTATGTTTGATGAATCGAGCCACAACATTCTTGGTAACAGTCTGACAGTCGCCTCTACCCACTTGGTGAAATAGTCGATTGCCACAAGGATGAAACGATGTCCATTGGAAGCTGTGGGCTTGATTTCTCCAATCATGTCAATGCCCCACATTGCAAAGGCCAAGGAGCATTAGGACATTTAGGGTACTTGGAATACGTGCACTTTGTGCTCATAATCCGGCTTGTGACAAGATCGAGCATAGCGTGACAATCGCTTCCATGGTGGACCAATAGTAACTTGTTCTCGAATCTTCTTAGCCATCGTTGTGTCCCACTTGGAGTGGTACCAAATGCGCCTTCGTGTAACTCTCCCATGATACGTTCCGCAGTTCTCTCGGTCTACACAGCGGAGTAAGCACAAGTCGTGATTGCGCTTGTACAAGATGCCGTTGTTGAGGAAGAATTTGGATGCAAACCTTCTCATGAATTTCTTATCATTGACAGATGCCCCTGCGGGATATTCCTGAGTCTCAAGATACCTCTTCCATCGTAGTACCAAGGTTTCTCTTACGTGTCAAGCTCACAGCATATCACCGGTTCGTCAAACCTTTCAATGATGATCTGGGAGCCTGGTTGTCCCACCTAACCTTGAACATAGATGATGACATGTTCTGCGTGCATGGCGATTCTCTTCTCGTGGAATGTGATAAAGTAATCTCTTCAGTAGGGGGATCAAAGCTGAACATTCTCGATACAGAATAAGATTCGGATGCCCGTATCCACTCGCCTTTAATCTTGACGATCACTAAAGCTAAGTCTCCATACACTTGCAAGAACTTGATTCTTAAGTCAATAGCGACTTTAATACCCATGATGCACGCTTAGTACTTTCGGCCATGTTGTTCGTGCAGTGAAACATAATCTGGCGGTGAAGGTGTGTATGTCCATATGTCGGTGAAGCTGACTTTTGTAGGATTTTGTATCCAAATGCGGATAGCAAGAGTCGCCACCGACTTTTATTTTATCCATTAAGGGAAGGTAAAAGTACGAGAAAAAGACCTTCGTTAGATTACGAGTAAGGAGAAGGTTATGAAAAGGTAGCACCCCTTTCCATCCGTAGTTTATCTACGGGCTCTTAGTTGCTATAGATCACTTTTAAAAACTTGTGTTTTCTGTGTGTTTGAAAAATGTTTTGAAAAGGCATTTCGCTTTGACTTTGAAATGATTCATGTAGGAATGTATACAAAGTGTTCGGAAATGTTTCGTTTTGAAAAGTGTTTGAACTTTGGAAAAAGTGTGAGGTGTGAAAAAAAATATTTTGATAGAGCAAGCAACTAGGAGACTTATTACCTACTCAGAATTGGTCATTTTCGTATTTTACGTTCCTTTAGAATAGCGCTAGCCATACCATTAGTTAGTAGGTAGCTCCATTCGTTGGATGTAAGCGGGACAATCGAAGGGACATCGGATGGTCATAGAAGGCAACTTGTAGGAAGTATCCTAGCACATTCGAAGGGACTATCATCATTTTTCGTAGGCGACAATCGGTCAAGATCATGTATTCGGAGGCGACATCGTGGGTCTTATGATCTTTGTATCGAGGGACTATGATGATTTGTTTGAAGGCAGCGGTGCTAGAATACCTCTAGGTTCGGGGACATGACCATTGTTTGTCGAAGGCATCGAGAGAATTACCCTAAGGGGTGCGTGTGTGAGAAGTGTGTCAATTTCAGATATTTTATCTTGAAAAATTAGTGGGCTAAGTTGATTTTATCTTGCCATACATGCCTAATTACTAGCAATTGATAAGGGTGCGGAAATTAAAATGCGGAAAGTAAGCGAAAATGTAAAGGTGAAGTAAAACCTACGCTATTACATGGCTTTGGGGCAGATACATAATTTAAAATGCGGAAAAATAAAGTCCTAATTTAAACTATTACAACCCATAGAGCAATTACATTATTGGAAAAATAAAGCGATAAAAAGAAATGCGAATCGACAACTCGTGAAAGAATAAGAAAAATCGAAAATATGATGAAATCGAAATAAGAAAAATGTTAGAAAAATGCAAGTTTTAATATGAGAAAATTATTATATGTGGAAAGACAAATATGCTAAGATAATTTTTGGGATTTTTAGATGCAATTTAATAATTAAAAACTAATTTATAATGATTTAAATGCTAAAATCAAAATAAAATAAATATGCATGCAAAATCATATTTTTAATTTATTAAATTAAATAAAGATTTTATAAAAATGCTGTAAAAGAAAAACGTTTTTTGGTAATTTTTGATGCTTAAATAAAATATGGAAAGAATTAAAATGAATAGAAAATATTAAAATAAAGAAAATATGGAAATTTGAGTTTGTGAAAAGTGAAAAAAAAGAGTTATCGGACGAGGGGATCAGCTGGGGACATCCTCAAACAACAAAACTGATATCTTGACCAAGCGGCCAAGCGTGCGAACTGTTTGGAAAGCGGGACGGTTTGAAAATAGCGTCACTCATCTGTTTCCTCCCTTCGCGCCATCCGTCGTCTTCTTCATTTGAATTACGAAAATCTGCGTCGGCCATGGTTCGACTTAAAGTCCCCAACAAACATCAAAAACCAAGCACACATAATATAAATAAAATCTAAAGCCATGGTTCGATTCCTTGGAGCATCCGAACACCTTTGGTATAGTCTTGAGGTCCAATTTTTCCTAATAAGAGAAACCCTAAGCGGCATAGAAACCTAATCATGGCATAACGCGATTCGACCATGGAAATTCGATTAAAGCACCCGAAAGTTTACAAATACATCACGATCACAAAACAAACACAAAACACGTTAATAATGCATGAATCAAAGAATACGATTTTGAAATTTCAAGAACAAACCAAATTCGGTTTTCACGATTCGGATGATTTACAGCAAAAGGAGAATGCTAATCACTCGAGGTATCAAGGAATGTGTTTGGATCCTCAAAACCAATTGAAATAGTGGAACAAGGATTCTAGTAGCTTGTGTACCACGGTTTTTGAGTTTGCAAGTTCTTGAGCAATTCTTTCTTTTTTCTTGATAGGTATGCATTATGTATATATCTTGGAAGGATTTGAGATTGAATTTGGTAGAATGATCAACATTCAATGGAAATCAAATTTGATATTCTTATGAAATCAAATTTTCAAATTTTGTCAATTTCAATCCAATCTTGCCAAATTTGATTCAATTTCGAAATTCTTGGCATTTATGGGTTGATTGGATCATAAGAAAAGCAATAAAATCAATCTTCCATTAATTTTGATTTTATAATTTATTTTAAGATTTAATTTGCATTTAAATGAATAAATTACAAATTAAATAGAAAAATAAATCAAAAATTCGTGGCCTTGGGCTTGATATTCTAATTGCATGAGGAACAAGTTAGGATGAAGAAAAAATAGGCCCATTTGCAAAGATTTGATTTTGAAGTATCTCTCTTTGTGCATTCTTTCAAAATTCCCCAACTTGAAGGGTGTATCTTGCTCAATTTTCCACATTTTGAGAGTTCTTGGACTTTTGGAAAGCTCTAAGAGTCCTCTAAACAATGTCTTTGGTTTCACTTCAATTGGAGTTACCATGCTCAATATATCCTCAAGACAAAAAGTTGACTTTTTGTTGACTTTGAAAAGGACCTGTAATGTTTTGAGCTATACCTCTTAAATGAAGCATTTTTTGGACATTCTTGTGAGACATGAAGTTGTAGAGAATTGAATTTCCTTCAAAACAAGAGGTGGTGGAAAAATTTAGAAAGTATGAAAAGTTATGATCAGTCAAAGTTTGGTTGACTTTTCACCTAGAAACCCTAATTTAGAAAGTTTGACTTTTGTGCAAATCTTGAGTTTTCTTGATGAATCATGATCAACCCTTGATCAAATGATGAATGTAACTTCAAAATGAGGATGTTGACCAAAAATCAGAAGTTTTGACGTATGTTGACCCGAGTTGACTTTTTGTCAATAACCGATTTTCAACCATCCGAGCAATGTCTGAGGAAACTTGACTTGAAGCTTGAAACTTGACATGGAGAATCTTTGAAACATATGAGGAAGCATGAAAACCATTGGAGGTGTTAGAAGTCCATCTTGGATCGAGGAATGCCAAACCTAGTTTGGGTTGATTGTCTAGGAGAGTGTCCATCCGATCAACTCTTGAGGAATCCTTGAGCATGGATGTATGGAATGTCTTGAGAACATGAGGGCAAATTTTGGGGTATGTGACTGCCCTGTTCAATCTTCTTGTCTGGAAGGGTTAGATTGGCATGCTTTGCCTTTCGTGACTGGAGGTGAAGATGATTGAACACTCGGTACACTGAAACACTTGCACTAGGCGATGATGCGGGAATGGGCTTACGGATGCCATTTGGAGGCGGAGAATTATTTGGGGAATGAGCCGTCGCGCTAGACTCGAGATTGTATAGATAGGAGCCCGGCGGTGATGGGCTTAGATGCCATCTGGAAGGTCGGCCCTGGGGAGTGAACATGCGCTAGGTTCGTAGATGCTTCCGAAAGGAGATGGGCTTAGGATGCCATCCAGGAGAGTCGTCACGTTAGACTTCGCTGTCTTTGAATGAAGTTATTGGTTTGTATTGATTTTTAACCAAATATGCGACGTGCGAGAGATGTTGACAAGTAGTCGGAGATGGGCTTAAGATGCCATCCAAGGCCAGTCAAATGCGCCGGACTCTGTAGTTCTTTATTGATACTAAGCGAGTCAGAATAGATCTTGGTGCTGATTACTCGAGGGATAGTAGTTGGCAAATGTGGATATTTCCCATTGTGCATGGTGTTGATCCACGCCTGTTATCGGAGGATAACTTGTGATCGTCGGATAAGGTTTCCGTCCTGGCTTGGTATTAATCCGGATCATTGTTGGAGAACAAGGGTTGGTCGTTCGGATAGTTTTCCGTCGGATTCGTTATTAATCTGGACTGTTTGTGTCGAAATGAACTTGTACTGTTTTGGAGAAAACAAGAGAAATTTGATAGAATATTGTTAGCCTTATGCAAAATGCGATGCATGACGATGTATATGAATGATATATGAATTATGATTTTTATGAATAATGTATGAATGATGGATGCTGTGGTATTTCAAAACATATCCATCTTGAGGAGGATGTGAATATTCTGCTCGAGGATTTTTGACTTCCGCTTGGGGATGGGATGGATCGGAAACCTTGAGAAGGAGGGTAGCTTTGAATCCTCCGATGCACTATCTGACCAAGTCTCGAGCCTAGATATTGTTGTGGAGACCCGGCGTGTGTAAAGATCTTGTTTATAGACCCTGTTGGGGATAGCTCAGGAGGCGCTCTGTTGGGAGAGGCTGGGGGGTATTCGACTGGAGAATCTTGTGTATAGAGCCTGCTGAGGAGTATTCGACGATCGCCTGGAGACCGAGTTGGAAGGACACGGGCCGGTCGGAACCTCGGTTGGGAATAAAAGATGTAAGCTTCCTCCGATGCATTATCGACGGATTCGAGGAATCTAGTTCTTCTTGCTGCGGAAGGAGAATTGTACTCGCCGGGGAGAATTTGTAACAAGTGGTAACTCTGCGGATATGTGTTACATGGGGGAGCGTGTTGGTGACTTTAAATCATCACAATTTTACGAAACTGCGAGAAAGTATTTTTGTATGTTCACTTTTAGATGCGTTTGCGAACAAGTTCTTATTGTCGAATACATATAATCATTCAAAGCATACGTTTGGACTTTATGCAAATAAAACAAACAAAATTGTAAAGAAAGAGATTTGTATTTTTTGAAGGTGGCGTATGGCCGAGTAGTTTATACAAAGAAAGGTAAAGACTATGTGGAAACAATCTCGTTAAGTTCCAACTATGCTAGTACTCATATATTTCAACTATCTCATCTCCTTGCTGTCAGTAGAAAGTGAGTGAATTGATCTTCGCCATTTGAACTTGAATGCTGGTAGTAGTCTGGAAATAGGTGATCTGGAAGAGACATAGTCGTACGCTTAAATCCCTAACTTTTGCCTAGACCGCCCTTTCGGGTTTTCAGGTCTAGGGATACCTTTTTGCCCAAGCCGCCTTTTCAGGTTTTCGACTTGCCGGGTGTACATGTTTTGTATATATCCTTAATTTTTGCCCGAACCCTTTTGGTTCGCCAGGATGCCCTTATTTTTGCCTAGGTTCGTCGACCTAGCGGGTCTCTTTTATGCGTAGTATTTTTTGACTATGTCTGCGTTCACAGGGTGTGGGAAGTCTTCACCGTCCATGGTGCTAAGTATCATAGCTCCGCCTGAAAATACTGTCTTGACTACAAATGGTCCCTCATAGGTGGGAGTCCATTTGCCCCTGGGATCACCTTGTGGAAGAATGATGCGCTTGACTACTAGGTCACCGACTTGGTAGACTCGGTGCTTGACCTTCTTGTTAAATGCTCTGATCATTCGTTTCTGATAAATCTGTCCATGGCAGATGGACGCTAGTCGTTTCTCATCAATCAAGTTAATTTGGTCAAGGCGAGTCTGGACCCAATCGTCTTCACCTAACTGCGTCTGGAGGACTACGGTTGAGGGAACCTCTCGATGGGTAGGGCGGCTTCCATACCTAAGAGAAGGGGGTTGCCCACGTGGATGTCCGTCTTGTGGTCACGATAACCATGAAGAAAATGGTAACATCTCATGCCAATCCTTGTAAGTCACGTCATCTTCTGTATAATCTTCTTAATGTTCTTGTTGGCTTCCATGCGCCATTCATCTTAGGTCGATAAGGAGAAGAGTTGTGATGCTTGATCTGAACTGCGTGCGAGTTCGGTGATCATCTTGTTGTTGAGATTAGAGCCGTTATCGTGATAATCCTTTCGGGAGTGCCATACCGAGCGGATAAGATTATGTTTGATGAATCGAGCCACAACATTTTTTGTAACAGATGCGACGAGGGCTGCCTCTACCCACTTGGTGAAATAATCAATTGCCACAAGGATGAAACGATGTCCGTTGGAGTGTGGGCTGATTTCTCCAATCATGTCAATACATTGCAAAAGGCCAAGGAGAAGTTAGAACATTCAGTCTTGGAGGTACGTGTACTTTATCTGCATATATCTGGCACTTATGACAAGATCGAGCCTAACGGTGACAATCAGCTTCCATGGTGGACCAATAGTAACCTGTTCTCAGAATCTTCTTAGCCATCGTATGCCCACTGGAGTGGGTACCGAATGCTCCTTCGTGTAACTCTTCCATGACAGATGCCCCTGCGGGATATTCCTGAGTCTCAAGATACCTCTTTACGTCGTAGTACCAAGGTTTCTCTTCTGTGTCAAGCTCACAACAATATGCTGGTTCGTCAAACCTCTCAATGATGATTTGGGGAGCCTCGTTATCCCATCTGACCTTGAACATAGATGACATAGTGGCTAACGCGTCTGCCAACTGATTCTCTTCTCGTGGAATGTGATCAAAAGTAATCTCTTCGAAGTAGGGGATCAAACTCAGAACATGCTCTCGATGGGAATGAGATTGGATGCTTCGTATCCCTCGCCCATAATCTGACGATCACTAAAGGCGAGTCTCCATACACTTGCAAGAACTTGATTCTTAAGTCAATAGCGACTTTAATACCCATGATGCGTATTCGGCCATGTTGTTAGTACAACTGAAACATAATCTGGCGGTGAAGGCATGTCACTTGCGAGGGGATGTAATGATGGCGCCAATGCCATTGCCAAGTGCGTTTGAGGCTCCATCGAAGACCATGGTCCATCGGGATCCTTGTTCGGAGTCCTTAAATGCGGGCACAGGTTCTCCCTAATCGTAACTAGTAAAACATCTTCATCTGGAAAATTCGAGCTGCATAGGCGATAGTCATCTACGCTTGATGAGCCAAATGATCGGTACTACACTTCCTTTGATCGCTTTACAGAGAGTGTCTTGGATGTCATATTCGGTCAAGATCATTTGCCATCTTGCTATTCTTCGGAGGCTGGTTTCTCAAATATGTATTTTATCGGATCCATCTTGGAAATCAACAAGGTAGTGTGAGTCAACATATCTTGTCTTAGTCGTGACGCCCAAGCCAGCGTTGCAAGTTTTCTCAGTGTGAGTATCTTGTTTCACGGTCGGTAAACTTTTGCTAAGGTAGTATATTGCATGCTCTTTTCGACCGGACTCGTCATGTTGCCCCAACACACACCCATTGAGTTCTCTAACACTTTGTCAAGTACATGATGAGAGGTCTTCCTTGGTGGCGGCATCGGGATAGGAGGATTACGTAGGTACTCCTTGATTTTGTCAAAGCGATCGGCAATCGGTTCCATTCCACTACTTGATCTTTCTTTAGTAACTTGAAGATTGGCTCAAGTAGCAGTTAGGTGTGCAATGATCGGCAATGTAATTCAATCGGCCAAGAAACCTCGACTTCCTTCTCGGTGCGGGGTGGCATCTCTTGAATAGCTTTAACCTTGGCGGGATCAACTTACCTTTACCACTCACAATAAACCCTAGGAGTTTCGGATCGACTCAAAAGTGCACTTGTTGGGATTAAGTCTCGATCATGTACTTTTCAATCATCAAATAATTTACGCAAATGATCGAGATGTTCTTCTTGATCTGTGATCTAGCTATCATGTCGTCGACGTAGACCTCATCTCGTGATGAATCATGTCATGAAATAGTGCCACCATGGCACTGCGATAAGTGGCGCTGCGTTCTTGATCCGACGGCATAACTTGTAACGAAAAGTGCCCTTGTGTAACAAAAGTAGTCTTCTCCATGTCTTGGGAGCCATTTTGATCGATTGTAACAGAAACCATCCATGAAGGAGAAACTTTGTCTTTGGCGGTGTTGTCAACGAGGACATCAATATGAGGAAGTGGAAAATCGTCTTTCGGACTCGCTTTGTTCAAATCTCGTAATCCACACACATGCACCTTGCCATCCTTCTTAGATGCGGTTACCACATTAGCGACCCAGGGATAAGGGTGACTAGAAACCGGCGTTGAGCGCTTCATAACCCGGCTTTGATTTTCTCGACATCTCGGGACGCATCTGACGGACCCTACATTTCTGGGGAAAACCTTCTTTTGTTGTGTCGATGAACCACAATATCAATGTCTAAACCGGCATGTCTTGTATGACCAAGCAAAACCTCAATATAGTCTCGTAGCATACGAACCAATCTTTCTTTGACCTTCTCAAGACCGCTCCTATCTTGATCTCTTTTACATCTTCGTTGGTACCCAATTCACAACCTCAACTTGCTCTTCGTGTGGGTGTATATTCGATCTTCTTTGTAGCAATCGACAAGTTCTCCACAGCACTTCACAATCTTCCTCACTTTCGTCTTGACTTGGTAGATCGGATTATCGAAGTCATATTTGCACTAGCATGGCATTATTAACGAGATTCGGTGATTACTGCGGTGTATCACGTGGGTGTGTGTAAGAACACATAGCCTTTTGAAGGGGTGATAAAGTAAAAGAAAGAAAACACAATTGAATGCAAAGTCCAAGAATTTATTGAATGAAAATAAAGCGACAAATAATAACCCTCATAAGCGAGCCATAATGCCCGGGCAAGGCACTAGGCTTTAGAGTTTATTGTTCAAAATATAAAAATACAAGCAAACAAGACAAAAATAATTACTCGACTAAAGGAGATTGGTATGGCGTCTTGAGTCTTCCAATTCTTGAGCTCATGATCGGGTTGGGAAGATCCACTTGCGATGTCGAATCGTTGTCGTCGTCTCTATAGCATGGATTCCACTCGGCGATCACGGAAGGGAAGTTGGCGGCACGCGGCGTATCATCTTCACCCTTGATGGTGAAGCCTAAACCGATCTTGTCAAACTTGAAAGGAAGATCGGGGCTGACCCCAAATAGAACTACCACTTTCTTCAACTGACTTGAGCATCTTTCGGGATGCCATCCTAGGAGGGCTTGTGTAACCGGAATAACGGGAGAGTCGCGAGGCATGACTGGGGATTGTTTCAAAAGCTTGACAGGGGTCTCGAAGAATTCACCTTCCATCTCAAGATATCGGAATGTAGATGGTGACCATATACTCTTCTTCACCACACTTGTAACAACTTTCCCTTTCACACTTGACTTACGATGCAAGGTGTAAGGGGTAGACTGCCCCATGTATCAAGGGCGTCCAAGTAGGCAAGAGTAGGCTGGACGGATGTCCATGACAAAGAAAGTAGAGTCAAAGTGGGAACCGACTTTAGCAGGATGAGCTCTCCAAGTACCGTTCGCTTAGAACCATCAAAAGCTCTCACGATAATGTCACTGGGTCTCGAACCAACCCTTCGACATCAAGTCGATCAAAGCGATCTTTGGTAGGATATTCGAGCCGGTATCCACAAAACATGAGATAATGTTACGCCCTTGCATTCAGAGATGTGCAAGGCTTTGTTGTGTTTCTTTTCGGCGAGTCAAATCGATGTCGAGAAGCCTGGGCCGTTGTTGGCAGCCAAGCTAGCAATACAAACTTGAATTGGTCGGTGGTAGTGTCTTGCGGTACATGAGCATTCTTGAAACTTCACCAAGGCGTTAGCATGAGCCTCGAACACAAAGCGAGCAAGCATGGAGATCTTGGGCCAGTCTGTCCCAGCTGTTCCACAACATTGTAGTCACTTTTCTTGATAATCTTGAATTTCCTCCATTTCTTGTTTGGAGGTGTCTTGACAACTTCCTTTGGTACTTACGGTTGGCGGGATGAGTCTTTGGTTCTTTCCCTCTGGTGGGAATTGGTTGAGTAGCTGGAATGCAGTGGAGTCGCGTGTCTTTTGGAGGAGAGATTTGGAGAATACCCGGTTACGGTCACCTTACTTGATCCGGTGATGTTGTCAATGTCGGGAATGGTAGTTTCATTGTAAGGTCTTCCATGGTCGGAGGGTCTTGCTTGGCGCCATGATAGTAAACATCGGATCCATAATTCCAAGGGATAGCCTTGTCGAGGAATATGGGCGGTCTTGGAGAAGTGATAATGAGGGGTGCCACTCTAAGCGCAGGGATCGTGAGAGGAAATCCTTATTGTGTTAACATCGGCATAGTCTTAAAATCGTCACCCCATCCGTTGCTTAAAGTCTTCAATAGGAATCTTGTAGCTCTCGAGGGCAGAGTATTTCACCATGTAATCATACTTTCCTTGGCTGCCCCAAGGTATCCCACATCCAGTACAGTTTCATTCACATCTTGATCTTGACTTAGACATGCTTTCACACGACACGCACGGTGGTTTCAAATAGTATCTCACGGTTGTCCATCATGCCTGAACCGTCTTCTCAACCAAGCACAACCATCGGTGTAGATGGGCACCAACGACAATTCTGGGCATCTGGATTGACACCGACACAGCAACTCTTTCTTAATAGTCATCGAAGGAATGGTCAAGTCATCTATATTGAAAACATAAGTATCATCACCATGACATTGGAACTCTTGTCATGGTTAGGCATAGGCGTTGATCACATTCGGGTCTCAGCGGAGGATCAAACTCAATCGCTTAGCTTGATCATATCTTGAATTTTGTTCTTGAGCCCAACAATCATCGATACTATGTCGGGGCTATTGGAATGGTAAGCACACTTAGCATTAGGATTGTATTTCGGAGAAAGTGTTGACATTACGAGGAGGATCCTCAAAGTAATCACTCTGCTTTCAACATGTGTTGCAAGGCTTGCGACAATGGCATGTTGATCTTAAATGCTGTCTTCGTGGCGCGTTACAGCTCTGCGCGTTGTCTCGTGAGGTTGTCTTGATGTAGGATTAGATCCTGCTGCCCCACAGTTAGCAGTCGGTCTTGGCTCGGCTTTTCGACCATACAGGCATTAGTTTCTTTCTTACCGCCAAAGATCTCTTGTGACATTTGAAGATGACTCTACATGAATCTTCCCACTCTTGATACCGGCTTCGATCGCTGCTTTGTTAATATCATTTCGGTGAATCCGGTGAAGAGTTTCAATCGGATGATTGAAGAAAGGGCTGTCGGTGTTCCCATAAACATATCAACCAACTCCCTATTGGACAAGGGTGGTTGAACTCACTGCTAGATCTCTCCATTGAGCATACTCCTTGAACTTCTCATCCGACCCATAGACATGCTTTGTAGTTGCATGCAGTGGGTGTGAATTCAACATTATACTCATCTTGCTGAAAGCATCGCCAAATCATTCCAAATGGATTCGATCATTCTCTAGGCGATAATACCATTCCAATTGAGTTAGGACAAACTCTCTTGAAAATAGTGCATCCACAACTTTACATCATCGGTGTGGGGTTGATCTTACGAAAATAGGACTTCAAATGCAGCTTTGGACAAGAAATGCCATCATACTTGGCAAAAGTAAGAACTTTGAACTTGGGAGGAATCACAACACCAGGGACGAGACTCAGATCATCAAAATTCAACCCGGACATCTTTAGGTTTTCCACAGCATTCAGACGGTCTTCAAGTTGCTTGTACTTGTCATCTTCATCGGGCGGCTATAGTCGGGCGCTCCTCTATCTTTCTGAGGCTCACGCTGGTCATCTTCGTTACCCTTGACACTCCCTTCATTCTTAACACTGTCCTCAGAGAGTTCAAGCCGACTGACCACTTTAGGACCACCTTTGTAGCGTCTGCCCATGTTGAGTAGACCCACAACCTTCTTCTTCTTGTTGATGAGCTTCTTTAGATCTTCTTGGCCTTGGACCAAACTGGTGAACATCTCTGAAGCGGGCATTACGAACAGGGATCTTTGACGATCGTTCGAGAGCCATTTTTGCTAAAATAAATAGCAAGGATGAAAACCAATCTCCAATGTACCTGTGATGCAATGCTATGCTATGATATGCAATGTTTATGCGAATGCAATGCAATGTTTTCAAGGACCTCTAGGATTTAAATTTGTTAAACAAGCAATGAGCAAACAAATATTAGTTCTCTTTTTATTCTTTTTCTTTTTAAGTACAAAAGATAGTTCAAAACAATAAAAGAAAACATATAAATCATAAAGCTCTAGGTCTCCCATGGGGCTTCCTTTTGGTGCGAGTAGGCGTTGATGTTGCGCTCCTCGTGAAGTAGCTGGTCAACTCTAGCACTTTCTTCTCACTTGCATAACACTGAGCTAAAGGTATCCCTTTCTTCTTTAGTTGAATCAGGATCTCTTCAAGTCTTCAAAATCGGTGGGCATGTCGGGATGGAGAATAGTATAGGGTCGTCACCTATAGCAGGGTTCCATAATTCTTGGTAGAGCAGTGCGAATGGCATCATGAGGTTTTGAGCTCGAGCTCGCACCCATTTGAGTAAGGTTCCCAAGGAATGGGGTTTGGTGCCCCAAAGTCTTGGTATCGATCTTCTTTACCATGCCCCAAGCATGTATGAACCTTAAATCGGTAATTCGGAGATCGTGGTTGTAGTCGAACACAATATCTTGGAGAAGCATATCATGAGGACCATCTCTTGAGCAAAACCAAACTGCGTAGAGCTAAAGAAGGGTTGTAAGTAATACCTCCTCTTATACCAAAGTGGTACATTAGGAATTCTCCTGGCGCTCAATGAAGGTGAAGTCCTTTTGAGAGAAAAGACTCCAACGGATATCGAATGAGAGAGTGACATTAGCCTTTGAGACCACTTCATCCTTTGTTCGTTCTTCAAAGCGATGGAGGAAGGTGCGAAATAAACCACCTTGAAAGTATATACAACACATGAGAGTTCCTTGTCTCTAGTAGTGCAGTGTGGAGAGAATGTAGGATGTCTCCAAGTAAAGTAGCCTTTGGATTCGGGTAGGAACAACTTGATGGCGTTGACATCTATGAATTGATCCGAGTTAGGGAATAGAACCAAACCATAAATTAGCAAGGCCACAATGTTTTCAAATGCATGGAAACTCATAACTTTGAGGAATTCTCGAGCTTTCTTAATTAGGAACTTAGAAAGTAAACCCTTAACTCCGCTTCTAGTTTCCCAATTGGCTTCAATGTCGGCGCTTAAGATGTAGGGCTGATGCAATGTCTTCACTTAGGAACTAGAACGGTGAATGGCATTTGGTCAAGAATAGGTACCCAAGTAACAGAGAACTCTTCAAGGTAGGAACTAGCGATAATGGAAATGTAAAGCAATGGTGCTTGGATCAAAGAAGCGGAATAGGACATGCATCATATCTTCTTCAAAGCGGGAGATAACCAAATCAAGTAGATAACCATGTCTTTTGATGAGCGAGCATGGTGGGAATTTACGAAACCAATTCTTTGAGTGAGAAGGTATACCCTGAAGTTGATTCGGATAGTCTTTCTAGAAGCCATGACACCTACAAAAGCAGAGCAAAGATAAATCCTAGGTCCTTGAAATGGTTAGAAATGATATGCAATGCAAATGATGTCATGATGTCATGTTTGGCACACAAACAATTCACACAATGAGCCTAGGTTTAAGGCTTGCATGAGGTATAGGTGATTACCCACCAAAAGTTTGAGTTGGTTCATCTGTCCTATAATAGTAACGGGTTCTAGGAATCTCATCATTGATCTTTCTCGTGGCGCTTATTTCAATCGACTACCAAGTGGTCGACGAAAATGTCCCAAAGTCGATCTCAATGGCGTAGCATCGGTATCAACCAACCTCGGTCTACACCAAAGCCGGTCATCTCACTACCTTCTAATGGCCAAGATGGGTCAATTAAGGTTCTAAAAGTTTAGTTAGCGCTTGATGACACCACGCGAAGCCAAATACTATCCTCGACTTGGGAATGAAGAGTATCGGGACAACAAAGTGTCACGCTGCGTAGCCATCATGTTGACCGTTTAGTTATCGTCTAGCGGTGCATGATCTAATGCCACTTACCTAAAAACCCGGATCCGGTGTAGGATCCCCAACAATATAATACCCAAGCAACCCTTAAAGATAAAGCAAGCAAGTCAAACAAAAAGCAATAAAGGTGATCTTAAATCCTTAAGGCATTCTCTCTTTTAGGGTGTTCCCTGAGTCGCCGATTCATGTCTGATGGCCCGACTTTTGTAGGATTTTGTATCCAAATATGCGGATAGCAAGAGTCGCCACCGACTTTTATTTTATCCAATTAAGGGAAGGTAAAAGTGAGAAAAAGACCCGTTAGATTACGAGTAAGAGAATGGTTATGAAAAGGAAGGTATTAGCACCCCTTTCCATCCGTAGTTATCTCTGAGCTCTTAGTTGCTATAGATCACTTTAAAAACTTGTTTCATGTGTTTGAAAAATGTTTTGAAAAGGCATTTCGCTTTGACTTTGTAATGATTCATGTAGGAATGTATACAAAGTGTTCGGAAATGTTTCGTTTTGAAAAGAGTTTGAACTTTGAAAAAGTGTGAGGTGTGAAAAATTTTTGATAGAGCAAGCAACTAAAGACTTATTACCTACTCGAATTGGTCATTTTCGTATTTCGTTCCTTTAGAATAGCGCTAGCCATACCATTAGTTAGTAGGTAGCTCCATTCGTTGGATGTAAGCGGGACATCGAAGGGACATCGGATGGTCATAGAAGGCAACTTGTAGGAAGTATCCTAGCACATTCGAAGGACTATCATCATTTTTTAGTGGCGACAATCGGGGTCAAGATCATGTATTCGGAGGAGACATCGTGGGTCTTATGATCTTTGTATCGAAGGGACTATGATGATTTGTTTGAAAACAGCGGTGCTAGAATACCTCTACGTTCGAGGACATGACCATTTTTGAAATCGAAGGCATCGAGAGAATTACCCTAAGGGGTGCGTGTGTGAGAAGTGTGTCAATTTCAGATATTTTATCTTGAAAATTAGTGGGCTAAGTTGATTTTATCTTGCCATATGCCTAATTACTAGCAATTGATAAGGTGCGGAAATTAAAATGCGGAATGTAAAGCGGAAATGTAAAGTGCGAAAAGTAAACCTACGCTATTACATGGCTTTGGCGAGATACATAATTTAAAATGCGGAAAATAAAGTCCTAATTTAAACTATTACAACCCATAGACAGTTACATTATTGGAAAAATAAAAGCGATAAAAAGAAACGTCGATCGAATCGAACACTGTGAAAGAATAAGAAAAATCGAGAAATATGATGAAATCGAAATAAGAAAATGTTAGAAAAATGCAAATTTTAATATGAGAAAATTATTATATCTGGAAATAAGATAAATATGCTAAAATAATTTTTGGGATTTTTAGATGCAATTTAATAATTAAAACTAATTTATAATGATTTAAATGCTAAAATCAAAATAAAATAAATATGCATGCAAAATTATATTTTTAATTTATTAAATTAAATAAAGATTTTATAAAATAATGTAAAAGAAAAAATTTTTTGGTAATTTTTGATGCTAAATAAAATATGGAAAGAATTAAAATGAATAGAAAATATTAAAATAAAGAAAATATGGAAATTTGAGTTTGTGAAAAGTGAAAAAAAGGATTATACGAACAGAGAATCGAGCTGGGACATCCCTTTCAAACCTTAATGATATCTTGACCAGCGAGCCAGCGTGTGTTTGGAAGGGACGGTTTAGAAAATAACACGCGTCACTCATTTGTTTCCTCCCTTCGCGCCATCCGATCGTCTTCTTCATTTGAATTACGAAAAATCTGCGTCGGCCATGGTTCGACGCAAAGTCCAACAAACATCAAAACACAGCACACATAATATAAATAAAATCTAAAGCCATGGTTCGATTCCTTGGAGCATCCCGAACACACTGGTATGAGTCTTGAGGTCCAATTTTTCCTAATAAGAGAAACCCTAAAGCGGCATAGGAAACCCTAATCATGGCATAGCGATTGAGCCATGGAAATTCGATTAAACACCAGAGAAAGTTTGCAAATACATCATGATCACAAAAACAAACACAAAACCGTTAATAATGCATGAATCAAAGAATACGATTTTGAAATTTCAGAACAAACCAAATTGGTTTCACGATTACGGATGATTTACGGCAAAGTGGAGTGCGAATCACTCGGTATCAAGGAATGTGTTTGGATCCTCAAAACCAATTGGCAATTGAGCTGGAACAAGGATTGCTAGTAGCTTGTGTACCACGGTTTTTTGAGTTTGCAACTAGGATTCTTGAGCCAATTCTTTCTTTTTTTTCTTGATAGGTATGCATTATGTATATATTCTGGAAGGATTTGAGATTGAATTTGGTAAGAATGATCAACATTCAATGGAAATCAAATTTTGATATTCTCATGAAATCAAATTTTCAAATTTTGTCAATTTCAATCCAATCTTGCCAAATTTGATTCAATTTCGAAATTGCTGGCATTTATGGGTTGATTGGATCATAAGAAAGCAATAAAAATCAATCTTCCAATTAATTTTGATTTTATAATTTATTTTAAGATTTAATTTGCATTTAAATGAATAAATTACAAATTAAATAGAAAAATAAATCAAAAATTCGTAGGGCTTGGATATTCCTAATTGCATGGAACAAGTTAGGATGAAGAAAAAATAGGCCCATTTGCAAAAGATTTGATTTTTTGAAGTATCTCTCTTTGTGCATTCTTTCAAAATTCCCCAACTTGTGAAGGGTGTATCTTGCTCAATTTTCCACATTTTTGAGAGTTCTTGGACTTTTTGGAAAGCTCTAAGAGTCCTCTAAACAATGTCTTTGGTTTCACTTCAATTGGAGTTACCATGCTCAATATATCTCAAGACAAAAGTTGACTTTTGTTGACTTTGAAAAAGGACACTGTAATGTTTGAGCTATACCTCTTAAATGAAGCATTTTTGGACATTCTTGTGAGACATGAAGTTGTAGAGATTGAATTTCCTTCAAAACAAGAGGTGGTGGAAAAACGAGAAAGTATGAGAAAGTTATGATCGGTCAAAGTTTGGTTGACTTTTCACCTAGAAACCTAATTTAGAAAGTTTGACTTTTGTGCAAATCTTGAGTTTTCTTGATGAATCATGATCAACCCTTGGTCAAATGATGAATGTAACTTCAAAATGAGGATGTTGACCAAAATCGAAGTTTGGTATGTTGACCAGATTGACTTTTGACCAATGTTGATTTTCAACCATCGAGCAATTATGCGAAACTTGACTTGAAGCTTGAAACTTGACATGAAGAATCTTTGAAACATATGAGGAAGCATGAAAACCATTGGAGGTGTTAGAAGTCCATCGGATCGAGGAATGCCAAACCCTAGTTTGGGTTGATTGTCTAGGAAGTGTCCATCGATCGACTCTTGAGGAATCCTTGAGCATGGATGTATGGAATGTCTTGAGAAACATGAGGGCAAATTTTGGGGTATGACTGCGCTGGGGGATGTGATGATGGCGCCAATGCCATTGCCAAGTGCGTTTGAGGCTCCATCAAAGACCATGGTCCATCGGGATCCTTGTTCGGGTCCTTTGCAGGCTGGTTCTTTCCTGTCGTAACTAGCAAAACATCTTCATCTGGAAATTGATGCATGATAGTCATCTGACGATGAGCCAAATGATCGGCTACTACACTTCCTTTGATCGCTTTACAGAAGTGTCTTGGATGTCATATTCGGTCAAGATCATTTGCCATCTTGCTATTATTCGGAGAAGGCTGGTTTCTCAAATATGTATTTTATTGGATCCATCTTGAAATCAACAAGGTAGTGTGAGTCAACATATCTTGTCTTAGTCGTGAGCAGCCAAGCCAAGCGTTGCAAGTTTTCTCATTTGTGAGTATCTTGTTTCACGGTCGGTAAACTTTTGCTAAGGTAGTATATTGCATGCTCTTCGACGGACTCGTCATGTTGCTAACACACCCATTGAGTTCTCTAACAACTTTGTCGTACATGACGAGGTCTTCCTTTGGTAGGCGATCGGGATAGGAGGATTACATGGGTACTCCTTGATTTTGTCAAAAGCGATCGGCAATCGTCGTTCCATTCTACTACTTGATCTTTCTTAAGTAGCTTGAAGATTGGCTCATAGTAGCGATTAGGTGTGCAATGAATCAGCAATGTAGTTCAAACGGCCCGAAACCTCGACTTCCTTCTCGGTGCGGGGCTGGCATCTCTTGAATGGCTTTAACCTTGGCGGGATCAACTTCAATACCTTTACCGCGACAACAAACCCTAGGGTTTAGGATCGACTCCAAGTGCACTTGTTGGGATTGAGTCTTAATCGTACTTCTTCACACATCAAATAGTTTACGCAAATGATCAAGATGCTCTTCTTGATGTGATCTAGCTATCATGTCGTCGGCGTAGACCTCTATCTCGTGATGAATCATGTCATGAAATAGTGCCACCATGGCACGGCTGATAGTGGCGCTGCGTTCTTGATCCGAGCGGCATGACCTTGTAACGAAAGTACCGTGTTCAAAAGTAGTCTTCTCCATGTCTTGAGAGCCATTTTGGTTTGATTGTAAGGAGAAACCATCCATGAAGGAGAAAACCTTGTGCTGAGCGGTGTTGTCAACCAGAACATCAATATGAGGAAGTGGAAAATCGTCTTTCGGACTTGCTTTGTTCAGATCTCTATAATCCACACACATTCGTACCTTACCATCCTTCTTGGGTACGGGAACCACATTCGCAACCCACTGCGGATAAGTAATGCTAGGAAACCGCGTTGAGCGCTTCATAACCCGGCTTTGATTTTCTCGAGACATCTCGGGGCGCTCTGACGAACATACATTTCACTAGGAGAAAACCTTCTTTTGTCGGCAATCGATGAACCACAATATCAATGTCTAAACCTGGCATGTCTTCGTATGACCAAGCAAAAACCTCAACATAGTCTTGTAGCATCTGAATCAACCTTTCTTTAACCTCATTCTCAAGACCCGCTCTATCTTGATCTCTTTTACGTCTTCGTCGGTACCCAAATTCACAACCTCAATCGCTCTTGGTGTGGTGTATAACTCGATCTTCTTGCTGTAGCGGTTTGACAAGTTCTCCTGGCACTTCACAATCTTCCTCTTTCGTCTTGACGGTAGATCGGATTATCGAAGTCATATTTAGCACTAGCATATTTATTATATGAGATTGAGTGATTCTGCGGTGTATCACGTGGGTGTGTGTAAAAACACATAGCTCTTTGAAGGGTGATAAAGTAAAGAAAGAAAAACACAATTGAATGCAAAGTCCAGCAATTTATTGAATGAAAATACATAAGCGACGGATAATAACCCTAAAGCGAGCCATAATGCCCGGGCAAGGCACGAGGCTTTAGAGTTTATTGTTCAAAACATAGAAAATACGAAAAGCAATCTAGACAAAAATAATTACTCCTGACTAAAGGAGATTGGTATGACGTCTTCGGTCTTCCAATTCTTGAGCCCATGATGCAGGTTGGAAGATCCACTTGCTGATGTCGAAGTCGTTGTCGTCGTCCTCTATAACATGGATTCCACTCTGGCTGATGCGGAAAGGAAGTTGGCCGGAACGCTCGCGGCGTATCATCTTCTGACCCTTGATGGTGAAACCTAAACCAGTCTTGTCAAACTTGAAAGGAAGATCAGGAGGCTGGCCCAAATAGCACCACCACCTTCTTCATTTGTGACTTGAGCATCTTTCAGGGAGGCCATCCTAGGAGGAGCTTGTGTAACTTTTGGAATAACAGGAGAGCCAACAGGCATGACTCCGGGGACTGTTTCAAAAGCTTGACAGGGAATCTCAAAGAATTCACCCTCCATCTCGAGATATCGGAATAACTGTAGATGGCTGACCATATATTCCTCTTCACCACACACTTTAACAACTTTTCCTTTCACGGGTATTTCGGTTTGATGCAAGGTAGAATGCCTTTGCCCATGTATCAAGGGCGTCAAGTAGGCAAAAAGTAAAATTTGGACGGATGTTCATGACAAAGAATGTAGAGTCGAAGTCAGGAACCGACTTTAGCAGGCGAGTGAGCTCTCAAGAGCTGCGCTTAGAACCATCAAAAGCTCTCACGATAATGTCAGGGTCTCGAGAACCAACCCTTGACATCAAGTCGATCAAAAGCGATCTTGGTAAGATATTGAGCGAGAACCGGTATCCACCAAAACATGAGATAATGTTCGCCCTTGCATTCAACGAGAGATGTGCAAGGCCTTGTTGTGTTCTTTCGGCGAGTCAAATCGACATCGGAGAAGCCTAGGCCGTTGTTGGCGCTAGGCTAGCAATACAAACTTCAAGCGGTCGGTAGTAGTGTCTTGCGATGCGTGAGCATTCTTGAGAAATTTCACCAGGCGTTAGCATGAGCTTGAACACAAGCGAGCAAGCATGGAGATCTTGGACAGATCTGTCCCATTGTTTCACAACATTGTAGTCCTCTTCTTGATAATCTTGAATTTCCTCCATCTCTTGTTTGGAGGTGTCCTCGACAACTTCCTTTGGTACTACGGTTGAGCGGGATGAGTCATGGGTTCTTTCCACTGGGGGAAATGGTTGAGTAGATGGGATGCGAGTTGGAGTCGCGGTGTCTTTTGGAGGAGATATCTGGAGAGAATACCCTTGGGTTGGTCACCTGCTTGATCCGGTGATGTTGTCAATGTCGAGAATGGAAGCTTCATTTGGGTCTCCAGCGGTCAGAGGGTCTTGCTTGCGCCATGATAATAAACATCGACTCCATAATTCCAAGGAATAGCCTTGTCAGGAGAATATGGGCGGTCTTGGAGAAGTGATAATGAGGGTGCCACTCTAGGCACGGGATCGTGAGAGGAAATCCTTGTGTTAACATCGGCATAGTCTTGGGAAATCGTCACCCATCCGGTCGCCTTAACATCTTCAATAGGAATCTTGTAGCTCTCGGAGATTATGCTTCACCATGTAGTCATATTTTCCGCTTGGCTCCCAGGTATCCCACACATCTGGCGGTTTCGTTCCATCTTCAATCTTGACTTAGACATGTCTTGCACGGGTGGTTTGAAATAGTATCTCACGGTTGTCCATCATGCCTTGAACGTCTTCTCAACCAAGCACAACCATCGGTGCGGATGAGACCAACTACAATCTTACGGGCATCACGGATTGACACGACTTGTAACAAATTCTTCTTGATAGTCATCGGAGGAATGGTCAAGTCATCTATGTTGAAAACATAAGTATCCTGTAACATTGGAACTCTTGTCATGGTTAGGCATAGGCGCGTTAATCACATTCGGTCTCGACGGAGGATCAAACTCAATCTGCTTAGCTTCAATCATGTCTTGAATCTTGTTCTTGAGGCCAACAATCATCGTGCAGGGGCTATTGGAATGGTAAGCACACTTAGCATTAGGATTGTATCTTGGAGAAGTGTTGACATTACGAGGAGGATCCTCAAGGTGTCAGCTGCTTTCAACATGTGTTGCAAGGCTTGCGACAATGGCATGTTGATCTTTATAGCTATCTTCGTGGCGCGTTAAGTTACAGCGTTGTCTCTGAGGTTGTCTTGATGTAGGATTGGAGATCTGGCCCCCAGATTGAGCGGTCGGTCTTGGCTCGGCTTTTCGACCATACGGCATTGGCTTCTTTCTTACCACCAAAGGTCTCTTGGCGGCATTTGAAGATGACTCTACAGATCTTTCCACTCTTGATACCGGCTTAATCGCTGCTTTGTAAGTATCATTTCGGTGAATCCGGTGAAGAGTTTCAATCAAATGATTGAAGAATGGGCTGACAATGTTCCCGTAAACATATCAACCAACTCCCTATTGGACAAGGGTGGTTGAACTACGCTGCTAGATCTCTCCATACGAGCATACTCCTTGAACTTCTCGTCATGACCCATAGACATGCTGCGGTTGCATGCGGTGGGTGTCAATTGACATTGTACATCTTATGCATAGAAAGCATCGGTAAATCACTCCAATGCGGATCTGGTCATTCTCTAGGTGATAGTACCACTCCAATTGAGTTCGGACAAACTCTCTTAGTAATGCATCCACAATTTTGGTCATCGGTGTGGGGTTGATCTTACGAACATAGGACTTCAAATGCGAGCTTAGGGCAAGAGATGCCATCATATTTGCAAAAGTAGGAACTTTGAACTTAGGAGGAATCCAACACGGGGACAAGACTCGGGTCATCAAAATTCAGCCGGACATTTTGATTTTCCACGACATTCAGACGGTCTTCAAGTTGCTTGTACTTATCGTCTTCATCAGTATTAGCTATGATCATCTTGATCGTCTTTCCCTTTCTCGAGCTCACTGGTTGCCTTGCCATCACCCTCATTCTTGACCTGTTTCGAGAGGCTCAATCCAGGTGACTCTTGGGACCACCCTTGTAGCGTCGCCCATGTTGAAAGACCCACAACCTTCTTCTTTTGTTGATGAGCCTTTTGGATCTTCTTGGCCTTGGACCAAGCTAGTGAACATCTCTGGCCAGGCATTACGAACACAGAGATCTTTGTCACGTTAGAGCCATTCTTTGCTAAAATAAATAGCGAGGATGAGAAAACCAATCTCCAATGTACCTGTGATGCAATGTTTATGCTATGCTATGCAATGTTTATGCGAATGTCATGCAATGTTTTCAAGGACCTCTAGGATTTAAATTTGTTAGACAAGCAATGAACAAACAAATATTAGTTCTCTTTTTATTCTTTTTCTTTTTAAGTACAAAAGATAGTTCAAAACAATAAAAGAAAAACATATAAATCATAAAGCTTCTAGGTCTCCCATGGGCGCTTCCTCTTGGTGCCGAGGTAGGTGTTGATGTTGCGCTCCTCGTGAAGTAGCTTGGTCAACTCTAGTACCTTCTTCTCACTTGCATAACAACGAGCTTAAGGTATCCCTCTCTTCTTTAAGTGAATCCGGGATCTCTTCAAGTCTTCAAAATCGGTAGGCATGTCGGGATGGAGAGCAGGTAAAGTCGTCACCTATAGCAACAGTTCCATAATCCTTTGGTAGAGCAGTATAAATGGCATCATGAGGTTTTGAGCTCGAGCTCACCCATTTGAGGTAAGGTTCCCAGGGTGGGGTTTGGTGCCCCAAAGTCTTGGTATCAGTCTTCTTTACCATGCCAAGCGTGTATGAACCTTAAATCGGTATTCGGAGATCGTGATTGTAGTCGAACACAATGTCTTGGAAGCATATCATGAGGACCATCTCTTGAGCAAAACCAAGCGGCGTGAGCTAGAGAAGGGTTGTAAGTAATACCTCCCTTATACAGGGGTGGTACATTAGGAATTCTCACAGCGCTCAATGAAAGTGAAGTCCTTTTGAGAGAAAAGACTCCAACGGATATCTGAATGAGAGAGTGACATTAGTCTTTGAGACCACTTCATCCTTTGTTCATTCTTCAAAGCGATGGAGGAAGGTCGAAATAAACCACCTTGAAATAGCGGTATACAACACATGAGAGTGCCTTGTCTCTTAGTAGTGCAGTGTGGAGAGAATGTAGGATATCTCCAAGTAAAGTGAGCCTTTGGATTACGGGTGAGAACAACAGATGGTGTTGACATCTATGAATTGATCCGAGTTAGGGAATAGAACCAAACCATAAATTAGCAAGGCCACAATGTTTTCAAATGCATGGAAACTCATAACCTTTGAGGAATTCTCGGGCTTTCTTAATCAAGAACTTGGCAAGTAAACCCTTAACTCACTTCCTAGTTTCCCAATTGGCTTCAATATACGGCGCTTAAGGTGTAAAGCGAATCAATGTCTTGAACCTAGGAACCTTTTCTAGACCGGTGAATGGCATTTGGTCAGAATAGGTACCCCAAGTAACAGAACTCTTCAAGGTAGGAACCAATGATAATCAGGAATGTAAAGCAATGGTGTTTCGGATCAAAGAAGCTGGAATAGGACATGCATCATATCTTCTTCAAAGCAGGAGATAACCAAATCAAGTAGATAACCATGTCTTTTGATGGTGGGCATGGTGGGAATTTACGAAACCAATTCTTTGAGTGAAGGTATACCCATGAAGTTGATTCGGATAGTCTTTCTAGAAGCCATAACACCTAAGCGAGCAAAGATAAATCCTAGGTCCTTGAAATGGTTAGAAATGATATGCAATGCGAGATGATGTCATGATGTCATGTTTGGCACACCTGAACAATTCACACAATGAGCCTATGGTTTAAGCCTTGCATGAGGTCTAGGTGATTACCCACAAAAGTTTGAGTTGGTTCATCACATCCTATAATAATGCGGGTTCTAGGAATCTCACATCAT
Source organism: Vicia sativa (assembly GCA_021764765.1). NCBI lineage: Eukaryota > Viridiplantae > Streptophyta > Magnoliopsida > Fabales > Fabaceae > Vicia > Vicia sativa. The sequence goes on along the minus strand of CM038792.1, from coordinate 318,647,972 downwards.
CGATCTTTCTCGTGGGCGCTTATTTCAATCGACTAAGTGGTCGGCGAAAATGTCCCAAAAGTCGATCTCAATGAGCGTAGCATCGGTATCAACCAACCTTGAATGCGCACCAAAGCGGCCATCTCACTACCTTCTAATGGCTAAGATGGGTCAATTAAGGTTCTAAAAGTTTAGGGCGCTTGATGACACCATGAAGCCAAATACTATCCTCGACTTGGGAATGAGGAGTATCGGGACAACCAAAGTGTCACGCTAACATAGCCATCATGTTGACCGTTTAGTTATCGTCTAGCGGTGTGATGATCTAATGCCACTTACCTAAAAGGAAACTTGGATCGGGTGTAGGATCCCCCAACAATATAATACCCAAGCAACCCTTAAAGATAAAGCAAACAAGTCAAACAGAAAGCAATAAAGGTGATCTATAAATCCCTAAGGCATTCTCTCTTTAGGGTGTTTCCCAGTAGTCGCCGATTACATGTCTGGTGAAGCCCGACTTTGTGGATTTTGTATCGCAAATGTGCGGATAGCAGAGTCGCCACCGACTTTTATTTTTATCCAATTAAGGGAAGGTAAAAATCTGAAAAAGACCTTCGTTAGATTACGAGTAAGGGAGAAGGTTATGAAAGGGAAGGTATTAGCACCCTTTTCATCCGTAATTATCTTAGTTGCTCTAGATCACTTTGAAAATTGTGCTTTACGTGTGTTTGAAAAATGTTTTGAAAAGGCATTTCGCTTTGACTTTGTAATGATTCATGTAGGAATGTATACAAAGTGTTGGAAATGTTTCGTTTTGAAAAGAGTTTGAACTTTGATAAAAGTGTGAGGTGTGAAAAGTATTTTGATAGAGCAAGCAACTAAAAGTCTTATTACCTACTCGGAATGGTCGTTTTCGTGTTATTTTACTTTCCTTTAGAATAGTCTATCCATACCATTAGTTGGTAGGTAACCATTAGTTGGATGTAAGCGGGACATTCGAAGGGACATCGGATGGTCATTGAAAGCAACTTGTAGGAAGTATCCTAGCACATTCGAAGGACTATCATCATTTTCGTGGCGACAATCGAGGTCAAGATCATGTATTCGGAGGCGACATCGTGGGTCTTATGATCTTTGTATCGAAGGGACTATGATGATTTGTTTTGAAGGCAGCGGTGCTAGAATACCTCTACGTTCGAGGACATGACCATTTAATCGAAGAGCAGAGAATTACATAAGGGTGCATGAAAAGAGTGTGTTGATTTGAGTATGTTATCTTGAAAATTAGTGGGCTATGTCGATTTTATCTTGCCATACGCCTAATTACTAGCGAGTTTATAGTTGGAAAGTAAAATGCGAGAAGGTAAATGTCCTACGCTATTACAAGGCTTTGAGGCGGATACATAATCAAAAATCGGAAAATAAAAGCCTAATTAACTATTACATCCCATATCTGATTACAATATTGAAAAGATAAAGCGATAAAAAAAGCATGCGAATCGGGATAACCTGTGAAAGAATGCAAAAAATTGGAAAATACGATATGAATCGAATAAGAGAAAAAATGTTAGAAAAATGCAAATTTTTAAATGAGAAAATTATTACATGCTGGAAATAAGATAAATATGCTAAAATAATTTTTTTGGGATTTTTTGGAAAAGATTTAATAATTAAAATGCAATTAAAAGTGAATTAAATGCAAAATTATGAATAAAAATAAATATGCATGCAAAAATGTATTTTTAAATTTATTAAATTAAATAAACATTTTATGAAAATGCTGTAAAAAGAAAAATATTTTTTGATGATTTTTAAATGCAGAAATAAAATTGTGAAAATAATTAAAATAACATGTAAAATATTAAAAAATATGAAAATAGGAAAATATTTGAAGTTTGTGAAAAGAAAACGAAACCGGTGCTAGTGGGAATCGAACAGGGGACACTTGAGAGCATCCTGGAATAGGGAGTGACTTAACCACTGCGCCATGTGTGCAAGTGTGCTTGGAATCAGAAGCATGGGATCATGAGTGGCACGCGTCATCATCTGGAGAGGTCGAGGCATGAGTCGGTGGTGGGGTCCTTTGACTTATGAGCAGGCGAATCGGCGCATCCTCACACGCCACGACTTCCTCGCGGTCAACATATTCAGCGGCAGGCCCAGCTCACGTCGTCTCTCCGATGAGGAGATTTTGAAAACCTGCAAAACATGAAATAAAGAGAAGAAGGACCTTGTCCCCTAAATCGAGACCTCCAGATCCATTGGTGATATCCGTTTGCCCTAAAATGCGTGTATGAAACATTCGATTCAAGCAGTCCTTGAGCCTAACCATGGCAATGGGTGATTCCTACGTGTATGCTTGCATGTAAGGTGTCAAATGCATTCTAATAAACCTCACGAACACAAACAAACACCCAAAAGCGATTAACAGCGTATGAAATTAAATCGAAAATCAATGAAATACCAAATCGGGCCGGAGTTGTATGGAGCGATTCGGGTGTCTTGGCAGGTAAAGCGCTTTGGCTTCTTTGGAAACCTCAGGAAGGTGATTGAATGGTTGAAACAAGCTGGGAGTGGCTGCAATATTGATCCTTGATTGTGCAATATTTTCCAATTAAATAAAATCAAATATTCTTGGAAATTTGATTTTCTTTCCATGTAAGAGGCTAGCACGAATTTGGTAATGATCATGGGCTTTTTTGGACATTAAGGAAGATATAAATCCATTCCTTTTGGAAAAATATATGATTTTCATATTTTATATAATTTATTTTTGAATTAAATGTTGTAAAATTCAAATATAAATCATAAAAATAGAAAACCACCAAGGCCAAGCATTTATGGGTCAAAAATAATGTTAAGAACAAGTTTGGATCAAAAGATTATAGGCCCATTTGGAAAATTTTGCAATTTGACCAATATGTCCTTTTGTGCAATTGTCCAAAATTCCTCAACTTCTGAATAGTGTATCTTTCTCATTTTCCACATTTTGAGAGTTCTTGGTCTTTTGGAAAGCTCTAAGAGTCCTTTAAACAATGTATTTGGTTTCATCTCAATTGGTGTTACCATGCTCAATATATCCTCAAAACAAAAGTTGACTTTTGTTGACTTTGAAAAGGACACAGTAATGTTTTGAGCTATACCTCTCAAATGAAGCATTTTTGGACATTCTTGTGAGACATGAAGTTGTAGAAATTGAATTTCCTTCAAAACAAGAGGTGGTGGAAAAATTTACGAGAAAGTATGAGAAAGTTATGATCGGTCAAAGTTGAGTTGACTTTTCACCTAGAAACCCTAATTTAGAAAGTTTGACTTTTGAGCAAATCTTGAGTTTTCTTGATGAATCATGATCAACCCTTGATCAAATGATGAATGTAACTTCAAAATGAGGATGTTAATCAAAATCGAAATTTGGTATATGTTGACCCGCATTGACTTTTGACCAATCTGGTGATTTTCGACCATCGAGCAATTGTAGAAACTTGACTTGTGAGGCTTGAAACTTGACATGGAGAATATTTGAAGCATATGAGGAGGTATGAAGACCATTGGAGATATTGAAGTCCATCTTGATCAGAAATACCAAACCCTAGTTTGGTCTGATTGTCTAGGAGAGAGTTTGTCTGATCAACTCTTGAGGAATCCTTGAGTATGGATGTATGGAATGCCTTGAGAAACATGAGGGCAAATTTTGGGGTATGACAGTTTGTTGAGCTTTTTATTTATGTTTTTCTGTTATTAGAAAGCATGCTCACGTGGCTGCTAGGTTAATCTTAATTAAACCTAAATTGGTTGTTGAAAAGACCATGTTTTAGGAATAAATTAAGTGAACCTAGCTATCTTTATGGAAGCCAAAAGCGAAGATTTGGGATGCTTCTATAAAAGGAAATCAACCCTTACAACTGTGCCACGCCTCAAGAGTTTATTTGAAGATATTGCAGGTTGTAATTTGTGTACTGTTAAGGAATTTAATAGTTGGTTGTGTAATTCTAGTTTCTCTTGTGAGCCAAGCAACTATCAATTGATAAGTGCATTGGACTAGGATTTGTTTGTAAGGGTAGTTTATCACTCAAAGCTTTGAAGCACCAGTGTTTGTCTCTTGATTGAAAGCTTTGAAGCGAGATCAAGATATTTTATTGAAGTGTGTCTTCACAATTCAATTAAACAATAGGTTGATATCACTGCGGTGATTGAGGGGGAGTGAGTAGGAACTCAGATCTAAGTAGGACTTAGGTTGAAGTGTCATTGGGTAGTGATTAAGCGAGGAGTTGTAAACGGGTGAGTTTAACTCTGAATTGATACTACTAATAGTGGATTTCCTCCCTGGCTTGGTAGCCTCCAGACGTAGGTTTGTTAGAACCGAACTGGGTGAACAACTTATTGTGTTATTTACTGCTTCTGTATTCTTGTGTAAATTGTCTACATAGTGTCAGATACTGTGTCATAACATTCTCTGTGACATCAAGTATCTGCTGCCAGGAATTTCAGCGAGGGTCATCGAGGGTCCTTGTATGAAGCTCAAGAGGAAGCTATAGGGTATGGCTGGCTTTGGCTTTAAAGGGATTTCAGAGAAACCATCCTTTTGGAATTTAGAGCAATTTCACGGAAATTATACTCTTTGGGTTCTATCTAGCGGGTGATTCTTTGTATTGGAAGCCCAATAGGAGGCATTAAGATATTTCTGGTCTCTTTCATTGTATGATGCCCAGAAGGCTAAACTCGATGAGGAGTTCTTTTGAATGAAGCCCAAGAGGAGGTGACTCAGCGAAGTCTTGTCTTATATGAAGCCTAAGCGGAGGCTAAACTCAGATGAATGAGTTTTCTTATATGAAGCCTAAGAGGAGGCTAACTACATGGGAGAGTTATCTTGTATAAAGCCAAAGAGGAGGCTAATAGCATGGGAACCTATTGGTTAGACTAGTTGTTACTGTTATAACTAGGCAGTTGTATAAACAAGTGCGTGTGTGTGATATGTATTCACGGGGTATATGAAGGAAATATAAACAATGCATGATGTTGATTTACAAGAGTTTATGAAGGAAATATAAACAAGTGTACGTGAAGCGAGCGTTAAAAAGCAGTAACTTGATTATTTACAAGTTTGAATTGTGTACAAGGATGTAAATATGTACGAGCAGTATTTATGTACGAGAGAAGGATGGATGTACATAGAAGGTTGGGACTTACACCATAAGGGTGGCCCATTGGTTTAAGCAGTTTCACAGGAATAATGCTCCTTTTAATACCAACGGTATTCAGTGTATATACAGACGAAACGGAAAACGAACGATCGAAGTTTATCTGTGTTTGAGTATGTACAAAAAGTATCTGTATTATGCACAGGTAAAATTTGTATATATATGAAAAGAATTTGATATGTACAAGGAAAACATGTATGTACATAAAGAATGTTGGTTTGGGACTTACACCGTAAGGGAGGCCCATTGATTTAAGAGGAGTTTCATCGGGAATAATTCTTCTCTTAGAACCAATGGATTCGGTGTATAAACAAACGAATGAAAACAAACGAAAGAAGTTTGTTTATGTTTGAATATTAACAAAGATGATTTGAATATGTACAAGGAAAATTAAATATGTACATAAAAATATTTGGGACTTACACCGTGAGGGAGGCCCATGATCGGTTAAGAAAAACGAGAGAAAACGAAATCGGTTTTATCGTTTAAATCGGATCGATCATGGTAAAAGATGTAAGTTTGATGAAAAGTTTTGAAGAATGTTATTTGAAAGTGTTTTTGAAATGTGAAGTTTACTTAGAAGAAGTTTTGAAAAGAATCGGGATTCGAAAGTTTGAAAAATTTACCTTTTAAAGTGGTTTTGAAAAGTGCTCAAAGTGTCGTTTTCGGCTCGATCAAAACATAATCGGATGAAAGTTTTTTCTGAAAATTTTTGCACTATCATAAAATAGATACATTTATTGACAAGTGATCAAAAAATCACCTCAAAATGAGGAGTTTTGATTGGTTAAAAAAATGTCAAAGTTTGTAAAAAAAATGAAGAAAAAATGAAAAGTTTGAAAAAAAATTAGTCCCAAGGAGGGTTGAACCCGGGACCTGTTGGGTGGATACGTGGCATAGTGACTTACGAGTGAGCTGGAAACCGCTGGGGGCGGCAATACATCCGTGTATTTAATCCAAACCACGTGTTAATATTATATTGGAATTTTTGAATTTGAAAAATAGCAGCATGACTCATCTTACCTCGATCCTTCAATCGACCATGGATTTCGTGTTTCTTGATGAAATTGAATGAAGTAAACATCAAACTTGCTCGCCTCAAGCCCAGGAACATGATGGCATCACTTAATTTCATTTATTTTAAGCCTAACATAACTGAATTTCTGATGAACACGAAGAACCCTAAAACTGAAAAACCTAATTAAAATCGTGTATGGTTGATGATTTTTCCAATTGATTGAGGGTTAATGATCGTGAATGGTGCAGAAAACAAATGGACAAGAGCTTTTTTGATCAGAGGCAAGAAATTATAGAGTTCGAGTTTCAAGTTCTTACAGTGAAGTGGAATCGATTTCAATGAAGGAGTGTTTCGATTGAGTTTTGAGGATTGTTTGAGCACCAGTGACCCATGTGGAAGGTGTATGAATGGTGCGCTTCATGAGCTTGCTTGAATCAACCTACCCAAGTCGACCTGCACAGAGCTTCAAATGGCGGAAATTGATGTTAGAGTTGTTCAGATTGTTGTTTATAATCGCATCATCTCTATGATGTATATGGATGGTGTTTGGATGATCAAACTCAATTTACTCAAGCCAAAACATGAATTCGAAAGTTATGGCGTTTTGCAAGCTTAGTGAACATGTCATGTAATTCGAGTTTTAGCTTTGCCTATGTTGTTTTAAGTTTCAAACAAGTTTCAAATGGATATTAAAACATGTTGAACACCAATTTGATCGAGTTTTCATTAGTTTTCAAAAATGCAAGTTTTCACAAATTGACATAAGTTTCTTGAATTTTCAAAGATGAAGAGTGAAAGCATGTACTTGCATGGCTTTGGTGTGTTTGAACTTAAAAATGATACCTCTATTTATAGGTCAAGATTTCTGAAATGTTAGGCACAAAGAATGGCTTTTGGTAAATCAAACTTGCCTTAGAGGGCAAGAAAGTCTTTTTGCCTTAAAAGGAAACTTCCCTTTTTTAACCATGTGTGAAAATCCAATCTTGATCCTATCCTTCAATAATTACCTTCAACTGATATTTATCAGTTCTAAACTTATCTTGGCAAGGTGGCATTGCTTCTAGAAGAAGAAATTCAAAAATGACCTATAATTTTGAAGTTTTGAACTTGAAATCCATGGTTATGGAGCCTTATGTTTCAATTTCAAAAGTATAGCTAGACTCCATGGATTTGAGAGTTCTTGGACATTTTGGAAAGCTTGTTTCAAGGGCTACAACTTTCATGTTTTGAGTTTTTTTCAAATCAAAATGGAACTATGTGAAAAAATGCCATGAAGTTTGGAAAAAGTACAAAATTTTAACACTTGAAAATTTTTCTAAGTGTTAGAAATTTTGACTTTTTGTTGACTTTTCCAAATTCTTTGATTTTTTATGATCATGATGGATCATTTGAAGTATTTTGATGATTGAAAAAGTTTTGTTTTGAAAAAGTTTTGTTTTGAAAAAGTTGACCAAAAGTCAAAGTTTGACTTTTACGTATGAGATGAAATTTCATCGGATGTTTGAGAATTGGTGATGAAGTGCGTGAACTTCATGATGTTTTGAATCCAGAAATTAGGTCAAGATGTTGTATCTAAGATATGAAGATCAATATCCAACCAAAAAATTTATTTATTGATCAGAAAATCAGAGATTGCACATCCTTGATCAAAACCCTAATTAGTCGATCCTTGATAGATCAATGAAAAAAAGTTGGATATCTGAGGATCAGAGGTTGATGATTTGATCAAGATAGATCAAATGAAGTGAGTAAAACTCAAACCCTAATTGGTTGCCTCTTGAATTAGATGAAAATTTGATGAAACCCTAATTTTGACCTGTGAAAGCTACACGGATTAATTACATTACGGGTATTAGTGATGCAATGATGCAAATGTAAGGTGGTATATTAGGTCAAAAATTGGGGTATGGATGCATGCAAAATGAAATCGACTTGAATGAAGCAAGGACAACTTTGGAGATGTAATTGGTGTGCAGGTGCAGATGGGCTTAAAAATGCCATCCGGAGAATCTGATGATGCGATTTGTATTAGATTAAGTCGTATGCTACACTTCATTTGGAAAGGTGCTCTTCATGATGGCTCTCAAAAGAAATCGTTCTATAAGTGTTTTATGTTGGCTTTAATTTTGGTAAAATTGGTTTATGTCAATGTCTTGGTGATGTCATGACATTCGAGTTGAGTTAAATTGAGAAGAAGAATAAAAGGTACAACTCGGGGTGGGGTTAAGCATTATCTTTGAAATCGCAAGAAGAATGACGATGTCATGACCAATGTTATGACATTACATGCAACATCTAATTACGCATATTTACTTTCACGAGACTTTTCGGGATTACATTGGTATTTTTATTATGGATTGGATCACATGCTCACGTGGCTTTAAGGTTAACCTTGTTTAACCCTAAATTGGTTTGTTAAAAAGACCAAGTCTTTAGGTTAAATCAAGTTAACCCTAACTATTATTATGGAATCCCAAACTGAAGTCTACATACTGCTTCTATAATAGGAATGAAACCCTTTTTCTGCTGCTGCGCCTTTTGACTGTGAACAAGATTAAGCAGTCTGTTGTTAATTTGTGTTTTAGTTATTCTTGTGAGCCAATCAATTATTAGTTGATAAGTTTCTTGGACTAGGATTTGATTGAAAGGGTTGTTTATCACTCAAAGCTTTGAAGCACGAGTGTTGTGTCTCTTGATTAAAGCTTTGAAGAAAAGTCAAGTTTGTTTATCGAAGAGTGTCTTCACAATTCAATTAATTAATAGGTTGATATCACTGCTGTGATTGAGGGGGAGTGAGTAGGAACTCAGGTCTAAGTAGGACTTAGATTGAAGTTGCATTGGGTAGGTCTTAAGTGAAGTAGATAAACTGGTTGATTTATTCCTGAATTAATACTTCTTATAGTGGATTTCCTCCCTGGCTTGGTAGCCCCCAGATGTAGGTGTAGTTACACACTGGACTGGGTAAACAATTGTTTGTGTTCTTTACTGTTTTTACATTACTGTGTGAATTGTTAAACAGTTTGTCAGACACGGTGTCATAACATTCTCTATGACATCACGTATCTGCTGCCAGGAATTTCAATTGGCATCAGAGCAGGCACCCTGCCTGTTATTTCTGGGTGAGATCTAGGGATAATAGTTTCTGGCGTTATGGACAAGGAAGGAGGATTTGGAAGTAGACCACCCATATTGGATGGATCTAACTATGATTACTGGAAACCTCGTATGGTTGCTTTTTTGAAGTCACTAGACAATAAAGCTTGGAGAGCTGCTGAGGGAGGATGGAAACATCCTACCAAGCTTGAGAAACATGGGACTACTAGTCTGAAACTTGAGGAAGAATGGAGCAAAGAAGAAGCAGAGCTATCACTGGGCAACTCTAAAGCATTGAATGCCTTATTCAATGGAATTGACAGAAATATTTTCAGACTAGTACATCAGTGTGAACTGGCCAAGGATGTTTGGGACACTCTCAAAACCACTCATGAGGGTACATCCAAGGTGAAAATGTCAAGACTTCAGATGCTCACTACCAAATTTGAGAATCTGAAGATGAAGGAAGATGAGAACATTCATGAGTTTCACATGAACATCTTGGAGATTGCCAACACCTTAGGAGCATTGGGAGAAAAGATGTCAGAAGAAAAGCTGGTGAGAAAGATTCTCAAATCCTTGCCTAAAAGGTTTGCAATGAAAGTGACTTCTATAGAAGCTCGGGATATACTTGCTTAAGATTAATGAACTCATTGGATCACTTGAGACATTTGAGATGGGGATCAGTGACAATGTTGACAAGAAAAACAAAAGCATAGCTCTTGTATCCAATACTGAAGAGGAATGCAAGGAGGGTGATGAAGAGAAGATATTTGAAGCAATAGCTATGCTTGGAAGGAAGTTCAAAAATCATCAAGAGAATTGACCCAAAGTCAAGGTCAAATGTCAAGAACATCCTCGACATTAGCGAGATCTTATGACTCCAAAGAGCAAAACACGAAGAAAAGGAAATCAAAGCGAGAGATTCAATGTCATGGATGTGAAGGATATGGACACATTAGGCTGAATGTCTACCTTTCTAAAGAAACAAAGAAAGGAATGTTTGTCACTTGGTGCGATGGTGACTCGAGAAAGTGATTACGAAGAAGAATGCCAAACTAGTTCTTTGCATTATCGGTGTACGTAACTCGATAATGATTCTAGTGATGAGGAGGTGACATTTGAATAACTTGACACTTACAAGGCGTGTATCAAAAGTCTTTGATACGACAAAATGAGAAATAGAAAAAGCTCATTATGAGTTGGAGGTGAGGAGGAAGACAATGCTACTATAAGTCATCGAGGGTGATGTTCTAGTGTTGAATTCCAAACATGATCAGATGACTAAGTCTGTCAAGATGTTAACAACTGGAACTGACAAGTTGGAAGAAATCCTGCAGACTAGACAAAATGCAGGAAATATGTCTGGGCTAGGATATGTGGCTGCAAAGAAACCTGCTGGTAACAAGAAGAAGAACAGTCCTGATAAACCAATGTCAAGGCAGATGTCACAACATAGAGCTCAACATCAAGATCAGAGAAACATGAAGAAGAAGTTTCAAAGATGGAGATGTCATTATTGTGGAAGGTTTGGACACATAAAACCTTATTGCTTCAGACTATATGGATGTCCCAATCAGACCCCATATGTCCAGCCTATGATCAACAAGGCACCATATGTTCAACAGTGGAAGAGAAAGACTGCAGCCTTGATAGCTCACACCTCCCTTAGAGTTTCTGCCAAGGAGGACTGGTACTTTGACAGTGGATGTTCTAAACACATGATTGGAATTAAGAATCTGCTAAATGATGTCAAACCACACACTACTAGCTATGTCACTTTTGGAGATGGAGCTAGAGGAGAAATCAAAGGAGTTGGAAACCTGGACTGCCGTGGAGTTCCAAATCTAAATGAAGTGTTGCTGGTAAATGGTTTGACTGCCAATCTCATAAGTATCAGTCAACTGTGTGATATGGGATTCAAGGTCAACTTCACCAAGTCTGAATGTCTTGTAACAAATGAAAAAGAAGAAGTTGTTATAAGAGGAGTCGGATCAAAGGACAAGCTGTACATATGGGAGTCGAGAACAACTACTCATCATGTGCTCTGACGAGAGAAGAAAAGGAAGTGGCTGTGGCACCAAAACTTGGCCATTTGCATCTTAGAGGGATGAAAAAGATCATATCCATGGAGGTTGTCAGAGGGATTCCAAGACTTCATATTGATGAAGGGAGAGTTTGTGGTGAATGTCAGGTTGGAAAGCAAACCAGAATGTCACATCCAAAGTCAAGACATCTGACCACCTCTAAGGTGCTAGAACTTTGCACATGGATCGATGGGTCCTATGCAGTTGAAAGTCTTGGTGGAAAAGATATGCTTATGTTGTTGTGGATGATTTTTCCAGTTTACGGATAAACTTCATCGGGAAAATTTGATGTTTTGATGTCTTTAAAGAATTATGCAAGAGACTTCAAAGAGAAAAAGAAGGATGCATTGTCAGAATTAGAAGTGATCATGGAAAGGAATTTGAGAATAGCAAGTTTGATGAGTTACATTCCTCATAGGAATCAATCATGAGTTCTCCTCACCTATAACTCCTCAACAAAATGGAGTTGTGGAAGGAAGCAGAACTATCTGGGAATCGCGGAGCAATGATACATGCCAAGCTTCCTATTAATTTTGGGTGAAGCTATGAATACGACTGTTATGTCCATAACGGTCACTTTGAGAAAGGAACATCCTCACCTTTATGAAATATGGAAAGGAAGAAACCTATTGTGAAGTATTTCCATGTATTTGGGAGCAAATGCTATATTACGACGGATCGTGAACAAAGGAGAAAGATGGACTCTAAAAGTGATGAAGGAATTTTTGGGATACTCTAACAGTGAGCATATAGGGTATTCAATTCCGGACCAAAGTTATGATGGAGTGTATAAATGTCATAGTTGATGATCACCATGAGGAAAACAATGTCCCATATGATGTTGAGACATTGTTTGAGACATCACCACAAGTGTCGATAAGGATGATGTGCCTATCCCTACTCGACCAAAGTGCGAATCGGAGGTAGCCAACAAAGATCCTTCCATCGAATTGGAAAGATCATCTAAAGGAACTCATTATTGGAGATCCCAGCGGTGGAGTCATTACAAGATCTAGAAATCTTCTCAAACTCTTGTTTTGTGTCTAGATTGAGCCAAAGAATATTAAAGAGGCTTTGGTGATGAATCTTTGGATAGGAGCAATGCAGATGAATTAAACCAGTTCAAACAACATGAAGTGTAGGAGTTAGTTCCTAGACCGGAGGAACAAACATCATTGCACAAAATGGATCTACAAGAACAAGTCGAGATCTGAGAAGGGTTGTCACAGAATAAGGCAATACTTGTTGCTCAAGGATACACTCAAGTTGAAGGATTGATTTTGATGAGACTTTTGCTCCTGTGGCCAGGCTAGAATCAATCAGATTGCTACTAGGAGTTGCTTGCACTCTGAAATTCAAGTTGTTTCAGATGGATGTGAAAAGTGCCTTCCTAAATGGATACTTCAATGAGGAAGTATATGTAGAACAGCCTAAAGGATTTATGGACCTAACCTTCACGATCATGTTTACAAATTGAGGAAAGCTCTATATGGTATGAAACAAGCTTAGAGCTTGGTATGAAAGGTTGACAAAGTTTCGCACTAACAAAGGTTACAAGAAATGAGGTTTGAATAAAACTCTCTTTGTCAAGGATGAAGGAGGAAAGATAATGGTAGCTAAAATTTATGTTGATGACATAGTGTTTGGAAGAATGTCAGATAAAATGGTGACACATTTTGCCAACCAAATGCAAGCTGAATTTGAAATGAGCCTCATGGGAGAATTGACCTACTTTCTTGGACTACAAGTCACACAGATGGAAGATTCAACTTTCCTTTCTCAAAGCAAGTATGCATAGAATATTGTCAAGAAGTTTGGGATGGAGAATGCCAGTCATAAAAGGACTCATGCACCTATTCATCTAATGTTGTCCAAAGACACAAGTGGGACTAATGTTGATCAAAGCTTTGTCTGAGAGCATGAAGTCCTTATATGACCAGTGAGACTGACATTGCCTTTCTTTGTTGGTGTTTGTGCAAGATATTAAGTTTGAACCCAAGTAATTCACATCAATCGGTGAAAAGAATTTTGAAGTATGTGAGTGGAACTTACAATTATGGGATGCTATAATCTCATGGATGTAAACCAATTCTAACTGGTTATTGTGATGCTGATTGGGCTGGTAGTGCTGATGATAGATAAAGCACCTCTGGTGGATGCTTCTTTTTGGGAAACAATCTTGTTTCTTGGTTGACAAAAGAAGCAAAATGTCTTTATCTACTTGAAGATGAATACATAGTGATATGAGCGATTGTTCTCAAATGATTTGGATGAAGTAGATGCTGACTGAGTACAATGTCACACAGGATGTCATGACATTGTACTATGACAACCTGAGTGCTATTAATATTTCCAAGAATCCTATACAGCACAATAGGACTAAGCATATTGACATTAGACATCACTTCATCAGAGATCTTGTGGAAAAGAAGGTGATTAAGTTGGAGCATGTCGCCACTGCCAACTACAATGGTTGAAATTTTACTAAGGCACTTGATGCTAATCAGTTTGAGAATTTAAGGGGCAAGCTGGGTATTTGCCAATATGAAGAGTTGTAGCAATTAATATTGCCTACAACAAGGAATGGAAGAAATAAATTATTTAATTTAATTCTGATTGGGCCATTTAATTGTTTCCCTCTTTCTTTTCAAAAGTTTAAGAAGAGGAAGAGACATATTTATATCTCACTCTTCTCTTTTGGCTGTACCACTCTCCATTCCCTCAGCAGAAAATCTCAAACTTGCTGTCAATTGTTTTCTCAATCTCTCAAGATGTCTCAACAAAGCATATCATCATCATCTTCATCCAAGGGAACTGTGTCCCCCTCTCCCACTGATTTTGGACTTAGGGCAAATGAAAAACAAAATGGGCGAGGTTGGAAGTTACTCCTCTTGCGTGCAATGGCAGTCTGGCAAGGTCGAAGCTACACACCATACATGCAAGAAGATCATGAGCTTCTCCATCAGTAGGCTATTTGAACCATCTTCCTCTGCTCCATCCGAGATAGCCAATAGGGACAGTTACGCCTATATTCATCAAACCATAGCTAGATTAGTAACTAGGATTCTTAATGAGAATAATTACGCACAGGGTGTCTGTTCCTTTGAACCAAGAATATGCTAGCCTAATTTAGCAAGTCAGGATGTCACTCGAATGTCAATACATCGATGACAATGTTAGAAAATCACACGAGAAACTTGTTGATGGCACCAGCGAAAATCTCACAGTGAAATCATTGATGATAACCTTGAGAAGTCTCCGAGAAACCTTCATGATAATCTTGAAGAATCTCCGAGAAAAGCTTGATCACCAAACCCCACTAAAAATGTTGTTGAACCTCACATCATTGATCTTGATGAAGACTTTTGTGACAATGATCTTATTTCTAGTGTGCCTTAGCATAGCTAAAAAGATGATGAGTAGAAAAGCGATTCTACTCGAAGTCCTCAAGGAGAAGGCTACTAAAAGGCATTCATGAGAACTCTGGCCAAGAACAAGGCTAGAGGTGGAAAGGATCGGAGAATTTGGAATCTCCAAGGGAGGGTAGAATTGAGTATGTTGGGGTATCTCGAGACCAGAACTCCAACCATCAAGAAAGGGTTTCTGGACCCTCGAATCGATGAGGATTGATTTTGATGTTGAAGAGAATATCTCAAATATTCCTCGGGAAGAAACCCTCTTGGCAAGCCGCCTAAGGTTCTTGAGGTTGCTATTGATAACATCTCCTTTCACCATCGAGGAGATGCTGGCGGTGGATATGTTTTTACGAAAAGGATTGCTTTGGAGGAGTTGAGCAGGGTGCCTTGAATGCAAGGGAAGTCATGGATCTAATCAAATTTCTTGGCGATGAAAACAATGGTCAAGTTTTCTGCTGATATTTTGGTGAAGGAATTTATTGTGAATCGGTGGTGGATGTCTTGATGGTAAGTCATTTGATTTTAAAAGTGTGTATGTGAGGAAGAATTGAAGTTCTCTGTTGTGATCAACAAATTTCTAGAAGGTGGGTGATGCTCAACTGAGCTTGAGTAACAGGATGATCAAGTGTGTGAACCATTCTTGCCAAGCAAGTAAAACAATGGCCGCCCTGAAGGGCTGATTGCCAACAAATTGGTGTCAGTTTTCCATTCTGCACAAGATAGGTGAGCCAACCGGGTTCCTGAATCACAGTCCACCATCTCCATTGGTCTAGGAAGATTTATTTATGTTGTGGCACCAAGACTAAGTTTGATTATGGAACCTATATTTTGAGCAAACTTTAAAGCATGCAGATAGCTATGCAATCAAAGCTCCCATTGCCTTTCCTCCCTGTGGGTATCATCACCAATATCCTGATAGAAAATTACGTGTGCAAAAGAGCTCCTGCTTGGTTTCCCTAAGTTGTTTCAGGAAACATGTCCCGACATTGTCATGACATCTCTGACACATCAAATGTCAAGGCTAATTCTCAAAGTGATGTCATTGTTGTCTTTGAAAGAGACTTAGGGAGCTGAAGCTAGGAAGCAAACTCTTGAGAATCTACTCATAGAGCAGAAAAAGAAGACACTGAGGTTGAGGATGAAGCTAAATGAGGATGTTGAAGATTGGAACAATAGGATGTTGATGAGGAGCAAGAGGCTGGTCTTGGGTTAGGAGGAAGCTACTTACCACAATGCTTCTTCAGGAGAAGAAAAGTTCTTGATTATTGATCACTTGTTGCTGCTGATCCTTGTGTTTTGTTGTTCTATTGTTTTTGATTTTGTTTGGTTTGAATTTTGTATTTCATTACTTGGCTGTAATATTTAACTCTGCTACTCCTTATATATCATGAATTT
This sequence comes from Vicia sativa, assembly GCA_021764765.1. Classification (NCBI taxonomy): domain Eukaryota; kingdom Viridiplantae; phylum Streptophyta; class Magnoliopsida; order Fabales; family Fabaceae; genus Vicia; species Vicia sativa. The sequence goes on along the minus strand of CM038792.1, from coordinate 318,631,786 downwards.
TGGGATTAGGTACTGGCACCTTTGGCCCCTTTGTGCCTAAAAAGGGGGAGAAGAATTGATGGGAAATTGTGGGATGAATTTATCTTTATTAGGCTCTGGTTATTTAGCTTAGTTAGCTTAGACTGGTTATTTTATTTCTGCTGCATTAGTTCTCTGATAGGTTAGTTGTTTTTGCCAAAAATTTGCCAAAGGGGGAGTTTGTAAGTGTTTTTATGTTGGCTTTAATTTTTGGTAAAACTGGTTTATGTCAATGTCTTGACTGATGTCATGACATTCAGAGTTGAAGATAAATTCTGTAGAAGAAGAATAAAGCAGTACCTTTCGGTACAGGAGTTAAGTATCTTTGAAATGCAAGAATAGTGATGTCATGACCAATGTTATGACATTCTGTGCAACATCTGCTGTTTTGAAGATTTACTTTTCTTGAGACTTTTCAGGATTTCTGTTGAGTTGTTTTTATTATGGATTATGTTATTGGATCATATGCTCACGTGGCTTTAAGGTTAACCTTGTTTAACCCTAAATTGGTTTGTTAAAAAGACCAAGTCTTTAGGTTAAATCAAGTTAACTAGCTATTATGGAAGCTAGCTGAAGTCTACATCACGCTTCTATAATAGGAATGAAACCCTTTTTCTGCTGCGCGATTGTGAACAAGATTAAGCGATCTTTGTTAGCGTGTTTTAGTTATTCTTGTGAGCCAAGCAATTATTAGTTGATAAGTGTGGACTATGATTTGATTATAAGGGTTGTTTATCACTCAAAGCTTTGAAGCACAGTGTTATGTCTCTTGATTAAAGCTTTGAAGCAAAATCAAGTTTGTTTATTGAAGAGTGTCTTCACAATTCGGTTAATCAATGGTTGATATCACTTTGTGATTGAGGGGAGAGTAGGAACTCGGTCTAAGTAGGACTTAGATTGAGATTCGTTGGGTAGGTCTTAAGTGAAGAGATAAACGGTTGGTTTTTCTGAATTAATCGCTTATAGTGGATTTCCTCCTTGGCTTGGTAGCCCCGGATGTAGGTGTAGTTACACCTTTGAGCGGGTAAACAATTGTTTGTGTTCTTTCTTGTTTTTACATTCTTGTGTGAATTGTTAAAGCTGTTTGTGGATCTGGTGTCATAACATTCTCTGACATCCGTGTCTAGCTGAAATTTCACATTCCAAGACCATCCTTGAAGGAGAGTATTTGCAGTCCTATATTGATTTTTAACCAGATATGCAGGAACTCTTAGATGGAGAAATTTGACCGGAAAAGATATGGTTAGCTCTTTGTATATCATGATGCATGTAATGCGTAATGATGCTCTCAAAATAAATGAGGATGATATCCATCTTGTATGTATATTTTATGACTTTTTATAAATGATGCATGAATGTAGATGCTGTTGTATATTATAACATATCCATCTTGAGAAGGATGAATCACCGTCTCTTATTGGAGATTCCCTGTTTTAGTCTGAGAATGATCTGTTGGGGATCCTCGACTTCTGCTTGGGGATAGAAGAATGATTGTTGAAGACCTTGACTAGGGATAAAGGAGATGCAAATTCCTCTAATGCACTATCCGACCAAGTTTCGGGTATGGATACCAACATTCCTTGGGGAATGATAGGTCTTGGATAGCGCTTAGCTGGGGCTAAAATTTAGCCGGGGAATAATGTGTTTTTTGGAGTAACTTATTATTGCTCGGAGACTAACATAATAAGTTGGTAGTTGTCTTGCTACTGCTCGGGGACTGATGTAGATGATCACTGCGTGGGGACTAACGTGATGAATTGAAAATTGATCTGTTAGTGCTCGGGGACTATTGTAACATGAAGAAATATGGACGATCACTGTGCGGGGGCTGACGTGATATATTTAAAAGTTGTTTTGTTACCGCTCGGGGACTAATGTAACAAGAAAGAATGTAGAGATCACTATATGCGGACTGACATGATGAGTCGAAAGTTGTTTTGTTACCGCTCGGGGACTAATGGAACAAGAGAGAATGTAGACGATCACTGCGCATGGGCTAACGTGATAACAATAACTGTAGATAATCACTGCTCAGGGACTGACGTGATAAGAATTGTTGTAGATAATCACTTCTCGGGGACTGACGTGATAAGATTAGTTGTATATAATCACAGCTTGGGGACTAACATGATAAGTTAAAAGTTTGTCTTGCTACTGCTCAGGGACCAATGTAACAAGAGGAAATGTAGATGTTGTAATCAAATAATATTGCTGTAGGTAGGACGGTTAGTAATCTCGTTGGAGAGATCTGTCTCTTTCGAGGTTGCGATTATTCTGTGGGGATTGTAAGAGCCATTTCGTGGGAACGTTTTGTGATACCAACTCTATGGGGATATGTTAGTGACTTGGGTCGTTATCCCGACCCCCTGGAGTCTTTAGTAATTGTCATTTCTATTTATTGTGCATATATTTGTAAATAGCGATTATTGTCAGATGCATATGATCATTCAAAGCAATCATTGGACTTGTGCAAACAAAACAGAGAAATAAAAGTTTTGAAATTGAAAGAGAAATCGTATTTATTGAAAGAAGTTGGCCTATGAATAGGAAATTGTGTACAAAGAGACAGATATCCTAGTAAGAGGAAATTGTCAAAATATTAAAAAAGCTATAAAGTGGTAAAAAGCTATGTGGAAACAATCCCATCGAGTTTCAACTTCGCTATTGCTCATATATTTTCGAGTATCTCATCTTCTTGTTGTCAGAAGAAGGTGTTTGGATTGATTTGTGCCATTCGATCTTGAAGTTAATAGTAATGAAGTTCATAGTTATACACTTCTAATCCCTAATTTTTGCTTGGACCGCCCTTTCGGGTTTTCAGTCCACCGAGATACCCTTTTTTGCCCAAGCCGCCTTTGCAGGTTTTCGACTTGTCGGATGTACAATTTTTCATATATACCCCTAACTTTTGGCCGAACCCTTTTGGTTCGCTGGGATGCCCTTATTTTTGCCTAGGTCAGTCAACCTAGCAGGTCTCTTTTATGCGTAGTATTTTTAACTATGTTCGCGTTCACAGGGTGTGGAAGTCACTCTCTATCCATAATGGTCAATATCATTGCTCGACTGGAAAATACTATTTTGATTATAAATGGTCTCTCGTATGTGGGAGTCCATTTTTCCGTGGGATCACCTTGCGATGATGCGTTCGACTACCAAATCTCCAACTTGGTATACTTGGTGCTTGACTTTCTTGTTAAAAGCTTTGATCATACGCTTATGATATATTTGTCCATGACAGAGGTCGCAAGTCTCTTTTCATCAATCAAATTGATCTGGTCAAGTCGAGTCTGGACCCATTCATCTTCGTCTAGCTCTTCATCCTTCATAACCCTTAATGAAGGAACTTGGACCTCAATAGGTAAAACGACTTCCATACCATACGAGGAAGAGCAGGGGTAGCCCGGATGTTCGTATGGTCGATACATGAAGAAAATGGTAAAATCTTGTGCCAATCCTTATATGTCACTTTCATCTTATGTATGATCTTCTTAAGATTCTTGTTGGAGGCTTCCACTATGCCATTCATCTTTGGTTGATATGGAGAAGTGTTGTGATGCTTAATCTTGAACTGCGTGCAGAGTTCGGTGATCATTTTATTGTTGAGATTGGTGCCATTTTTTGTGATAATCCTTTTGGGGATGCCATACCGACATATAAGATTATTCTTAATGAATCGATCTACAATGTTCTTGGTGACAGATGCAAACCAGGCTGCCTCTATCCACTTGGTAAAGTAATCGATGGCGACGAGGATGAAGCGATGTCCATTGGAAGCGGTCGACTTAATCTCTCCAATCATATCAGTGCTCCACATTGCGAAAGGCCAAGGATCAATCAGGACATTCAATAGAACTGGAGTTACATGTATTTTGTCAGCGTATAGCTGGCACTTGTGACAAGATCGAGAATAACGATAACAATCAGCTTCCATAGTAGACAAATAATAACCTTCTCTCAGAATCTTTTTAGCCATGATATTTCCATTGGAGTGGGTACCAAAAACGCCTTCGTGCAATTATTTCATAATTATTTCATCCGTCTTCTTATCTATGCACTAAAGTAAGGAAAAATCACGGTTGCGCTTGTATAGAATATCGTTGCTTAGAAAGAACTTGGAAGAGAACCTCCTCAGAAATTTATTGTCGTCGATAGATGCCCCCTCAGGGTACTCTTGAGCCTTAAGATATATTTTTACTTCATAAAGCCATGGTTTTTCTTCCACTACTTCAGTATCAAGCTCACAACAATACGTCACTTTGTCTAGCCTTTCAATGGTAATTTGAGGAGGTTCGTAGTCCCATCTAACTTTGAACATTGACGACATGGTAGCTAATGCATCCACCAGGCCGATTATCCTCTCGCGGAATATTCTCAAAATTAATTTCTTCAAAGTAGTGGATCAGACATAACATATGTTCTCTATATGGAATGAGATTTGGGTGCTTCGTGTCTCATTCGCCCTTAATATGACTGATCACCAAGGCTGAATCTCCATATACATGTAGGAATTTGATCCTCAAATCAATAGCAGCTTCGGCCATATTGTTGGTGTAGTCGAAACATAATCTTGCGGCGAAAGGTGTATGGCCACCTTTGGGAGAGATAATTAATCAGCTAATTCCTTTTCCATGTGCGTTAGTAGCTCCATCAAGAACCATGGTCCATCGGGATCCTGGCTCAGGTCCTTCTTCTAGTCTAGGTTCTTCGTAGTCGGTAACTAGCATGATATTCTCGTTGGGGAACTCGAAATACATAGACAGGTAGTTGTCTACAATTGATGAGCCAAATGATCTACTACCACACTTCCTTTGATTGCTTTCTGAGTAGTGTATTGAATGTCATACTCGGTCAAGATCATTTGCCATCTTGCTATTCTTCTAGAGAAAACAACTTTCTCAAATATGTATTTTATCAGATCAATAGAGTAGTATGAGTCAACATATACTGTCTTAGTCGGCGAGCAACCCAAGCCAAAGCGTAGCAAGTTTCCTCAATTAGTGAGTACCTTGTTTCACATTCGGTTAACTTTTTGCTAAGGTAATATATTGCATGCTCTTTTTGACCAGACTCGTCATATTGCCCTAATACACACCCCATTGAATTATCTAATACTGTTAAGTACATGATTAGAGGTCTTCCTTCAACTGGTGGCATCAAAATATGAGGCTCTTGGAGGCATTCCTTGATTTTGTCGAAGGCTATCTGACAATCATCGTTCCATTTTATTGCTTGATCTTTCTTAAATAATTTGTAGATTGGCTCACAGGTAGCGGTTAAGTGTGAAATAAATTTGGCAATGTAGTTCAATCTTCCTAGAAAGCCTCTGACCTCTTTCTCGGTGCGGGGAGGTCGACATTTCTTGAATGGCTTTAACCTTGGTGGGGTCAACTTATATACCTTTACCACTGATGAAGAAACCTAAGAGTTTACTGGATCTTACTCCAAAGGTACACCTGTTCGAATTAAATCTCAAATTGTACTTCTTCAACCTCTCAAAAAGTTTGTGCAGGTGATCAATGTATTCTTCTTCAGTCTGAGATTGGGCTATCATGTCGTTGACATAGACTTCTATTTTTTGATGGATCATATCATGGAATAAGGCTACCATAGCACGCTGATACGTCACACCCGAATTCTTCAACCCGAACGGCATAACCTGTAAGAAAGTTCCCAACGTGTGCGAAAGTAGTTTTATCCATATCCTCGGAGCCATCTTGATTTGATTATAGTCGGAGAAACCATCCATAAGCGAGAATACCTTTTCTTGGCGGTGTTGTCAGCGAACATCGATATGTGGAGCGGAAAATAATTTTTAGACTCGCCCTATTTAGATCTCAATAGTATACACACATACACATTTGCCATCCTTCTCGGCACGCACCACATTTACAACCCGTTGTGGATAAGAAGTAACAACTAAGAAACATCGTTGAAGCGCTTCATGACCTCAACTTTGATCTTCTCGGACATCTCAGGACGTATAGGGCAAACCTTCTACTTTATAGGAGAAAATCCTTCTTTCGTTGGTAATCGGTGTACCACTATATCAATATCCAACCCTGGCATGTCTTCGTAGGACCAAGAAAAAATCTCAATGTAATCTCGCAGCATCTGGATCAACCTTTCTTTGACACTGTTCTCAAGACCAACCCCTATTTTGACTTATTTTCTATACTCTTCAGTACCCAAGTTTATGTCCTCGACCGGATCTTCATGCGGATGTATAGCTCTTCTTGTTGTAACAGCCTAGCAAGCTCTCCTAGTACTTCACAATCTTCCTCACCTTCATCTTCGGCTTGGTAGATTGAGTTTTCAAAGTCATATTTGACAATAGCAGAATTGTTATCGACTGATCCAGGGTGGATGTGGATTTGCAGTTTTATGTGGGTGTGTGTAAGAACACATAGCTAATTTTTTTCGAGAAAGTAATAAAGTGAAAAGAAAAGACAGGGAGCGCAAAATTTGAATGCAAAAGTCCAATGATTTATTGAATGAAAATATGCGAATGATAGATAATAACCCTCACAAATGAGTCATCGTTCCCCGGGTAAGGTACTAGGCTTAAAGTTTTATTGTTCAAAATTACATAAAACTTAAAAGCATATAGTAGAAAAAACAATTACTCCTGACTAAAGGAGATTGACATAACGTCCTTTCCCGTCCAATTGTTGAGTTAACCACAGGCAGTAGGGAAGATCCAGTTGTTGATGTTGAAATCACTAACATCATCTTCTATAGCATGAACTTCATCTCTATTAATGTGGAACGGAGGCCCACCAGCATGTTCGCGACGTATCATCTTCTGACCCTCGGAAGTAAAGCCTAGGAAAACTGATCAAACTTGAACAGAAAATCGGGAAATTGACCCCAAATAGTACATCCTCCTTCTTCAACTATGGTCCTTGCGTCCTTCAGCGAGGTCATCTTCAGTGGTACTCTAGTAATCTTAGGGGTGACAGGAGCATCGACAAACATTACTCGTGGAACTACTTCCAAAGCTGGACAGGGAGTCTCAATGAATTCTCCTTCCATTTCAACATATCAGAAGGACTGCAGGTGGCTCACCATATATTCTTCTTCTCCGCAAATAGTGACAGTCTTCCCTTTTACTGGGTACTTCGACTTATGATGTAAAGTAGAGGTAACAACGCCTACCCCATGTATCCAGGAGCGTCCAAACAAGCAAGAATAAGCTGGAAAAATATCAATCACAAAAAAAGTTCTCCGAGTACTGTTCTTCTCGAACCATCAAAATCTCTCACAATTATGTCACTTGGTTTCATGACCATTTCTTTAACATTAAGTCTGTCTAGTGCACTTTGTGGTAGGACATTCAGAGTAGAACCAATGTCTACCAATACATGAGACAATGTAGGGCCTCTACACTCAATAGAGACATCCAAGGCTTTGTTATATTTCCTTCCCGCGGGATTCAAATTAACATCATAAAAACCCAAACCATTATATGCGGTAAGGCTAGCAATACATTTTTCAAATTGATCAGCAGAAGTTTCCTACGACACGTGAGCATTCTTCAGGAATTTTACTGAGGCCTTAGCATGAACCTCAGAGCACATCAATAGAGCTAGCATAGATATCTTGGACGAAGTTTGTCCCAACTGCTCAACAACATTATAATCGCTCTTCTTGTTAATCCTTAGAATTTCCTCCATCTCTTGCTTGGAGGAGTCTTCAACAACTTCTTTCGGTACTTCTGTTTGGGCGGACAAAGTTGCTTTTTCTTTTCCTCGAGCCTCAACGGTTGGCTCGATGGCAGGGATGTGAACTGGTGCAACAGTATCTTTGGGGGGAGAGATCTATGGAGAGAATACTCTTCTGGTTCTAGTCACTTTTCTTGATCCAGTAATATTGTCGACATCTGGATTAACAACTTCAACATTGTTGTCTTTCATGGCCAATAACTCTTGCTTTATGCCATGGTAGTAAACCTCGACTCCATAATTCCAAGGTATGGCGTTGTCATAGGAATATAGAATTAGTCTGGGCGAGGTGATAATTAGAGGAGACACTCTAGGTGTGGGAGCAATCTTTACGGGACTTGCAGAGGTGATCCTTATCGCATTCACATTAGTATACTCTTCGGGATAGTCATCATCTCCCCATCCAATTGCTTTGATATTTTAAATTACAATCTTTGAGCTTTCAAGGGCGGTATATTTCACCATGAAATCAAATTTCCCACTCGGCTTCCCTATGGTATCCCAAGTTTCTGGTAGAATCTCTTCTTCGATGCTTCGTTCTTCCACGTCTTCAATCTTCAAACCCTTGGAAATATCTTCGGACGAAGTCTCTCTGAAGATAGAGTTTTCATGAACAACACCTCTCGGTTGTCCATCGTATTTGAATACCTCTTTTTAACCATACACAACCATTTGGTTCGGATGCATAGTAGCAACAATTGTCAAAACATCTTGGAAATAAGTCGGTAGTAGATTCTTCTTGATAGTCATCAGGAGAGTGGTCAATTCACTTATAGCAAAGACATATGTGCCATCATCAATGGCATTGGCACTCTTGCCATGATCGGGACTTGGTGTGGTAATCACATTTGAAGTTTCGACAGGAGGGTCGAATTGAATCTCTGAGCTTGATCAAATATTAAATCTTGTTCTTTAGAGCCCAAAAGTTGTTTGTGTTATGTCCAAGGATATTGGAATGGTATGCACACCTTGCATTTATGAGAAACTCTTTACTATGGATAGTTTTGTATGTTAGAAAATCTGTGTGTTTAATTGTCTAATTAGGTCTGAAATATTTGTGTGCTTGTCATGACCTAATTGTAACATGTTTAAAATTTGTCAAAGTATGTTATTCCTGATGAACAAACCTCTTAGGCCGATCCAAAAAGACATGCATCGATACATATAACTAACTAATCTCACAAAAACAATTTTCTTTCATTATGAGTCAACTCATATGAGTTTTGTATCAATTCATGTCAGTTTAATGCCTCTTAAAATTAAGCTTTGAATCGACACATATTATTATGGATCGATTCATATAAACATCAAGAATTAGGATTCACCTCTATTTGTTGTTTGCATCAATACAAAATCTTTGGCATCGATTCAAATCAGTTCTTTTATTTTGGAAAATATATCTCATATAGTATGCATCAATGCATACATGTTTTGGATCGACTCATACAAGAATTGAGGTTCTGGATTCTTGCATGTTTTAAATCTTGCATCAATACATAAGTGTTTGCTTCGATACATTTCTTAGTTGCATTAACTCATCCGTGCCATGCATCGACTCATGTTAAATTTAATTCTCTGGAAGCAGTTTAATTACAGTATACATTGATACATAATCCCTTGTATCGACTCATACTTAACTTAACTCTCTGAAAGAAATTTTAGTACAGTATGCATCGACACAAAATCACTTGTATCAAAACATTCATTGACTTGGGTCGACTCATATGAAACTTGTATCGACTCATAAATCTGTTTTTCTTCTAACATGTTTATATTTCCATATATAAGCAAAGTTTGGCAATTTAGTTTGGTAGCTATCACAAATAAAATTGGTGAGCATCCATTTTTCTGAGCATTAGAAACTTGAAAGAGACTTCTATCTTCGTCATCTTCTCAATCTCCTTGGTTCAAGAGAACGTTGACACATAATCATCATTGTTTATTGGATCAAGGGATCAAAGGGATAACGTTCAATGGTACGACCGATGTTCTAGCTGAGTTAAAGATTCAGAAGTGGGTTTCGAGGAAAAACTAGAAGGTTTGTCCAATAATAACGGAGGTGTTCTTGTGGGTTTTTTATTCACAATTGAATATAGCAGATTCAGCCGTAGCGTAGGGTTTGGAGGTCGGGGTGATTTTGCAAATAGGTCGTGGAAGCGGTGAATTGTCTGTAAATCTTGCAGGTGTATTCTTGATCAGCTTATATCAAGAGAATGTTCATACAAGAAGAAGAAGAAGATATGAGTGATTAGTTTTCTGTCTTTGTATCACAACCTTGTAAACAATATTTCAGTATATTGATATAGAAAATCATCACTTCTGATTTAGAAATTGAGAGGGAGACGTACCCACATGCGAGGACAATGGTGGGGAACTTCCTTTCCAAACTGCTCTGCGTATCGTATTCTTTCTCTCTCTCTCTCTCTCTCTCTCTCTCTCTCTCTCTCTCTCCCTCTCTTTACTTTTACAACACGTTTGTGATTCAATTGGTGTCCAAATTTTCACGTTCATTGATACAAGGCTGGAAGAAAGTCTTTATCAAAACTCCATTGCCATTGATCATTGAACAAGCATACTCCAACAGTTTGACAAAAGTGCTAGCTGATTTTATTAATTGGAAATAATGTTATAATGATAAGTGCATTGATTCAACATAAATTCTGTGTTAATTCATCTTATTAATCTCAATTAAAATCCATCAAACTATCACATGTCCGGTTTTCTAGTAGTCGGTTCAAAATAGACGGAAGTCAATTCAGACCATGCGTTGCTTTCCGCAGTTTTGCTATTAACTCTGATAAATAATTTTAAATCCATGATAATAAAAGAGGTGATCTATTCACCCCCCTCTTGATCACTTTCCACACCGTCTAACAAGTGGTATCAGAGCGTCGGTGCACTGGTGCTTTGTGGCTACTTCTAACGATATGGCTTTTGACCCAAAGGGGGCGTACAATAGAGCTCCTATTTTTAACGGTGAAAATTATGGCTATTGGAAAGACTTCATGCGATTTCACATAAATTCCATTGATAGGAATGTATGGACTGCCATTCAAAATGGACCTTCTCAAATTACCATGACGAATGCGGCAGGTGCCGTTGTGCCTAAATAGAGGCTGATTAGGATGAAAACGATGAGAAAAAGTGGTCAAGCGATTGAAGAGGCCGAAATATGATAATTTAAGCACTTGGTGTTGATGAATATTATCGGGTATCTCATTGCACGACAACTGAAGAAATATGGAATGCTTTAGAAGTTGCCCATGAGGGTACTACTGAAGTTCAACAATCCCGAATTAACACACTTAACCAAGAGTTCGAGCTCTTTCGCATGAAATAGGGAGAATCTATCTATGACATGGAAAAGAGATTCGTCCATCTCACTGGTTGTTTGAATGCACTTGGAAAACCTATTTCCAATGAAAATGATACTAATAAAATTCTGAGATGTCTTAACAGGGAATGGAAACCTAAAGTTACAGCTATCAAGGAAGCCAACGACCTCACTACGCTTACCATCACAACTCTGTTTAGGGAGCTGGAAAACATCAGCAACAACTGCAAAGTCTTGAAAAGCATGAGAACAAGAGTAAGAAGAAGAAGAATAGAGACAAAGAGGGTGAGAAGAAGTCAATAACTCTTAAGGCTTCTAGATCTAAGTCCTCACAAATTGAGCAAGATGATAATGACTCACGTAGTGACGAAGATTCAGCTAATGAGGAAATGGGACTGTTTGTTCAAAGATATAATAGATTCATTCGAAAGAATGGAATCAAGCACTCCGTCAAGAATCTCACAAAGATTCAAAGAAAGTCCATAGAATCAAAGCAGGGGTAAAATAAGAAATATAGAGGGAAAGGTTCTTGCATCAATTGTGGTAAATCTGGGCACTATTAAACATAATAACCTATGAACAAAAAGGACAAAGAAAATGCACCACCAAAGAAGTTCAACAAACAAATAAGAGCTTATAATGCATGGGAAAGTGATAGTGAGTCATCAAGTAATGAAGGCTCAAGTGATAGTGAGTCATCAAGTAATGAAGGCCCAAGTGATAGTGAGTCATCAAGTAATGAAGGCTCCAGTGATAGTGATGAGAATGCAAATCTATGTCTCATGACTCACATCAATAACCAGTCCCGCCACAAGAAGAGAAACAATGAAAATAAAGTAAGACAAGCCTACTACAGTAATTTTGATTCTTTGTCTTTCTCTGAACTGAAAATAGCTTTTGAAAAAATGCATAACAAAGTTGTAGACGCTTTTAGACGATTATCCTACAACAAACAAATCTTTTCTCATTTGGAGGGTAAAGTGTATAAAGCTGAACAAGATTTAAAAAAGTCTAAAAGCTAGGATTGTAGAAAGTTCAAAAGATATTATTGTAAATGGATGTACTGAAACTAGATATTGTGGAGTTTGTCATATTTGGCAACAAGAAGTTAAAACTCTTAAGGCCAAATTGGAAAAAGCTTTACAACCCAAGGTTACTTTTGTCGTTGATTCTAGGACCTTTAAGAAATCATTGAATCCACCATATGCTAAATATTCTTTTGTAGAAAAGATTCCAAAGGATTGAATAAGCAAAAGTAACCAAGTTCATCATCATGGTTTATGTCATTATTATTGTCATAAAGGTCACACCATCGAGAAATGCAAGTTTAGGAGGTTCCTTGTTCCTAAAGGCATTTATCAATGGAGGCCTAAAGGCCACCATGTTACCACTTACCCACATGGACCAAATGAAAAATGGGTACCTACCTTTCTCTTTTGATATTGTAGATTGAGTGTCTTGCATCCGTAGATAGACGATGGTTTCTAGACAAAGGGTGTTCAAGGAACATGACGGGTGACATATCGCTTTTCATTGACTTCAAGGGAAATAAGAAGGGATATGTTACTTATTGAGACAATAACAAAGGAGCTATACTTGGCAAAGGTAGTGTAGGTAAGCCCTTTACCACTACCATTTCTGATGTCCATCTTGTAGAGGGCCTTAAACATAATTTGTTAAGTATTAGTCAATTGTGTGACAAGGGTTATAAAGTTACTTTCATAAAAACTTGTTGCATTATTGAACACACTGAACAAAACATTGTGTTTAAGGAAATTAGAGTAAACAACATCTATATGCTTGATATTTTTGATGTATCATTAACAAGCAATAAATTTCTAGTCACCTTGAATGATGATTCTTGGCATTGGCATAGACGTCTAGCGCATGTTAACTTTGATTTGATAAATAAGATTGTATCCGAGGATTTAGTAGTCGGTCTTCCAAAATAAAGTTTTCAAAAAACCACCTATGCGACGTATGTCAAATGGGAAAACAAACAAGGGTCTCTTTCAAATCCAAAAATGTGATTTCTACTTCATGATCCCTTGAGCTTCTCCATATGGACCTCTTTAGACCTTCAAGAACAAAGAGTCTAGATGGAAACTATTATGGTTTTGTAATCGTTGACAACTATTCTAGATTTACTTGGACCATATTCCTTCATAGCAAAGATGAAACCTTTTTCGCTTTTAAGAGTTTTGCAAAACTGTCCCAAAACAAAATGGATTCAAAAATAATTTCAATTCGAAGCGATCATGGAGGTGAATTTCAAAATCCTCTCTTTGATAAGTACCGTGATAAGCATAGCATTGAGCATAACTTTTCAACCCGTCGAACTCCACAGCAAAATGGAGTTTTGGAGCGTAAAAATCGCATTTTAGAGGAGTTGGCTAGAACAATGCTCAATGAGGGTGGATTACCAAAATATTTTTGGGCTAATGCGATTAGCACAGCTTGTTATGTTTTAAACAAGATATTAATCCGTCCTATTTTGGATAAAACCCCTTATGAGCTTTTGAAAGGAAGAAAGCCAAACTTGTCACATCTTTACGTATTCGGTTGTAAATGTTTTGTTTTGAATAATGGTAAAGCAAATCTTGGGAAGTTTGATGCAAAAGCGGATGAAGGTGTCTTTCTTGGATACTCACAATCAAGCAAAGCATATAGAGTGTATAATAAACGTTTACTTACTATTGAAGAGTTAGTCCATGTTTCTTTTGATGAGTCTTACCCAAAAAATGTCGGAAAAGGTATTTCTTTTGATGGTGCAAGTGTATCTTCAGAAGACATACTCAAGGAAGTTGTTCTGGAAATTGATCAGTCTAAATCAGTTGACAAAGAGGAAGAGGAAGATACTAGTCATGACAAAGATGAGGAAGAAGGGACAGTAGAAGTGAAAATTCTTCCACTAGCCTGGAAATCCTCAAAAGACCATTCTATTGACAACATATTGGGAGACATATCAAAAGGTGTGACGACTCGTTCTAAGATAAGTAATTTCTGTTGTCACTTCGAATTTGTTTCACAAGTAGAACCTAAAAACGCCAAAGAGGCCTTGATTGATGAATTTTGGCTAATGGCCATGAAAGATGATCTTAATCAATTTAAAAGAAATGACGTTTGGGAACTTATCCCTCGTTCGCAAGACCTTCATATCATAGGCACTATGTGGGCTTTTAGAAATAAACTTGATGAACACGGAGTGATAACTCGAAATAAAGCATGCTTAGTGGCACAAGGGTATAACCAAGAGGAGGGAATAGACTATGAAGAAACTTATGCTCCTGATACTCACCTTGAGGCTATACGTCTCTTGCTCGCTTATGCGTATTCTAAGAATTTTAATATTTATCAAATGGATGTAAAGAGTGCGTTTCTAAACGGTATCATAAATGAAGAGGTATACATCTCACGACCTCTTGGTTTTGAGAACGATGAATATCCAGATTATGTTTACAAATTAAAATGAGCTTTGTACGGTCTTAAGCAAGCCCCTCGGGTTTGGTATGAAAGACTTAGCAAATTTATGCTTGATCATGGATATTCAAGAGGTAAAGTGGATACCACTCTCTTCGTTAAACGTAAAGGAAAGCACATTCTTTTAGTTTACGTATATGTAGACGATATAATTTTTGGTTCAACTAACCTACACTTGGTCGAAGAATTTTCTAATGTTATGCAGGGGAAATTTGAAACGAGTCTTACGAGGGAGCTAAATTACTTCCCCGGTCTACAAATAAAGCAGCTCGATGAGGGCACAACTGTGTGTCAAACAAAATACTATAGAGAGATGCTCAAGCGCTTTGGAATGAATGACTCAAAGTCCATTAACATCCCCATGCCTACTAAAGGGAACATGGATAAAGATGAACATTGTAAGTGTGTAGATGTTAAGAAGTATAGAGGTATGATTGGATCCCTTTTGTATCTTACTGCATCTAGGTCTGACATCATGTTCAGTATTTGTATGTGTGCATGATATCAATCGAATCCCAAGGAATCACACTTGAAAGATGTTAAGCGTATACTTAGATACCTTCATGGAACATCTAAGTATGGGCTTTGGTATTCCAAGGGAAGCGAATGTAAGTTAGTAGGTTACTCAAATTCTGATTTTGCAGGCTGCAAATCAAATAGGAAAAGCACTAGTGGCACATGTCACTTATTTTCAAACTCCTTAGTGAGTTGGCATAGTAAAAAGTAGGTATTTGTTGCATTGTCAACTGTTGAGGCTGAATACGTTGCAACCGGTAGTTGTTGCGCCCAGATCTTGTGGCTAAAGCAACAACTGCAAGATTTCGATATTCAACTAAAACGTATTCCAATAAAATGTGATAATACTAGTGCCATCAACCTCACTAAGAATCTTGTTTTACATTCACGAACTAAACACATAGAGATTAGGCATCACTTTCTTCGCGATCATGTTGAAAAAGAAGACGTTGTGTTTCAGCATGTTGATATTAAAAATCAACTTGCTGATATTTTCACTAAACCATTAGCAACAGAACCTTTCTCACTTGATGTCTTAAGTATGCATGTAACTTATTTATGTATATTATATCTCACCATGTCATTGAGATGTATTCTAGTTTTTGTATGTGCGTATTAAAAGTTCATCAACTAAGGTAATATTGTTCCTCTCCGTACCTCGTTAAAATTCATTGATTTTGTGTATGTGTAATATGTTCCTTAAATATTGTTTATATGTTTCTCTTTACAAAAATTGTTTGAGCATTCTCACTAGCCATGTGCGTTGCACTACCATTCTGCATAATCATCCCTAAAACAACTCATTCTGCACAAACATACATTTACTGATGGGTCCCCTATCTCACTGTCCATAAAAACCTGATAAAGATTCATTTTTATTAGGTTTAGGTCGAAGCATAACACCATGAATCAATGCAAATTAAACTTCGGTCGATACATAAATCGCATGAGTCGATCCATAACTCTGATATTTCCTATTTTTCTAAATTCTTTCAGTATGTATCGATACATACGTGTTTTGTATCGACTCATGTAACTTTCAGAATAAATTTTTATTTTTGGGTAGATTCATAATCCTTTGCATTGACACATAACTTTTTTGGGTCAACCCATCAGCCCATTTAGCAATTTATACATTCTCAAAGCATTCTCATACATCTCATAACATCAATTATGGCCATAACCCCCTTTTGATCCACTATCATATCATCTCATTGCATAATCATTTTATTAGTTTCTATGTTATTCCATTTAAACAATTGTACACTTTTGGTACCGCTTATGTAATATTTACCTATTTCTCAGTTTAGTGTTTATTCTTGTTTACTTGCTTTTGCCAACCTTTGACACTCTTTGTGAGTGAAAGCTTGTGATTGCCCAAACCTATCACTCTTTGTGAATGACAACTTTTTAATCAATACTGCTGTGTATGCCATCTTATTTACCTCTTAAAATACAATTAGCTACTTAAATCATCACTTTCCTCTTTTGATGTTGACAAAGGGAGAAAAGCCGATCTGAGATGTTAGAAAGGAAACACTGAGTACAACCATGCATAAACTCAGAGGAGTCTTTGTACAACCATGCATAAAATCATGAGGAGTGTTTCATCATTTACCAATGATCAATCATCACACATATTGCAAGAATTTGCGATCATCAAAAAGGGGGAGTTTGTCAGCAACCCTTTAATATGGACAGTTTTGTATGATAGCAAATATGTGTGTTTAATTGTCTAATTAGGTCTGAAATATATGTGTGCTTGTCATGACATAATTGTAACAAGTTTAAAATTGGTCAAAGTATGTTCTTACTCATCATGTACAAACCTCTTAGTTCGATCCAAAAAGATGTGCATCGATACATATAACTAACTAATCTCACAAAAACCATTTTCCTTCAGTATGAGTCGACTCATACGAGTTTTGTATCGATTCATGTCAATTTGATGCCTCTAAAAATTAAGCTTTGCATCGACACATATTATTATGGATCGATTCATATAAACATCAAGAATTAGGATTCACCTCTGTTTATTGTTTGCATCAATACAAAATCTTTGCATTAATTCAAATCAGTTCTTTTATTTTGGAAAATAAATCTCATATAGTATGCATCGAAGTATACGTGTTTTGGATCGAATCATACCAGAACTGAGGTTTTGGATTCTTGCATGTTTTAAATCTTGCATCAATACATAAGTGTTTGCATCGATACATTTCTTACTTGCATCGAATCATTCGTGCCATGCATCGACTCATGTTAAATTTAATTCTCTAGAAGCAGTTTAATTATAGTATGTATTGATACATAATCCTTTGTATCGACTCATAATTAACTTAACTCTCTAAAAGAAATTTTAGTACAGTATGCATCGACATAAAATAACATGTATCAATATATTCATTGACTTCGGTCGACTCATACGAAACTTATATCGACTCATAAATCTGTTTTTCTTCTAACATGTTTCTGTTTCCATATATAGGAAAAGTTTGGCAGTTTAGTTTGGTAAGTGTCACAAATAAAATTGGTGAGCATCCATTTTTTTAAGCATTAGAAACCTGAAAGAGACTTCTATCTTCATCATGTTCTTAATCTCCTTGGTTCAAGAACATTGAAACATTATCGTCATTGTTTATTGGATCAAGGGATCAAAGAGATAACATTTAGTGGTACGATCAGTGATCTAGCTAAGTTGAAGATTCAGAAGGGGGTTTTGAGGAAAAACCAGAAGGTTTGCCCAGTAAGAACGGGGGTGTTCTTGTGGGTTTGTTAGTCACAATTACATATAGCAGATTCAGCCGTAGCGTAGGGTTTGGAGATTAGGGTGATTTTGCAAACAGGTCGTGGAAGCGGTGAATTGTCTGTGAATCGTGCAGGTGTATTCTTGATGAGCTCATATCAGAAGAAGGTTCATACAAGAAGAAGAAGATTTGAGTGATTAGTTTTCTGTCTTTGTATCGCAACCTTGTAACAACATTTTAGTATATTGGTATAGGAAATTCTCAATTCCAATTTGGAAATTGAGAGGGAGACGTACCCACACGCGAGGACGATAGTGGGGAACTTTCTTACCAAACTGCTATGTGTATCGTATTCTCTCTCTCTCTCTCTCTCTCTCTCTCTCTCTCTTTAGTTTTACAACACGTTTGTGATTCAATTTGTGTGCAACTTTTCACGTTCATTGATACAAGGCTGGAAGAAACTCTTCAACAAAACTCCATTGCCATTGATTATTGAACAAGCATACTCCAACAGTTTGACAAAAGTGCTAGCTTGATTTTATTCATTGGAAATAGTGTTATAGTGATAAGTACGTTGATGCAATATAAATTCTGTGTTAATTCATCTTATTCATCTTAATTAAAATCCAGCAAACTATCGCATGTCCGGTTTTCTAGTAGCCAGTTCAGAATAGGCGGAAGTCAATTCAGGACCGTGTGTCACTTTCCGCAGTTTCGCTATTAACTCTGATAAATAATTTTAAATCCGTGATAATAAAAGAGGTGATCTATTCACCCCCTCTCGATCACTTTCCACACCGTCTAACAACATTGGGATTGTATTTATGGGATGATGTGTTAACATACTAAGGTGGATCCCTCAAAGTAATCAGCTCTGCTTTCAACATATGCTGCAATCCTTGAGACAACAACATGTTGATCTTCGTGAACTATCTTCTTGGCGCATTTTTTCTACACATATTATCTTGTTGAGGTTGCACTGGCGCAAGATTGGAGATCAGAATGCCCCCCCCAGATTGATGGCGATCACCTTTACCGTGACTCTTCCGGCTATACACAACATTGGTTTCTTTCTTCCCACTTAAAGACCTCTTTGCAGCACTTGAAGATGTCTCGACTTGAATCTTCCCACTCTTAATTCTAGCTTCAATATGTTCCCCTATCAATATTAGCTCGGTGAATCCGGTTGAAGAATTTCTAATCAGATGATTGAAGAATGGACCTGTCAGTGTTCCCATGAACATGTCAACCAGTTCCCTATTAGACAAGGGTGGCTGAACTCTGCCAGCTAGATCTCTCCATTTCTGAGCATACTCTTTGAACTTCTCATCACGGCCCATAGACATATTTTGTAGCTGCACACAGGTTGGTGCTAATTCAGCATTGTATTGGTACTGTTTGTAGAAAGCATCTGCCAAATCATTCTAGGTATGAATGTGGGTATTTTCCAGCTGATAATATCAGTCCAATTGTGCTCCAGAAAAACTTTTTGAAAGAAATGCATCAACAAATTTCTATCAGCATTTTGTGGTTGAATCTTTTGAACATAGGACTTCAGGTGAAGCTTTGGGAAATAAATTCCATCATACATTACAAAAGTAGGACCTTTGAACTTGTGAGGGATCACCATGCCTGGAACCAGGCTTAAATCATCGAAGTTCAACCCTGAAATTTTCAAATTTTCCACAACATTCAAACGATCTTTAAGTTGTTTATACTTCTCGTCACCAGGAGGATATTGCTCACCCAAATAATCTTCCTCTTCCTCTTCTTCAGACCCATGATTACTTCCTTCACTGGCCTTGACGCTTCCTTCAGTCTCACCACTTTTTTCTGAGAACTCAAGTTGTTTGTCTGCCTTGACTGGACCTTTGAATCTTCTTCCCATGTTGAGAGTACCATATATCTTCTTCTTCTATTTCTATTTCTTGGTGATGAGCTCTTTCAGATCTTCCTACCCCTTGGCCAAGTTGAGAAACATTTCTTAGAATTGAGCGTTCTAAGCCTGAGATCTTTGATAGTCTGTTCGAGAGCCATTTCCGCTGAAATAAACAACGAGAGAATAAGAAAACAGGTCTTCGAAGAACCTGTTATGAAATGATATGTTATGTTATGGTATGTAATGCAATGTTTTCAAGGACCTTAGGAGATCTATATTTGGTAGACCACAAGAACAAACTTTTCATTAGTTAATTAGTGAATACAAAGGAAAGTTCAGCATAAATTAGAAACTCGTAGTGCTTAAGTCTCCCATGGATGCTTCCTCTTTTTGTTGACATAGGTGTTAATGCTCTATACCTTTTGAAGTAGCTTTAACATAGGCATATTGTTCGCGTTAAAATGTGACGTGCGAAGGAATCGAATCTGAATTCGAATCTCTGGCTCGAAACGATTTACTCTTTTGATTTGTTTATAAAGATGTCGCGAGAATCAAGCTTTATTATTTCCAACACAAGAAAAATGATTATGAAAAAGGGGAAAGCTGCAATACCCTTAATTGATATGTTATGCATTACGACTAGCGCAAACTAGGCAGCATTGGGGAGATTCCGGGTAAAGGGGTTTGTTATATTAAAGGGAATAGATAGAGCACCCTAAATATATATAGTCATCTATAGCTTTATATATGAATATGTTTGATATGTTTGTGTGTTTTAAATTGCTATTTCTATGATTGGGAAAGTTTCTCCTTTGGATTTTAAGAAACGTAGATTATGTGGGATCCTAGGTTTTGTTATTATTGTGCTCGCAAAGATCATTGGGATCTTCTGCATACATATCCCTTAATGGGAATCAGAGCATTTGTAGCTTGGATCTAAAGGGAGCTATGGTTTGTTTGGTTTGAGGGAGAAAGAAATTTGCTCGCCAAGGATGAGACCTTGTGCCTACGTATTCTCAAAGGGATGTTGAGAAAGTCAGAGCAATCGTAGTTCCCACTTATGCTAGTGGAAGCAACGGGATGTTATTAAGAGACAAAGACAAATGTCATCTTAATGAAAAATGTATCTAATCTATTCATCAAATACATTTTTGAAGGGATTGATTGATTGAATCTTTCATCGTAAGTTATAGGTGTTTTGCTTGAGTGTACAAGCGTTACCACTTACAAGTTAAGAAAGATGTTTGAAAATGATTGAATCTTTTAATTATAAGCACTGGGTGTTTTGCTTGAGTGTACAAGCGTTACCACTTACGATTAAGAGATGTTTTTTGAAAAAAAGTGTTTGAAAAGAGTTTGAAAAGTTTTGGTTGTATGTGATGTGATAGATGAGATACTTCTTCCATAGAGATGATAAACGTCTAAATCTCGAGGAGAAATTGATTGGATTAAGGGATGCTTTTAAGAAGCCCGGGGGTCCTTGTATTGTAAGCCCAAGAGGAGGCATTCGGAGGGTCATCGAGGGTCCTTGTATTGTTAGCCCAAGAGAAGGCTTTCCGAGGGTCATCGAGGGTCCTTGTATGAAGCTCAAGAGGAACCTATAGGGTATGGCTGGCTTTGGCTTTCAGAGTGGTTTCACCGGGAAACCATCCTCTTAAGATTTGAAAGTGATATCACCGGGAAATCATACTCTCAGGGTTCTATCCTAGCGCGGGTGATTCTTTGTATTGGAAGCCCAATAGGAGGCTGTTAAGAGATTTCCTGGTCTCTTTCTTGTTTGATGCCCAAGAGAAGGCTAAACTCAACGAGGAGTTCTTTTGAACGAAGCCCAAGAGGAGGCTGACTCAGCAGGGGAGTGTTGTCTTATATGAAGCCTAAGAGGAGGCTAAACTCAGTAAATGAGTTTTCTTATATGAAGCCTAAGAGGAGGCTAAACTCAGATGAATGAGTTATCTTGCACAAAGCCCAAGAAGAGGCTAACTTTGCGGGGAATCTAATTGTTAGACTAGTTGTTATGTTATAACTAGTCAGTTATATAAACAAGTGTATGAAGTTTATTCACAGGAGTTTATGAAGGAAATATAAGCAAGTGTATAAAACGTGCGTAAAAAAACAAGTGTAACTTGATTATTTGATTGTGTACAAGGGAATGAATATGTACACGAACGGATATTTATGTACAAGGGAATGAGTATGTACATAGGAGGGTTGGGACTTACACCGTAAGGGAGGCCCATTGGCTTAAGAGAAGTTTCACCGGGAAGAATTCTTCTCTTGATACCAATGGAATTGGTGTATAAACAAACGAATAAGCGAACGAAAGGTATCTGTATTATGTACAAGTAAAATTGATATGTACATAAAAAGAATTGGATATGTACAAGGAAATAATTATGTACATAAAGAGAATTGGGACTTACACCGTGAGGGAGGCCCATGATCGATTAAGAAATTCCGAGGAAAAACGGGTTCGGTTTTATCTTCAAATCGGGTCGATCATGGAAAAAAGAGTGTAAGTTTGTTGAAATGTTTTGAAAAGATCTTGAAAGTGTTTTGAAAGATGAAATATACTTACAAGAAGTTTGAAAAAGTTTCGGGCTTCGAAAGTTTGAAAGAAAAGTCTTTGAAAGTGCTTTGAAAAGTACTTAAAACGTCTTGTTTTCGGCTCGATAAAAATATAATCAAAAGAAAGTATTTTAGAATTTTTTTGACATCATCATAAAATAGACATGTTAAATGACAAGTGTGCAAAAAATCACCTCAAAATGAGGAGTTTTGATTGGTTTTTGAAAGTGTTAAAGTTTGAAAAAAAAATATGTGAAGAGAAACAAAAAAGTTTGGCAAAAATGGTCCCAAGGCTACTCGAACCCGGGACCATTGGGCAAGGCAAGGCAAGTGACTTAAGAGTGAGCTGGCAACTGCTGGGGCTGCAATACATCCGTTCATTTATGCTACTTCATATTATTATGTTATAAACTTTTATTTGAAATTCTGGAAAAACGAAAATGCGCGTGAACTCCATCTTCTTCTTCCTCGATCCTTCTTCAAACGCAGATTCTTTGTTTCTCAATGAAAATGGATGATGTAAACATCAAACTTGATCGAAATTGAACCAGGAACATGATGATGGTGATTAATTCCATTTATTTTTAGTTAAACATGATTAATTTTCCAGAAAACACGAAGAACCCTAATTCCTAAAAATCAAGATGAAATCGTGTATGACCATGGAATTGCTCAATTGATTGAGGGTTAAGGATCAGTGAAGGTACAGAAACAAAACGGCCAAGCCATTTTTGAACTGGAATGCAGAAAATATGAAGTTCAAAGTTCGTGTTCTTACCTCTTGAAGCTGGACTTTGATTCTTCGAAGGAGGTGTTACAGAGTTTTGTTTTGATGATTGCTATAACACTAGTGGACCTCATGAAACGTGTGGAAGTGATATGCTTGCTCTGAACTAGCCTGGATCATTATGACCAAGTCCAACTGCATATGCTTGATGTAAACTTCTAATTCGTGTTTGGAAGTGTTACAGATCAAGGATGATGGTTTGTATCACTCATATGAGATGTATGGATGATGTTTGAATGATAAAATCACAACTTGCTCGAGCAAATTAACAGTTTGAAGTTTAAGGCAGTTTTTTACAAGTTTGGAAATCTGAAAAGCAATTCTGGTTTTTTGTTGTTCTTGTGTTGATTTTAAGTTTCAAACCAGTTATAATTAGAGTTTAGAACATGTTAGACACCAAATTTCTCACAGTTTTTCACAAGATTTGCAAAAGTGCAAAATCCTCACTTTTGAACTATGTGACTTTAAATTTAAGAAAGAAGAGAGAAAGCTTGATCTTGCATAGCTTTGGTGTAGTTTCAATTTGAGAACATGACCTCTATTTATAGGTCAAGAAATCTGAATGGTAAGTGAAGAAGATTGGCTTGAGTTTGAGCAACTTGCCTTAGAGGGCAAGAAAGTCATTTTTGCCATAAATGCAAATGGAATATTCTTTTAACCATGGTTAAAACTCAACTTGATCTTATCTCCATCATAATTACCTCTCATCTGTTTTTTATCAGATCTAGCTTATCTCCAATTGGTGACAAGGCTTCTAGAAGGAGATTTTGCAAAAAATGACTTATAATTTTGAAGCATGTACTTGAAATTCATGGCTTTTGGAGCTCTATGTTTCAAAATCAAAAGTATAGCTAGACAAAATGGTTTTGCAAGTTCTTGGACATTTTGGAAAGCTTGTAACAAGGGCTACAACTTTCATGTTTTGAGTTTTTTCTAATTCCAAATGGAACTATGTGAAAATTGCCATGAAAGTAGGAAAAAACATGAAATTTTTAACACTTAAAATTTTTCTAAGTGTTGAAAATTTTGACTTTTTGTTGACTTTTCCAAATTTCTTGATTTTTCATGATCATGATGGATCATTTGAAGTATTTTGATGATTGAAAAAGTTTTGTTTTGAAAAAGTTGACCAAAAGTCAAAGTTTGACTTTTTCAGTGCAGATGAAATTTTATCAGATGATTCAGAAATTGACTGATGAAAAATGTGAACTTCTGTGATGTTTTGAATCAAATAATTAGGTCAAGATGTTGCATTGATGATATAAAGATCAATATCCAAGCAAAAAAGTCATTCATTGATCAGAAAGTCAGTGATTCCTTATCCTCGATGAAAACCCTAATTGGTCGATCCTTGATAGATCATGAGAAAAGTTAGAATCGAAGATCAATGTTGATGATTGATTAAGATAGATCAATTGGTGAGTAGAAACTTAAACCCTAATTGATCACCTCT
Organism: Vicia sativa; assembly: GCA_021764765.1. Classification (NCBI taxonomy): domain Eukaryota; kingdom Viridiplantae; phylum Streptophyta; class Magnoliopsida; order Fabales; family Fabaceae; genus Vicia; species Vicia sativa. The sequence continues at coordinate 318,607,286 of CM038792.1, read as the reverse complement.
TGAACAGATGAAAATTTGATGAAACCCTGATTTTGACTTCTAGAAGCCACACCCGATCAATTATGTTCTGAACTGTTAGTGATGCAGTGATGAATATGTAAAGTGGTATATTAGGTCAAAATTGGGGTATGAGATGCCTATTTAAGTTTCTTTAACTTTGAGATATGAAGATGAAGATCTTCGTCTCGATAGGTGTGAAGAGAGTTAAATATCAGAATACGCAAATTTTTGACCTAAGATACCAAAAAATGCGAATGATGCAAAATGATTGCAAAAAGTTCACCCAGGAAATATCACAGAATGACATGCTGGGGAAAGATTATGAGGATGACTCAATCTGTTTTAAGAAAGTAGAAACCTGTTTGTTGGGAAACAAGCAATATGTTTCACTGGGAAAAAAGATTCACAACGCATGTGAATATCTGTTTCGCTTTGGGAAACGAGGAGATTACCTTCTGTCAGCCTTGTGACAATGTTTAAGGTAAGTGAGAATGATATTACCAATTATCATCCTTGTGATAGTTTATGGTAATGGGTTCTGAAGAAATTACCAATTATCAGCGAAGTGATAACTATAACAAGGTAATTTTTTTTTGAGAAAATTCATGAGTATTCAGCCTTGTGAATAACAGATAATGACGGAAACAGATCTCAAATGAGTTTCTATTTTCATAGCTACAATCTTGCCGGGGATCACTCCTTTGAGAAGATGCGGGCACTTTGATTGAAAAGACACAGGTTTTCTTTAGACAGAAAGACAACTGTGGAGATTTCTTGAACTTTCATGATTTGAACTTGCTGAGAAGAACAATATTTTTATGACAAGTTTCAATGTAAGAAAGGAAATAAGCGGCTCGGATGACGAGGCTATTGCTTATTGTTTGCAGGTAGATTTTTCTTGTGAAACCTAGACCTGAATTGATTAGAGACGAAATTCTATCCAGGAATGAGCTGGAAAGAAACAGTCAATCAAGACTTCGTTCCCAATGAGGAATGATCTCAGCCGGGGAACAGGAGAGAAAAATGTATTTTCCTGCTTGGGGATAATCTATTGGAGATATGACATACCCACACTTGTTTTTTTTTTGGGAATAAATGCAACCTAAACAAGTGATACTGAAGCAAACATTGAGAAATGCAGAAATGCATTAATGATGCTATTATGTATGAATGATGAATGTCATGAATGTCATATGCATGCTGATGATACTTGACAAGAGAACAAAAAGAGGTATTTGGGAAAAGGACTACGTCATAGTTCAAACAAATACTCAGCAAAATCTGCAGCCATGGTGTAGACGTTACTGATGACGATTTTGAGTTGCATGCCTTAAATTTTCTGAAAAAGGCATTTCTATGGCAACCTTGTTGGGGATTCTTTTTGGATAAGAATACCGTTCTTTGAAGATCTCTGCTGAGGAGAAGAAGACTTCTTTAGCAGTTGTTCTAACTTTCAGAGATCGAAACACTCGTGGAGAAAACTGTTGAAGTTCTTTCTGTGTTCGTAGTTCAAAGGAACATTTCGCTCTTATTTCAAAATTTTGAAGTAAAAATTCATTTAAAACTTTTTTTTTTTTTTTAGTTTCAAAAGTGATTTTCACAATAAAAAGCGTTATTTTGCAAAACAGAATAAATCAGGAATTGCAAACAAATGGGCACAAGGCTCAAATTTTATTGATAGAATGGTGATCAGCCAAAGGCGTGATTCCATGAACTATTTACAAGAGTTGGAAATGATAATTTATTGGGAAAAGGCTACACTAAAAGCAATAACCACTATTATCCCTAACAACTTTGAATTCCAACTGTGCTTGTTACTTTAGAAGATTTGATTGAAGATCCATTGATGGAAAATTCTTCAGGTTGACGAAGTACAGACTGATGCAGTTACTTTGTCATTTTTTATCCTTAATTTTGCCTAGATTGCCTTCTCAGGTTTTCAATCTATCAGGATAATTTCTGTTTATTGTCTCTAATTTTTTCCTGGACCGCCTTTTCAGGTTTTCAGTCCACCGAGACGCTCATTTTTGCCTAAGCCGCCCTTTTCGAGTTTTCGACTTACCGAGCTGTTCTTTTGTTTGTTAGACAAAGTATTTCTTGACTGCATCAGCATTTACAGGATGCGGGGAGTTCATCACCATCCATGGTTGTGAGAGTCATAGCACCGCCAAAAAAGCTTCTTTTGACGATGTATGGGCCTTCGTAATTAGGAGTCCACTTGCACCTAGAATCTGGTTGAAAAGACAAAATCTTTTTAAGCACGAGGTCGCCCTCTCGAAATTCACGAGGTCGAACCTTTTTGTCGAAGGCTTTCTTCATCCTTCTTTGATATAGTTGTCCATGACATAGAGCGGTCAGACGCCTTTCTTCAATTAAGTTCAGTTGATCGTATCTGCTTTGACACCATTCGGCCTAAGATAACTTAGTTTCCATGAGAACTCTCATTGATGGAATCTCAACTTCTACGGGGAGCATTGCTTTCATGCCGTATACTAGAGAAAAGGGATTTGCCCCTGTTGAAGTGCGTACTGAAGTACGATACCCATGCAGAGCAAATGGCAGCATTTCATGCCAGTCTTTGTAAGTGACGACCATCTTCTGGACGATCTTTTTGATGTTCTTGTTGGCAGCTTCAACGGCGTCCTTCATCTTTGGTCGGTAAGGAGATGATTTATGATGCTCGATCTTGAATTCCTCACACAATTCTTTCATCATTTTGTTGTTCAAGTTCGATCCATTGTCTGTAATGATCTTACTTGGAACTCCATATCGACAAATGAGGTTGTTCTTGATGAACCTCACAACCACTTGTCTTGTAACGTTGGCGTAAGATGCTGCTTCGACCCATTTGGTGAAGTAATCAATAGCCACTAAAATGAAACGATGTCCGTTGGACGCTTTTGGTTCGATCATCCCAATCATGTCGATGCCCCACATGGAGAAAGGCCACGGAGAAGAGAGAACGTTGAGTAGAGTCGGTGGCACATGGATCTTATCTGCGTAGATCTGGCACTTGTGTCATCTTTTGACGTGTTTACAGCAATCAGATTCCATTGTTATCCAATAGTATCCTGCTCTCAAGATTTTCCTAGACATTGCATGCCCATTTGAATGGGTTCCAAAGGACCCTTCATGTACTTCGTGAATTATCATGTCTGCTTCGTGTCTGTCCACCCATCTGAGCAGGACCATGTCGAAGTTTCTTTTGTATAGCACATCTTCATTTAGGAAGAAATTTCTAGAAAGCCTCCTTAGAGTTTTCCTATCTTTGTGCGATGCGCCAAGTGGGTACTCCTGAGTTTGAAGGAAGCGTTTGATGTCGTGGAACCACGGTTTATCATCGAAGACTGCTTCAGTTGCAAACACATATTAAGGTCTTTCAAGGCGTCTGATACGGATCTTAGGCATATCATTCCAACTGTTGACTTTGAACATGGAAGATAGAGTAGCCAAGGCGTCTGCCATTCGATTCTGATCTCGAGGGATATGATGCAGTTCGACCTTGTTGAAGAAAGTCAACAAACGTCTTGCATATATCTCTGTAGGGGAATCAAACCAAGATGATGAGTTTCATACTTGTCTTTGATTTGATTGATCACAAGGGCTGAATCTCCATATATGTCAAGGATCTTGATCCTCAAGTCAATGGCTTCTTCGATACCCATGATACAAGCTTCATATTCTGCGATGTTGTTGGTGCAATCAAATAGCAATCTGGCGGAAAACGGGATATGAGAACCCTCGGGAGTAATGATGACTGCCCCAATTCCATTGCCAAAAACGTTAACTACTCCAAAATAAAGATCAGACCCCATCTAGATTCTGGATCAGGACCTTCTTCGGGTAATGGTTCGTCATAATCTTTCATCTTTAAGTACATAACATCCTCGTCAGGGAAGTCAAACTTGAGAGATTGGTATTCGTTGAGCGGCTGATAAGTCAAGTGATCGGCAAGAATGCTTCCTTTGACGGCTTTTTGAGCACGGTACTGGATTTCATATTCAGATAATAGCATCTGCCATCGAGCAATTCTTCCTGTTAAGGCAGGCTTTTCAAAGACATACTTGATTGGATCCATTTTGGAGATTAACCAAGTCGTGTGATTGATCATGTACTGGCGGAGACGTTTTGAAGCCCACACCAAAGCACAACATGTTTTCTCGAGCATGGAGTAACGAGTTTCACAATCCGTGAACTTTTTACTCAAGTAGTAGATGGCATGCTCTTCCTTACCGGTTTCATCTTGCTGTCCAAGCACGCAGCCCATGGAATCTTCTAGCACGGTAAGGTACATGATTAGTGGTCTTCCTTCCATTGGACGAATCAATATTGGTGGTTCTGACAGGTATTCTTTGATATTGTCAAACACTTTTTGGCAATCTTCTGTCCACACAACCTCTTGATTTTTGCGGAGAAGCTTGAATATCGGCCCACAAGTAGCAGTCATTTGAGAGATAAATCTGGAGATGTAGTTCAACCGTCCAAGAAATCCTCTTACTTGCTTTTCTGTATGTGGCGTAGGCATTTCTTGAATAGCCTTGACTTTGTCAGGGTCAACTTCAATACCTCTTTGACTGACGATGAAACCTAGGAGTTTTCCTGATCTTACCCCAAAGGTGCATTTGTTAGGATTCAGACGGAGCTGAAATTTCCTTAGTCGTTGAAACAACTTCAAGATATATTCTATATGATCTTCTTCAGTGTCAGACTTTTCTATCATGTCATCCACGTAGACTTCGATCTCTTTGTGCATCATGTCATGAAAGAGAGTAGTCATCGCCCTTTGGTAAGTTGCGCCTGCATTCTTTAATCCAAATGGCATTACTTTGTAGCAAAACGTGCCCCATGGCGTGATGAAGGATGTCTTCTCCATGTCTTCGGGAGCCATTCTGATCTGATTATAGCCAGAGAAACCGTCCATGAAGGAAAAGACGTTGAACTTTGCAGTACTATCCACCAGCATGTCGATATGCGGTAGTGGGAAATCATCTTTTGGACTTGCTTTGTTCAAGTCCCGGTAGTCAACACACATTCTGACCTTTCCGTCTTTCTTCGAGACAGGTACTATGTTGGCTAGCCATTGAGGATATTCATAGGTGAAGAGGAAACCTGCGTCGAGCTGCTTTTGAACTTCCTTTTTGATTTTGTCGGCCATCTCTGGGTGAACTCTTCTCAGTCTTTGTTTAACTGGTGGACACTCCGGTCTTAATGGCAAGTGATGCTCTACGATGCTGGTATCTAAACCTGGCATGTCTTGGTAGGACCAAGCAAACACATCAACATATTCTTTGAGAAGATCTATCAGTTTTCCCTTGACGTTGCTGTCGAGTAGAGCTCCGATGTTTACTTCTTTTTTGTCTTCCTCAGAACCTAAGTTGATTGCTTCCAAAGGCTCTTTGTGAGGCTAAATGATTCTTTCCTCGTGCTTAAGTAATCGAGAAATCTCATCCGGGATCTCTTCTTCAACTTCTTCCTCGGCATCGAACACAGGGAATTCAAAGTCGTGAGAGAGCATAGAGTTATTTCTTTCAATGGATTTGTCCATCTGTTAATCTGCATTTTTGATTTATGTTTGATTAATTAACTCTTCCTTTTTTAGACAAAGTTAGTGTGAAAGTGTATGCAGATCATTTATTATTTTTTTTATTTTTTTGAAGATTTTTATTGTGGTTTTTTTTTAGGATTACCATTTCCAAGAAAAGGGTAAAAACGAAAAACAAACACAAAATGTGGAATCAAAACAACGCTTTTATTTATGATTCACAATATGAAACAGGGCCCTAAAATACAAACTCATTTGTCTTGGGCAAGACAAAGAGAAATTATTTAAAAGCTAAACCCTATAAAACATCTCTTCGCCTTGGGCGAGGCGAGAGCTCAAAACAAAAGCAACATAAACTACTTAGAACTATGAACATTTGTCCGAACTTCAACATGCTTCCAATAGTGGCGAACTCCTTGAAAGTCAAGATACTCTGGTAGTTTTCCATTTGGCTTATTTCTTGAGTAGACTTTGGTAGTTGGTCGAACAGGCTTTGAAGACTCTGGACGGTTGACCTTGCCTTTTGTGCTGCTGAAGCGATCTTCTTCTGCTTGATTGGCAGATCGAGGAGCATGGAATACAGCATACATGTTTTCGAATGGCATGCGTGCTGGATTTTTTGGGATGTACTTCCCAATCTTCTAAGTGAAGAGACTCATTGTCGGCGACGCTTTCCAACTCGTTTTTAGAATTGTATTCTTGATCTTCAGTAATTACATTGATGTAGTGATAGTTAAAATCTGGTTTAACAAACTTGGCAGGTGCGTTAAAGCCGAGATCTTCACTTGGGATCTCAATCTGTTGATGAGATCGAGAGGATGTGTATAACTCTTCTGGTTGACTAGGATACTCAAAAGGATCATCCCATCCAGTTGGTTGGATGTCTTCAATTCTGATTTTTGAGCTTTCAGGTGCAGTGTATTTCACCATGTAGTCAAACTTTCCACTTGGTTCTCCCAAGGTATCCCAAACTTCAGAAGGGATAGGTGGATTTTCATTCTCATTGTTTTGTAGAGACATGCCTTTAAATTGGTCAGCCGGAGGATAGAATGGCGCGTACGATTCTTCCTGGGACACGTATTCAGAATTATTGAGATAAGTGCTTCATTCTTCATATCCAGAGAGATCATCTTCGTCACCTTCATTGGTAAGAACGTTAACCTCTTGAAGAACAGGGTTTAAGAAACCCCCACTGTGGAATACTTCTTTGATTGGTCGAAGAGCTTCATCCCTTTGATTGTCGTTAGGAAATACTGGAGCAAATCCAAGCCCAGTTTTTGTCTCGTTGTTGACAGGTTTTATTACTTATCCCCAACCTGTGGCATTACCATCTTTCACTATCTGCGCTGCTTCTTTGTAAGAGGAGATAGACGATCTTCTTTTCCTTGTAGATTCACCTTCTAACGAAAGTCCTTGGAACTGTGTTCCTTCAACATCGTCGGCTGTGATGAAAGAAAAGGTAGATAAATGGCTGACTAGTAAAGCTTGTTCACCGATGATGGTTACTAGCTTCCTATTTACTGTAAACTTCAATTTTTGATGGAGAGTGGATGTCACTGCTCCTGCTTCGTGTATCCATGGTCTTCCTAGCAAACAACTGTAAGCAGCTGGAACGTCCATGACCTGGAAAGTGATTTGGAAGGTATGCGGACCGATTGTCATCGGAAGATCAACTTCCCCAATAACAGATTTCCTTGACCCATCAAAGGCTCTTACCACTATATCATTGAATTTCATCGGCGTTCCTTTGTAAGATAAACGAGCGAGAGTCATTTTTGGCATTACATTCAAGGATGAACCGGTGTCCACTAGTACGTTGGACAGAGAGTCTGATTGGCAAATCATTGAGATATGCAGGGCAAGATTGTGATCTTTTCCCTCCTCTGGAAGTTCTTCGTCACTGAAGCTTAAATTGTTGCAAGCTGTTATATTGCCTACAATTCCACCAAACTGATCTGTAGTCACATCATGATCTACGTAAGCTTGATCTAGCACCTTCATTAAAGCCTCTCGGTGAGCTTCAGAATCCAGAAGTAGAGATAGTATTGAAATTTTGGAGGGAGTCTGCATCAGTTGATCTACAACTCTGTACTCACTTTTCTTGATCAACTTTAGTATCTCATCGAAATCTGAGTTGACATTGGTTCCATCAGACGGACCAACGTTTATGTTTGGATTATCAACTGGAATCCTCATTGGATTTTCGGGAGGTGTACTAACTGGATTTCGCCCCACCACAGGAACAACAGGTGATTTTGGTGGCAACGGGGTATGCACACGTCCACTCCGCGTTACTCGTCCAATTTCAGTGATGTTAACAGTTGAAAGAGTTGGCATGGGTTTCTCCTTCCCATCTTTTATCATAGTTTCACTGTATTGATAGGGAATTGCTTTGTTAGAAATGTACAGAATAGGGCCAGGCGGACAGATCACCAAGGGAGACTCTGGAACTTTTGGACCGTTGTACTCAATTTCTACACATTTGGGCACATTGAAACAGGGGATAATGACGTTTACTTCGGGAGTTTCCGAGTTGATATCTGAGACTAAAAGCTCATGCGGAAAATGCCCTACCGTATTCACATCATAATCGTTTCTATTTCTGAATATCTGAATATCACCAATGTCTATTAATCGTTGAATGTCTGCTCTCACAGTTGGACATCCTCGAAAATCCTTGAAGCAGATTCTGCAGGCTGCGTAGTCATGTTTGTGAAAGCGCCCATTGTACTGTATGTATCATTGAGCTGTACTAAACTTTCTCTTATCAGATTCACATCAGTGACAAGATACCGATCTGTATTCCTTAGTATCAAATTCACGGTGTGTCCACTATGATTAGGAAGTGGATTTGCTTGGACATTTGGATTTGTGTTCCTGAAGGAGAGAAGATTAGACCTTACTAACCTTTGTACCTCGGCTTTCAGTGCTATGCAATGCTCGAGATCATGACCCGGTGCCCCTTGATGAAAAGGGCAAGATACGTCTGCTTTGTACCACCATGGTAATTTTTCTGGTACTGGAGGTGGTAACCTTGTTTGCACAAGATTCCTTTCTATTAATGCAGGATATAATTCCGTGTATGTCATTGGAATTTGATCAAACTGCGAGACCCGAGGCGAACGGTTCTGATTGTTGAATTGTTGAGCCTGCTGGCGAGGCTGTTGAGTTTGCTGGAATTGCGGAGCGATTCCTGTATTTGATCTTGTATTAACAACTGGTGCTATCGTGGCTACCTGTTGTTGTTGATTGACATTCTTCCTTGGTTTCCCTCGGGATACCATTCCTATGTCATGTTCTTTCCTTTTTGGAAAACTGGTTCCAACTCTCTTGGTTCCACTTGAAGATCCTATCTCTTTGACTAGGCGTCCTGTCCGGACTCCTTCTTCTAGTCGCATTCCCATGCTTACCATCTCGGTGAAATCTCCGGGAGCACTGGCGACCATGCGTTTGTAGTAAAATGGGCCAAGAGTGTTTAAGAAAACCTTGGTCATTTCTTTCTCCTCTAATGGTGGGTTCACTTGGGCAGCAATTTCCCTCCAACGTTGGGCGTATTCTTTGAACGTCTCTTTTTCCTTCTGAGACATGGAGCGGAGTTGATCTCGATCCGGAGCCATGTCCAAATTGAATTTATATTGTTGGACAAAGGCTTCACCTAGGTCATTGAATGTCCGGATATTTGCACTATCTAGTCCCATGTACCACTTCAGTGCGGCACCGGTGAGACTGTCTTGGAAATAGTGAATGAGCAACTGGTGATTGTTATTATACGTAGACATCTTCCTAGCGTACATCGTAAGATGACTCTGCGGGCAGGAATTTCCTTTATACTTATCTAAATCGGGGACTTTGAATTTAGCAGGTATCCTTACGCGAGGAACTAGGCACAGATCGTGGGCATTCTTCCCAAACAATTCCTTACCACGAATTGTTTTGATCTCTAGCTGCATCTTATGGAATTGTTCCTGGAGATTCTCCATCTGACCATGAGAATTCGTGTTTTCGCCTGGGTTATGATAGACTTCTTCGTCCGCAGTGGCGTGAACTACAGAAGCTGAGTTTGTCATGATCGGTCGAGATACTGACATAGTGACTTGTGGAAAAGTTACTCCATGCTATGGAGTAAATGTTGAGTTCTGTAAAGTAGGAACCTCAAACGTGGTTTCCTGCACCTGAGAAGCTGGCTGACGAAATCCGATGCCGAAATTGAAAGGCATGCCCCATGGATAACCTTCTGGCATACTGAAAAATGGACTACTGGCTGCAACAGTTGAAACTGGAGTAGTAGTGATCTCTGAAATTGTCTCTTGATTTTGACTGATCAATGTTGCTTGTTGACTTTGCGTAGTTTCCAATGAACTTACCAAAGAAGTGAGTCTCTCCACCTCTTCCTGAAGTGTCGTCACCGTGCTACGAAAGCTCAACATTTTCTTGCTCAAAACCCTCCATTATTTTCCTTCTTTTTGAACGAGTATTGTATGTACGAGTTGGCTGTGGACGTGGTCGAGAAACTCTAAGACGCGACAACTTGACGATCTTTCTCTTTCTGGAAAAATTTCCAAAAGATAAGACTCTAAACAACAAACTCGATATTCAAAGTATGATGCATGATTATGAATGCAAAAGAAAATAATTTCCAAAGAATTTACGCTAATAAGAGAAATTTCTGGCAAATATTTGGATGGAAAACACTTATTTTATTAATTATTGAAAGAAGATTACAACAATTTGTTCTTACAATGATAAAATAAATGATAAAGCTACAGTCTAAACTAATTAATCGTCTTCGTCGGATGAAGAACCAAAGGCTTGATGTAGCTTTAACTTCAGGATTTCTTTCCCATAGTGAGCTTTCAGCTTAGCTTTCTCGGTTTTAAGCTTACTGATGACTTTTTTCCACTCGTCAGGAGCAGGATTGCTGGTTGTCATTTCCTCAAGCTTTCTTTTCCATTCTTTGATGTATCTCTTGATAGCGTTATCTTTCTGACGAATCTTCTCATCTTTCTCCATGAGCCATTCATCTTGGAAGTAGAGCGTCTTTTCTTGATCTTTGACCTACTTCTTAAGCTTCTCATTTTCGAGATCAGTCTTCAAGAACTTGTCTTCCAAAGCCTCTTTCTCCAACCTCATCTTGGCCAAAGCTTCTTGGTATTCTCCCATAGTTTCAACGGGAAAAATTGTTGATTTGGATGCTGCTGAGAACATAGGTTCTTCATAAGCATAAGGCATTCGGAATTCCTTTGCTCTTTTATTCATCCAAGAAGTGTAGATTTCCATGGCTACATAATTCCTTGCCTTTCCTTTTTCTTTCCTTCGGATGTGATGCCAGGCTCTTATCATTCTAGCTTTCAAACCTTGGGAATCTTCTCCCTCATGATAAAAGTAGCTCTCTACCGTAAAACCAAGAGGTTTACTAGAGTTTGCATACCCGAGTTGACGTCTTTCCAAGAATGGGTTGTAGTTGATTCCTCCTTTCGTACTGATGAGAGGTACGTTGGCAAATTCTCCACAACTTTCAATGATTTCCATCTCATTGTCTGCCAAGGTATATCAATGGATATCGTCATTTGTGAGAGACATGAGTCTTCGAGACCAATGCCAATCGTCTTTGTTTTCGCGGAAAATAGGAGATTTAGGCAAGTATGAGATAATCCATTTGAAAAACAGAGGTACGCAGCACACAATAGTTCCATCTCCTTGACGATTCCTATGATGAATGGAGAAATACGTGTCACCAAGCAAAGTGGGAACGGGATTTCGAATCAGAAAGATCCTTATGGCGTTGATATCAACGAAACATCGGACGTTGGGAAACAACACCAATCCATAGATGAGTAAAGCTAAAACAGCTTCAAAGGCTACCATACTACCGGCTTCAGAGAATTTAAGAGCCTTCTCCATTAGGAACTTTGAAGTTAGTCCTAAGAGTTTTCCTTTGGTAGTTAGGTTTTTGTCTATCTCAGATTTCTTTAAGTGAGTCATTGCTGCAATGACTGGTGACTTAGGAATGGCTTCCAAACCATTGAAAGGAACCTTATCTGATACTGAGATACCTAGGATGTGTGTGTACTCTTCCAAAGTAGGCATCAACTGATAGTCGGGGAAAGTGAAACAGTGATAGACTGGATCGTAAAACTGAACAAAATTTTTGAGAAGTCCTTCATCAACGTTAGTGTTCAGGACAGTTAAAAGAGTTCCATAGCATTTTCTGAAATCCGAGGGATCTTCTACCAAGGATGCTAACTCTTTTAACTTTCCTACATCAAGAATTCTAAAACTGTATTTCTTGGTGAATCTTCCTCTGACGTCCATCACTCTAACCTAAAATATTTACAAAGAAAAATCTCTAAATTCTTTGGAAATGGGAAGAGAAATGAAGCTTTTGAATGAATGCATGAATGCTACAAACATGGTTAGTGGTTATACACACAGTCAAGCGTTTGAAGTCACGAGCTTGAGGCCAACGATAAGAACCAAACGTGGGTAAGTTCTAAGGGCTTATTCATCTGTGAAATGGGTTCTACTGATAATACAGGTTCAACGCTTCTCTTTGAAATATTATCGGATTTGTTGAATACTCGAAGTCCAATAATATTTTTCAAGAAAAACTCGCTTGATCGTAGTCTCGCATGACAACCATTCTAAGCTTACGCCTGAATAATTTCTGCACTACATCCTAAATGGCGAGGATGGGTTATGTGTTCTACAGCCACTCAGCTTCGTAAGTTCCCTTGAAAGCAAAATGTCTTCGCAAATACTTGCTAAACACAAATACTCCCTAAGACAACCTCCACTGAGAGAGGGATCTCAAATTAACTCAGTAAGTAATGAAACTTCCCACAAGTTAATAGGACTATACCCCCACCTAGATCTTAAAATGTTTCTTAAATCCGGGTTAGGATTTCTTTCCATCAGATGAAATCGCGAAAACACACAATAAAGAAAAACAAACATATGCACATATGAAAGCTTAACCCCTTTTTTTCCTTTTTGAAAACAAAAAAAGCTTGCTGCTCTTGAGCAGAGTCACATTTTTTTTGAAAAATCAAAATTTAGCGTACTCCCCAGCAGAGTCGCCATTTTTTCTATTCGCGTCAATAAGTGACGCGCGAGGGAATCGAATCTGAATTCGAATCTCTGGCTCGAAACGATTTACTCTTTTGATTTGTTTATAAAGATATCGCGAGCATCAAGCTTTATTATTACCAACACAAGAGAAAAATGATTATGAAAAAGGGGAAAGCTGCAATACCCTCAATTGATATGTTATGCATTACGACTAGCGCAAACTAGACGCAACGCATTGGGGAGATTCTGGGTAAAGGGGTTTGTTATATAAAGGGAATAGATGGAGCACCCTAAATATATATAGTTATCTATAGCTTTATATATGAATATGTTTGATATGTTTGTGTGTTTTAAATTGCTATTTCTGTGATTGGGAAAGTTTCTCCTTTGGATTTTAAGAAACGTAGCTTATGTGGGATCCTAGGTTTTGTTATTGTGCTCATAAAGATCATTGGGATCTTCGCATACATATCCTTAATGGGAATCAGAGCATTTGTAGCTCGGATCTAAAGGGAGCTATGGTTTGTTTGGTTTGAGGAGAAAGAAATTTCCTCGCCAAGGATGAGACCTTGTGCCTCGTATTCTCAAAGGGATGTTGAGAAAGTCGAGCAATCGTAGTTCCACTTATGCTAGTGGAAGCAACGGGATGTTATTAAGAGACAAAGACAAATGTCATCTTAATGAAAAATGTATCTAATCTATTTCATCACATACATTTTTGAAGGGATTGATTGATTGAATCTTTCATCGTAAGTTATAGGTGTTTTGCTTGAGTGTACAAGCGTTACCACTTACAAGTTAAGAAAGATGTTTGAAAATGATTGAATCTTTTAATTATAAGCACTGGGTGTTTTGCTTGAGTGTACAAGCGTTACCACTTACGATTAAGAGATGTTTTTTGAAAAAAAGTGTTTGAAAAGAGTTTGAAAAGTTTTGGTTGTATGTGATGTGATAGATGAGATACTTCTTCCATAGAGATGATAAACGTCTAAATCTCGAGGAGAAATTGATTGGATTAAGGGATGGTTTTAAGAAGCCCGGGGGTCCTTGTATTGTAAGCCCAAGAGGAGGCATTCCGAGGGTCATCGAGGGTCCTTGTATTGTTAGCCCAAGAGAAGGCTTTCCGAGGGTCATCGAGGGTCCTTGTATGAAGCTCAAGAGGAACCTATAGGGTATGGCTGGCTTTGGCTTTCAGAGTGGTTTCACCGGGAAACCATCCTCTTAAGATTTGAAAGTGATATCACCGGGAAATCATACTCTCAGGGTTCTATCCTAGCGCGGGTGATTCTTTGTATTGGAAGCCCAATAGGAGGCTGTTAAGAGATTTCCTGGTCTCTTTCTTGTTTGATGCCCAAGAGAAGGCCAAACTCAACGAGGAGTTCTTTTGAACGAAGCCCAAGAGGAGGCTGACTCAGCAGGGGAGTGTTGTCTTATATGAAGCCTAAGCGGAGGCTAAACTCAGTAAATGAGTTTTCTTATATGACGCCTAAGAGGAGGCTAAACTCAGATGAATGAGTTATCTTGCACAAAGCCCAAGAGGAGGCTAACTTTGCAGGGAATCTAGTTGTTAGACTAGTTGTTATGTTATAACTAGACAGTTATATAAACAAGTGTATGAAGTTTATTCACAGGAGTTTATGAAGGAAATATAAGCAAGTGTATAAAACGTGCGTAAAAAAACAAGTGTAACTTGATTATTTGATTGTGTACAAGGGAATGAATATGTACACGAACGGATATTTATGTACAAGGGAATGAGTATGTACATAGGAGGGTTGGGACTTACACCGTAAGGGAGGCCCATTGGCTTAAGAGAAGTTTCACCGGGAAGAATTCTTCTCTTGATACCAATGGAATTGGTGTATAAACAAACGAATAAGCGAACGAAAGGTATCTGTATTATGTACAAGTAAAATTGATATGTACATAAAAAGAATTGGATATGTACAAGGAAATAATTATGTACATAAAGAGAATTGGGACTTACACCGTGAGGGAGGCCCATGATCGATTAAGAAATTCCGAGGAAAAACGGGTTCGGTTTTATCTTCAAATCGGGTCGATCATGGAAAAAAGAGTGTAAGTTTGTTGAAATGTTTTGAAAAGATCTTGAAAGTGTTTTGAAAGATGAAATATACTTACAAGAAGTTTGAAAAAGTTTCGGGCTTCGAAAGTTTGAAAGAAAAGTCTTTGAAAGTGCTTTGAAAAGTACTTAAAACGTCTTGTTTTCGGCTCGATAAAAATATAATCAAAAGAAAGTATTTTAGAATTTTTTTGACATCATCATAAAATAGACATGTTAAATGACAAGTGTGCAAAAAATCACCTCAAAATGAGGAGTTTTGATTGGTTTTTGAAAGTGTTAAAGTTTGGGAAAAAAATATGTGAAGAGAAACAAAAAAGTTTGGCAAAAATGGTCCCAAGGCTACTCGAACCCGGGACCATTGGGCAAAGCAAGGCAAGTGACTTAAGAGTGAGCTGGCAACCGCTGGGGCGGCAATACATCCGTTCATTTATGCTACTTCATATTATTATGTTATAAACTTTTATTTGAATTTCTGGAAAAAAGAAAATGCGCGCGAACTCCATCTTCTTCTTCCTCGATCCTTCTTCAAACCCAGATTCTTTGTTTCTCAATGAAAATGGATGACGTAAACATCAAACATGATCGAAATTGAACCAGGAACATGATGATGGTGATTAATTCCATTTATGTTTAGTTAAACATGATTAATTTTCCAGAAAACACGAAGAACCCTAATTCCTAAAAATCAAGATGAAATCGTGTATGGCCATGGAATTGCTCAATTGATTGAGGGTTAAGGATCAGTGAAGGTGCAGAAACAAAACGGCCAAGCCATTTTTGAACTGGAATGCAGAAAATATGAAGTTCAAAGTTCGTGGTCTTACCTCTTGAAGCTGTACTTTGATTCTTCGAAGGAGGTGTTACAGAGTTGTTTTGATGATTCCTATAGCACCAGTGGACCTCATGGAACGTGTGGAAGTGCTATGCTTGCTCTGAACTAGCCTGGATCATTCTGACCAAGTCCAACTACATATGCTTGATGTAAACTTCGAATTTGTGTTTGGAAGTGTTACGGATCAAGGATGATGGTTTGTATCACTCATATGAGATGTATAGATGATGTTTGAATGATAAAATCACAACTTGCTCGAGCAAATTAACAGTTTGAAGTTTAAGGCAGTTTTTTACAAGTTTGGAAATTTGAAAAGCAATTCTGGTTTTTAACTGTTCTTGTGTTGATTTTAAGTTTCAAACCAGTTATAATTAGAGATTAGAACATGTTAGACACCAAATTTCTCACAGTTTTTCACAAGATTTGCAAAAGTGCAAAATCCCCACTTTTGAACTATGTGACTTAAAATTTAAGAAAGAAGAGAGAAAGCTTTATCTTGCATAGCTTTGGTGTAGTTTCAATTTGAGAACATGACCTCTATTTATAGGTCAAGATATCTGAATGGTAAGTGAAGAAGATTGGCTTGAGTTTGAGCAACTTGCCTTAGAGGGCAAGAAAGTCATTTTTGCCATAAATGCAAATGGAATATTCTTTTAACCATGGTTAAAACTCAACTTGATCTTATCTCCATCATAATTACCTCTCATCTGATTTTTATCAGCTCTAGCCTATCTCCAATTGGTGACAAGGCTTCTAGAAGGAGATTTTGCAAAAAATGACTTATAATTTTGAAGCATGTACTTGAAATTCATGGCTTTTGGAGCTCTATGTTTCCAAATCAAAAGTATAGTTAGACAAAATGGTTTTGCAAGTTCTTGGACATTTTGGAAAGCTTGTAACAAGGGCTACAACTTTCATGTTTTGTTTTTTCTAATTCCAAATGGAACTATGTGAAAAATTGCCATGAACGTAGGAAAAAACATGAAATTTTTAACACTTAAAATTTTTCTAAGTGTTGAAAATTTTGACTTTTTGTTGACTTTTAAAAATTTCTTGATTTTTCATGATCATGATGGATCATTTGAAGTATTTTTATGATTGAAAAATTTTTGTTTTGAAAAAGTTTACCAAAAGTCAAAGTTTGACTTTTTCAATGCAGATGAAATTTCATCAGATGATCCAGAAATTGACTGATGAAAAATGTGAACTTCTGTGATGTTTTGAATCAAAAAATTAGGTCAAGATGTTGCATTGAAGATATAAAGATCAATCTCCAAGAAAAAAAGTCATTCATTGATCAGAAAGTCAGTGATTCCTTATCCTCGATGAAAACCCTAATTGGTCGATCCTTGATAGATCATGAGAAAAAGTTGGGAATCTGAAGATCAACTGTTGATGATTGATTAAGATAGATCAATTGAGGTGAGTAGAAACTTAAACCCTAATTGATCACCTCATGAACAGATGAAAATTTGATGAAACCCTGATTTTGACTTCTAGAAGCCACACCCGATCGATTCTGTTCTGAACTGTTAGTGATGCAGTGATGAATATGTAAAGTGGTATATTAGGTCAAAAATTGGGGTATAACACATATCTCGATGGAGAATAGTATAAGACTCATCGCCTTCAACAATTGGTTCTACAATTATTGGTAGGATAGTAGTATATGGCATAATGAGACTTTGAACACGAGCTCGCACCCACTTAAGGTAAGGTTCCCAAGGAATGGAGTTTTTATGCCCCAAAGTCTTGGTATGAGTCTTCCTTACCGTTCCCCTAGCGTGTACAAATCTTCAGAGATAACCTTGGAGATCATTGTCGTAGTCAAATACGATGTCTTGGATAAGCATATCATAAGGACCATCTCTTTGAGCATAACCAAACTAACGTAGTTCTAGATGAGGGTTGTACGTGATACCTCCTCTTATGCCAAGAAGTGGCACATTAGGGAATTCCCCTTAATGCTCAATGAAAGTAAATTCTTCTTAAAAGTAGATACACCAATGGATATCTGAATGAGAGAGTGACATTAACCTTTGAGAGCATCTCAAACCTTGTTCGTTCTTCATTACTGATCGGGGAAGGTGGGAAATAAACCACCTGGATAATAACGGTATGCAACACATGAGAGTCCCTTGTCTCTTTATAGTACGAGTGCAAAGAGAATGCAGAATATCTTCGAGTAAAGTAGGCACAAGATTACGAGCGAGGAAGATCTTAATGGTGTTCACATCTATGAATTAGTCTGGATTAGGGAATATCACTAAACCATACATCAATAAGGCCAAAACATCTTCAAAAGCATGGAAACTCATAGCACTTAAGAACTCTCGAGCCTTATTTATCAGATATATAGCAAGCAAACCCTTAACTCCACTTATTGTTTCCCAATTAGCTTCAACATCTGACCGCTTTATGTGTAGAGCCGCTGCAATGTCTTTGAACCTCAGAAATTTTTCTTGACCGGTGAAAGGTAGATATCTGATCAAGAATGGGTATACCAAGTAGCTTAGAGAACTCTTCCATTAAGGTACCAACTGATAGTCTAGGAAAGTGAAGCAGTGATTCTTCAGATCAAAGAACTAGAATACGATGCTCATCATATCTTCTTCAAAACCGGACAAAACCAAAACGAGTAGATAACCATGCCTCTTGATGAACTGAGAGTGATCAGGAGCTTTTGAGACTAACTCCTTGAGTTGATAAGGTATACCCACAAAGTTGATACGGATAATTTTCCTGAGTGCGGAAGCCATAACCCTGCAAGAAAGAGAAAAGATAAATCCCTAGGTCCTTGAAATGGTTAGTGAAATAATATGATGTTATGATGTTATGATATCATGTTCAAATAGCAAGAACAAAAAATTCACACAATAGCCCTAGGTTTAAGGCTTGCATGAGGTATAAGTGTCTACCCTTCACTAAAGTTAAGTTGGTTCAACCTGTCCTACAATAGTAACCAAGTTCTAGGAATCTCAAATCACAGATCTTTCTTGCAGGCTTTATTTAAGTGCAGCAACCAAATGGCCGACCCAAACATCCCGAAAGTCGAATCTCAATGAGCGTAGCATCGAGTATCAACCAACTTCAGTTTGTACCAACGCCAGATATCTCACTACCTTCTAATTTCCAAGATGGGTCAATTAGGGTTCTAAAACTTTAGTTAGTTTTGATGATACCGCACAAACGCCAAATGTTTCCTCAACTGGACTTGAGGAACATCATGACATCGAAAATGTCACACTAACTGTAGCCATTATTTTAACCGTGTCGGTCTACGTCGGACAGTTGCGATGATCTATTTCTACTTACCTAAGGAAACCTAGATCTGGGTGTAATCCTTACAAGTAGTAATACCCGAGCAAAACCCTTAAAAGTAAATCAGGCAAGTCAAACAATGAAGCAAGTAAAGGTGATATAAATCCCTAAGGTAAACCCTCTTTTTGTATTCACTTGTAGAGTCGCCAGTTCTGTAACACGGTGGGAGAACTGACTTGTTTGTTTTGCGTTTGTTATACCCCAAAATTTTCCCTCCTATTTCTTAAGACAATCCACATCTCCATACTCAAGAATTCCTCAAGGGTTGACCAGATGAACTTTCTCTTAAGCAATCAATCCACAACTAGGGTTTTGCTTCTCTCAAGACAAAATCAAGTTCTAGTGCTTCAAGTGGTCATCATACCTCCTCATATGTCTCAAGGTATCACTATGTCAAGTTTCAAGCCTTACAGGTCAAGTTTGGTCAATTAATTGCTCAAATGGTTGAAAATTAGTTGTATTGGACAAAAAGTCAATTGTGGTCAACATACAGTCAAACTTCACTATTATTGGTCAACATCAATATTTTGAAGTCACATTCATCATATGATCAAGGGTTGATCATGATTCATCAAGAAAAGTCAAGATTTGATCAAGAGTCAGTTTTCAAATTAGGGTTTTTGGATAAAAACTCAATAGAACTTTGACCAGGCATAACTTTCACATACTTTATCATAAATGTTTCCACCAAAGCTCATTTTGAAGAGAGTTCAATTATCTACAACATCATGTCTCACAAGCTTTGGCCAGAAATGCATCATTTGAGAGTTATGGATCAAAACATTATGAGTCCTTCTAAAAGTAAACAAAAAGTCATCTTTTTGCAATGAAGTGTACATGAACATGGAAACTTCAATGAAGATGAAACCAAAAGGAGTGTTTATAGGACACCTTGATATTTCTAAAAAGTCCAAGAACTCTTAAAAATGTTGAAAAGTGAGCAAGATACAAGTTGTGCAAGTTTGACATTATTGAAGAGGTGCATGAAGAAAAATACTTAGCAAATTCAAGCTTTTCCTAAATGGGCCTAAGTATTCATGATCCAAACTTACTCTTGAGATTATCCATGACCTCTACACTCATTTCCATGCCTCCTACTTATTTATTTAATTTATTTTTGAATTAAATGTCCAAAATTCAGATTTAATTAAATAAATTATAAAAATAAAAGATAAAGTGAGTTGGGCTTGATATTTACATGACTTGAGGTCCAAGATAGCTCATCACAAGCTGTTAAAAATGCAGAAGAACATTAAGGCAAGATTGAGCCATTTTTGGGAAGATTTGATAAAATTTCCAAATCAAATATTTTTCATTCAAAGCAATATATTTTCATTCAAGTCTTGACCTAATTTCACTCTCCTATATAAAAACTACAAGATCAGACATAGAGAGGACGGATTCATGCAGCCACAAAGCTAGGGTTTATGCTCAAAATTTTCATACAAACTTACAAACTCGAATTCCAAATTCCAGCCACTTTCCAAAAGTTTCAAGCACTGATTCGTGCTCCTGAGGTAACATAGAGTAAGAATGGATCATTATCCATGGTTATAACACGTTGAATCATGCCATACATTAACCTCTGATTGCATATTTTTCATGAATTCGTTTTTTACGTTTTAACGTATTTTGATTGAAACTAATAATACTAATGCATTCTTGAGATTTATTTGAACAGGCCTGGGCCATTGTTACAAGCTTTTCATGGCTAAATCGCTAATTGCCATTGCTAGAGCATAAACCTTATGTAGCTCCATATTTCAATTTCCAAGAACTTTCAGGCCAAACCGATGGTGCCATTGAACTCGCAGGGGTCGATTTAGGGGGTCAAGCTTATCCTTCTACTTCGATTCTCTCTATTTTGTAGGTTTGATCTTGGAGGAATTCAGAGAAGACAATCGGGGCCTTGCTCCGACGTCTCTGACTTATGCTTGACTGGCGAGGGCAAGCGTGGCACGATCTGGTTCGTCCGTTCAAACACCAAGGGGCCCATAAGCGTGCGTTGTTTGCTGGTTGAATTTTCTGAACTTGAGTTCAAATATATATTTATGCTTTCTGTGATGACTGGTTTTTTTCATCGGTTCTTTTAAAACAATGAAGTCGCCACCTAATTTTATTTGTTCTAAAAAGAACGGGAAAATATAGATAAAACCCCACGAATGCGGATAAGGCGGTCTACGTGACCAAAAGACATGGAATCGGGAGTCGGTTATATAAGAGAAAGGTATTAGCACCTCTTACATCCATCGTACTCGATGGGACCCATTTAATTCTAAGTGTATGTATATTCGTTAATTTCTAAGTTATAATCGAGAAATAAAAGAAACAGGATTTATTTATTATTATTTTGAGTTTGCCGCGGTTTTAGAACCTTGTGCCTACGTATTCCCTCGTGCAATGGGAAACTCAAAACTCCGTAGTTTCTTTAAAAATGTTTTAAGTTGGTTGTATTGATTTTATAATGAATCTTGCTTTAGACATTTCAAATGGAACTTGGACTTGTTTAGTTTGTTTGAAAAGCTTAAATCCTCATTCGTATTTGAAATGGCTATTGCGTACTCTTTGTAGGAAAAGAGTTTTGATATTCGCATATGAGCGAAAAAGAATTGAGTGAGTTGAGTTATTTTTATATGGAAGACAATCATCGGACCATAAGCGTTCAACGGCTAACGCCCCAATTACTCGGATGAGTGGACAGAAACATCCTAATCATCTTTTTCTACCAAAAAAAGTCTATTAAGAAAAATAAGGTGAACAAAGTTCGCTTAATAGATTCATTTTAGAAACCAAACATACAATCGAGGGTCGATACAAGACTGACTACCATACGTTTGGGAGGAGAGAGAAGTGGAATATTTGTTTATGAAAATATTTTGAAAAGAAACTCGACGTTGGATCGAGATTTAATGATTTTTATTTATGAAAGTGTTTTGAGGTACACGCGGAAATGAGGAATGGAATCGGGTTATGATTAATTAATTATATGGCCTTAATTAACCTCGTGAGGATAGGTGCTCCTATCCCCAACTATGAGACCCTGGTGCATGGAAAATTGGTATATGGACCAGTAATATTTTCGGGTTATGATTAATTAAAGCAACAAGGGCTTTAATTAACCTTGTGAGGATGGCCATGCCCATCCCCAATCAAAAGAAAAATCGAAGTCGTTTATTTTTATTAATTGTGGGTGAGGTGTGGAAAAGTGAATATATCGGGTAAGCAAATAAATAAACAATTATCATACAATTCAATAGGAAATTTAAATAATTATTAGAATAGATTTTTTCTATTTGATAAAAAATCAACTAATAGTTTAATCGATAAATTATCAAATAAAAACTATCATGAAACTAATTATTATTCAATACATCTAGTTAAAAAAAATACTTGCATAATTAATTAATTAAAAAGAATGAGTTTAGAATGGGTCTGTCTATGCAGAAAACTGGGGGGTGCTGGAAGTATAGCAAGACCCAAGCCCACCATTCGCTGGGTCCTGTGTGGGAGACTCCATGGAAGCATTTCGTGGGCCATCAATCTGGAGCATTGGATCTGAACTCCATGAGATCCGGTGGCTGAAAGGAGGGGAACAACACTACTACCATGGGGTACCGCATTGAAGGTGGATCAAACAGACGGTGACAAGTGTCACCGCCTGGTGTAACAAAGCCAAAAAACTAAACTTAACCCAAGCCTAAACATATTTTTAACCGTAAGATAAATGGTTTTTTAGGAAATGATTAGGGGGGTGGTGACAAGTGTCACCACCAGATTAAAAGGGTAAGCATGATTTAATTTAAACAAAACAACAACTAAAACCTATCCCTAATCCTAACGTACAATATGTGTCTCTCTCTCTCTAAACTAACACGCTCTCACCTCTCTCTTGTTTCTGATGGAACTCTCGCCGGAAAACTAAAGGCAGCCGCGCTGGGAATCGCCTCACGGCGGTGACGGCGGCGGCGTGGCCCAGAAATCCAAATCGTTGGTTGTTTTCGCTTCGTCTCTTGCTCCTGAATACTAATCCAACATTGATTTTCTCTAATTTTGCATATTAAACCCTAAATCTAAAGGGGGAAAACGGAAACCCTAGGTTATATTTCGCGATGAACACAATGGTTATGGTTATCGTGCATGCAGTTAATTATGGAGAGGGCAAAAATAAGAGAGTGAAGCCTATGTCTCCTTGAGGATTCGATCAGAAACCTTAACTTGGTGAGATCTTTCTTTTTTTGTCTTTACTCGTCTTCTTTCTCTGTTCAGAACTTTGTGGTTTCTGAAACAACGATCTCGGAAGGGCTTTTCTGGGTAGGAATATGATGAAAAAAAATTAGGGTTTTGAATCTAGGGTTTGTTAATATTTGTTGAGGCTGTGTTTTGCTTTTTGTGTTAGGGTTGGTCGATTTAGGTGTAATACGGTGAACTGACTTTTAGTGTTTTTTGTATCGCAAATGTGCGGATAGCAAAAGTCGCCACCGACTTTTATTTTTATCCAATTAAGGGAAGGTAAAAGTACAGAAAAAGACCTTCGTTAGATTCTGAGTAAGGGAGAAGGTTATGAAAAGGGAAGGTATTAGCACCCCTTTCCATCCGTAGTTATATACGGGCTCTTAGTTGCTTTCTAGATCACTTTGAAAATGTGCTTTCTGTGTGTTTGAAAAGAATGTTTTGAAAAGGCATTTCGCTTTGACTTTGTAATGATTCATGTAGGAATGTATACAAAGTGTTCGGAAATGTTTCGTTTTGAAAAGAGTTTGAGCTTTGAAAAAAAGTGTGTGGTGTGAAAAGTATTTTGATAGAGCAAGCAACTAAAAGTCTTATTACCTACTCAGAATTGGTCGTTTTCGTGTTGTTTTACGTTCCTTTAGAATAGCGCTATCCATACCATTAGTTGGTAGGTAGCTCCATTCGTTGGATGTAAGCGGGACATTCCGAAGGGACATCGGATGGTCATAGAAGGCAACTTGTAGGAAGTATCCTAGCACATTCGAAGGGACTATCATCATTTTTTCGTAGGCGACAATCGAGGGTCAAGATCATGTATTCGGAGGCGACATCGTGGGTCTTATGATCTTTGTATCGAAGGGACTATGATGATTTATTTTGAAGGCAACGGTGCTAGAATACCTCTACGTTCGAGGGACATGACCATTTTGAATTCGTAAGGCAACGAGAGAGAATTACCCTAAGGGGTGCATGTGTGAAAGAGTGTGTTGATTCGGATATTTTTATCTTGCAAATTAGAATGGGCTATGTTCAATTTTATCTTGCCATACACGCCTAGTTACTAGCAATTTATAAGTGCGGAAAGTAAAATGCAGAATGTAAAGGTGCGGAAAGATAAATGTCCTACGCTAGTACATGGCTTTGGGGCAGATACATAACTGAAAGATGCGGAAAATAAAAGCCTAATTTAAACTATTACATCCCATAAATAGTTATATCATTGGAAAAAATAAAACGATAAAAGAAAACGTATGAATCGGAGCAACCTGTGAAAGAATAAGAAAATCGAGAAATATGATGAAATCGAAATAAGAGAAAATGTTAGAAAAAATGCAAGTTTTTATATGAGAAAATTAATACATGCTGGAAATAAGATAAATATGCTAAAATAATTTTTTGGGATTTTTTAAATGCAATTTAGTAATTTAAATACAATTAAAAGTGAATTTAATGCAAAATTATGAATAAAAATAAATATGCATGCAAAATTAAGTTTTTTTAATTTTATAAATTAAATAAACATTTTATGAAAATACTGTAAAAAGAAAAAACTATTTTGATGATTTTTAAATGCAGAAATAAAATTATGAAATTAATTAAAATGCATGGAAATATTAAAATATGTGAAAATAGGAAAATATATGAGTTTGGATAAAGAGAAAACCAAATGGTCCTGGGGAGAATCGAACCCAGGACCTTGCCTTCACAAGTCACATGCCTTGCCAACTGAACCAAAGCGCTTCACTGTTTGAAAACCGGATCGAGTGGGAGAAAGACAAGTGTCGCTCCCTGATGCTCCAGACCGCGCGCGAAGCTTCATCGTCCCCGATTCAAATATTTGAAGCTAGCGTCGGCCATTGTTCGACGTTAAGGTCCCTGGCAAAATCAAAAACGCAGCATACATAATATAAATGAATTCTAAAGGCATGGTTCGATTCAGGACATCATTCCGAATGCAATGGTATAGGTCTCATGGTCCAATTTTTCCTATTTTGGAAAACCCTAAAACGTGTTCAGAAACCCTAACAATGGTGTTATGCATTCCTGGCCATGGAAATTCAATTAGAGTGCCCAGAAAGTTTGCAAACTTGTCACTAAACACAAAAACAACAACAAATCGTGTTAATAATGCATGAATATGAGAAATCGAATTTGAGATTTTCAAGAACAAACCAAACACGGATTCTGTGATTCTGAATGGGTTTGTGCAATGTGAGGGTCTGGATCGATTCTGAATGGCACAAGGAACAAGATGGAATGCTCGAAATTGCTTGAAACCACCTGAATCCAAGGCTGCTTGTTGCTTGAGAGGCACGGATTTTTGAGTTTGAGAATAGGGTTTCTGAGCCAATTTTTCTGTTCTCTTTCGATTGGTATGCATCAAGTATTTATATTGGAAGGATTTGGCATTGTTTTTGGTAAGAATCAATCATCATTCAAAGCAAATCAAATTTGATTTTTGCATAAAAATCAAATTTTCAAAACTTGAATAAATTCCAATCCAATCTTGCCAATTTGATCAAATTTCGAAATTGCTGGCTTTTAATGGGTTGATTGGATCTCAAGGAAAGAATAAAATCAATCTTTGCAATTCATTTTAATTTTGCACTTTATTTTTAAATTTAATTTGCATTTAAATGAATAAATTACAAATTAAATAGAAAAATAAATCAAAAATTCGTGGCATTGGGCTTGGATATTCCTAATTGTACGAGGAATAAGTTTGGATGAAGAAAAAGCAAGCCCATTTGCAAAAATTTGATTTTAGAAGTATCTCTTTGTGCATTCTTTCAAAATTGCCCAACTTGTGAATGGTGTATCTTTCTCAATTTTCCACATTTTTGAGAGTTCTTGGACTTTTTGGAAAGCTCTAAGAGTCCTCTAAACAATGGCTTTGGTTTCATCTCAATTGGAGTTACCATGCTCAATATATCCTCAAAACAAAAAGTTGACTTTTTGTTGACTTTGAAAAGGACCTGTAATGTTTTGAGCTATACCTCTCAAATGAAGCATTTTTTGGACATTCTTGTGAGACATGAAGTTGTAGAGAATTGAATTTCCTTCAAAACAAGAGGTGGTGGAAAACTTTCTGAGAAAGTATGAGAAAGTTATGATCAGTCAAAGTTCAGTTGACTTTTCACCTAGAAACCCTAATTTAGAAAGTTTGACTTTTGTGCAAATCTTGAGTTTTCTTGATTAATCATGATCAACCCTTGATCAAATGATGAATGTTACTTCAAAATGAGGATGTTGACCAAAAATCAGGAAGTTTGACTGTATGTTGACCACAGTTGACTTTTTGTCCAATACAACTGATTTTCAACCATCTGAGCAATTGTCTGAGGAAACTTGACTTGTGAGGCTTGAAACTTGACATGGAGAATCTTTGAAGCATATGAGGAAGCATGAAAACCATTGGAAATGTTAGAAGTCCATCTGGATCTGAGAAATGCCAAACCCTAGTTTGGGTTGATTGTCTAGGAGAGTGTTCATCTGATCAACTCTTGAGGAATCCTTGAGCATAGATGTATGGGATGCCTTGAGAAACATGAGGGCAAATTTTGGGGTATGACAGCTGCCCCTGTTCAATCTTCTTGTACTGGAAGGGTTAGATTGGCGTGCTAGCCTTTCGTGACCTGGAGGTAGAAGATGATTGAACACTCGAGTACACCTGAAAATTTGCATTCGCTGTTGGTTGATAATGCGGGAATGGGCTTATAGATGCCATTTGGAGAAGCTGAAGATTTCGCTGGGGAATGAGTCGTGCGCTAGACTCGAGATGGTTGTACAAGAGATGGGCTTAAGATGCCATCCGGAAAGATCGATGCTGGGGAGTGAACTGTACGCTAGGCTCTGTAGATGCTTCTGGAAGGAGATGGGCTTAGGATGCCATCCGGACGGAGTCGTACGTTAGACTTTGTGCTCGTCTTTGAATGAAGTTTTTGATTTGTATTGATTTTTAACCAAATATGCAGCATTCTGAAAGCTGAGAAATGTTGACAAGTAGTCGGAGATGGGCTTAAGATGCCATCCAAGGCAACTGAGTCGTGCGCCAGACTCTGTAGTTGCTGTTGATAATAAGAGAGGGTCAGAATAGTTCTTCGTGCTGACTGCTCTGAGGGGATAGTAGTTGACAAAATGTGGATATTTCCCTGTTGTGCATCGGGTGTTGATCCACTGCCTGTTATCGGAGGATAACTTGTGATCGTTCGGATAAGGTTTCCTGTCTAGCTTCGGGTATTAATCCTGGATCCGTTGTCGGAGGACAACGAGGGTGGTTGTTTGGATAGTTTTCTCGTCGTAGTTCGGGGCTTAATCCTGGACCTGTTTGCATCAGAAGTGGCTTTCACCTGTTTTGGAGAAAACAAGAGAAACTTTGACAGTATATTGTTAGTTTTATGCAGAGTATGATGCATGATAATGTGTATGAATGAAATATGCATATGTTATGAGAAATGTATGAATGATGGATGTTGTAGTATTTCAAAACATATCCATCTTGAAGAAGATGTAAATGTTCTACTGGAAGATGGAGTGGGTGGAAACTCTGCTTGGGGAAGAAAGGAGGATGATAACTTTGATTCCTCCGATGCACTATCTGACCAAGTCTTGAGCCTAGATATTGTTGAAGCTGGGAGAGTCCGGGAGGCAATCTGTTGGGGATCTTGTGTGTAGATCCTGCTGGGGAAAAATGAAGAGGCGCTCTACTGGGGATTTTTAAGTGAAAAATCTTGTCGGAGAGCAATTGGTAGCTGCTGGGAGACCGGGTTAGAAGGATCTGGGAGCCGTTGTAACCTCTGACTGAGATATGAGAGGTATAGGTTTCCTCCGATGCACTACCTGACCAAGTTCCAAGTCTGGATACTACTGCTGGAGAAAACAGGGGGACTGCTGAGAGATATTTGCCGGAGATAGACATCTCGGCTGGGGGACGAAGTGTTACTGCTAGGAGACTGATGTAACATGATTCTAATTGGTGGAATTAATGCTCGTGGACTGACACATACTCCGCTGGGGAAGGTTTGCGGTGAGTGACACCTCTGTGGGAATTGTGTTCTGCGGGGGAATTCTTTTGGTGACCTCTGCCGTCATCTCAATCCCTGGAGCCTGTAGCAAGTACTCTTGTATGTTCACTTTTCGTATGTTTGCGAACAAGTTCTTATTGTCTAATGCATATAATCATTCAAAGCAAGCGTCAGACTTTATGCAAATAACAACAGTGAAAATTGTAAAGAGAAAGAATTCATATTTATTCGAAATGTGGCGTATGGCCAAGTAGTTTGCATACAAGAAAGGTAAAGAGCTATGCGGAAACAATCTCGTTAAGTTCCATCTATGCTAGTACTCATATATTTCAACTATCTCATCTCCTTGCTGTCAGTAGAAAGTGAGTAAATTGATCTTCGCCATTTGAATCTTGAATACTGATAGTAGCAGTCTGTAAGCAGGTGATCTGGAAGAGACATAGTCGTACGCTTAAATCCCTAACTTTTGCCTAGACCGCCCTTTCGGTTTTCGCGGGATACCCTTTTTTGCCCAAGCCGCCTTTTCAGGTTTTCGACTTGCCGAGTGTACATGTTTTGTATTTATCCTTAACTTTTGCCCGAACCCTTTTGGTTCGCCAGGATGCCCTTATTTTTGCCTAGGCCAGTCGACCTAGCGGGTCTCTTTTATGCGTAGTATTTTTTGACTATGTCTGCGTTCACAGGGTGTGGGAAGTCTTCACCATCCATGGTGCCGAGTATCATAGCTCCGCCTGAGAATACTGTCTTGACTACAAATGGTCCTTCATAGGTGGGAGTCCACTTGCCCCTGGGATCACCTTGTGGAAGAATGATGCGCTTAACTACTAGATCACCGACTTGGTAGACTCGGTGCTTGACCTTCTTGTTAAATGCTCTGATCATTCGCTCGATAATCCGTCCATGGATGCGAGTCGTTCTCATCAATCATGGTCAAGGCGAGTCCCAATCATCTTCTAACTCTGCGTCTGGAGGACTCGGTTGAGGTATCTGAACCTCGATGGGTAGGGACGGCTTCCATACCGTACACAAGAGAGGGGTTGCCTGTTGATGTTCGTCTTTGTAGTCGATAACCATGAAGAGCAAATGGTAACATCTCATGCCAATCCTTGTAAGTCATGTCATTTCGTATAATCTTCTTAATGTTCTTGTGGCGGCTTCCGCGCCATTCATCTTAGGCCGATAAGGAGAAGAGTTGTGATGCTTGATCTTGAACTGCGTGCGAGTTCGGTGATCATCTTATTGTTGAGATTAGAGCCGTTATTGTGATAATCCTTTCGGAGTGCCACCGATGATAAGATTATGTTTGATGAATCGAGCCACAACATTCTTGGTAACAGATGCGAACGAGGCTGCCTCTACCCACTTGGTGAAATAGTCAATTGCCACAAGGATGAAACGATGTTCGTTGGAAGCTATGGGCTTGATTTCTCCAATCATGTCAATGCCCCACATTGCAAAAGGCCAAGGGAAGTCAAAACATTCGAGGTAGAGGCGTGTACTTTGTCTGCGTCGTCGGCACTTGTGACAAGATCGAGCATAGCGGTGACAATCAGCTTCCATGGTGGACCAATAGTAACCCGTTCTCAAAATCTTCTTAGCCATGGTATGTCCATTGGAATGGGTACCAAATGCGCCTTCGTGTAACTCTTCCATGATATGTTCCGCTGTTTTCCGGTCTACACAGCGGAGTAAACACAAGTCATGATTGCGCTTGTATAAGATGTCGTTGCTGAGAAAGAATTTGGATGCAAATCTTCTCAAGAACTTCTTATCGTTGACTGATGCCCCTGCGGGATATTCCTGAGTCTCAAGATACCTCTTCATGTCGTAGTACCAAGGTTTCTCTTCTGTATCAAGCTCACAATAGTATGCCGGTTCGTCAAACCTTTCAATGATGATCTGGGGAGCCTCGTTGTCCCATCTAACCTTGAACATAGACGACATAGTAGCCAATGCGTCTGCCAACTGGTTCTCTTCTCGTGGAATGTGGTCAAAGGTAATCTCTTCGAAGTAGGGGGTCAGACTCAGAACATGCTCTCGATACGGAATGAGATTCGGATGCTTCGTATCCCACTCGCCCTTAATCTGACTGATCACTAGAGCTGAATCTCCATATACTTGTAAGAACTTGATTCTTAAGTCAATAGCAGCTTTGATACCCATGATGCACGCTTCGTATTCGGCCATGTTGTTGGTGCAACTGAAACATAATCTGGCGGTGAAAGGTGTATGTCCGCCTGCAGGGGATGTAATGATGGCGCCAACGCCATTGCCAAGTGTGTTTGAGGCTCCATCAAAGACCATGGTCCATCGGGATCCTTGTTCAGGTCCTTCGTCTGGGCCTAGTTCTTCACAATCGATAACTAGCAAAACATCTTCGTCGGGAAACTCGAATTGCATAGACTGATAGTCATCTACGGCTTGATGAGCCAAATGATCGGCTACTATACTTCCTTTGATCGCTTTCTGAGAAGTGTACTGGATGTCATACTCGGTCAAGATCATTTGCCATCTTGCTATTCTTTCGGAGAGAGCTGGTTTCTCAAATATGTATTTTATCGTATCCATCTTGGAAATCAACAAGGTAGTGTGAGTCAACATATACTGTCTTAGTCGGCGAGCAGCCCAAGCCAAAGCGTTGCAAGTTTTCTCATTGTGAGTATCTTGTTTCACGATCGGTAAACTTTTACTAAGGTAGTATATTGCATGCTCTTTTCGACCAGACTCGTCATGTTGCCCCAACACACACCCCATTGAGTTCTCTAATACTGTCAAGTACATGATAAGAGGTCTTCCTTCGGCAGGCGGCATCAGGATAGGAGGATTTTGTAGGTATTCCTTGGTTTTGTCAAAAGCGATCTGGCACTCGTCATTCCATTCCACTACTTGATCTTTCTTTAGTAACTTGAAGATTGGCTCACAAGTAGCAGTTAGGTGTGCAATAAATCTGGCAATGTAGTTCAAACGTCCCAAGAAACCTCTGACTTCCTTCTCGGTACGGGGAGCTGGCATCTCTTGAATAGATTTAACTTTAGCTGGGTCAACTTCAATACCTTTACTACTGACAACGAACCCTAGGAGCTTACCGGATCTGACTCCAAAGGTGCACTTGTTAGGGTTAAGTCTCAGTTTGTACTTCTTCAACCTGTCAAATAGTTTCTGCAAATGATCAAGGTGCTCTTCTTCAGTCTGTGATCTAGCTATCATGTCGTCGACTTAGACCTCTATCTCGTGATGAATCATGTCATGAAATAATGCCACCATGGCACGCTGATAAGTGGCGCCTGCGTTCTTCAGTCCGAACGGCATGACCTTGTAACAGAAAGTACTCCACTGTGTAACAAAAGTAGTCTTCTCCATGTCTTTGAGCCATTTTGATCGATTGTGGAGAAACAATCCATGAAGGAGAAAACCCTATGCTGAGCGGTGTTGTCAACCAGAACATCAATATGAGGAAGTGGAAAACCATCTTTCGGACTCGCTTTGTTCAGATCTCTGTAATCCACACACATGCGCACCATGCCATCCTTCTTAGGTACGGGCACCACATTTGCAACCCACTGCGGATAAAGTAATGCTAGAAAACCGTTGAGCGCTTCATAACTTGGCTTTGATTTTCTCAGACATCTCGGGACGCATGCGACGACCTTCTTTCAGGAGAAAACCCTCTTTCGTTGGCAACCGGTGTACCACAATATCAATGTCTAAACCTGGCATGTCTTCGTATGACCAAGCAAAAACCTCAATATAGTCTCGTAGCATATGTATCAATCTTTCTTTAACACTGTTCTCAAGACTCGCTCCTATCTTGATCTCTTTTCTGTCTTCGTCAGTACCCAAATTCACAACCTCAACTTGCTCTTCGTGGGCTGTATAACTCGATCTTCTTTGTAGCAATCGACAAGTTCTCTGGCACTTCATAATCTTCCTCACTTTCGTCTTCGGCTTGGTAGATCGGATTATCGAAGTCATATTTAGTACTAGCATAGCTGTTATTAACGAGATTCAGAGTGGTTTTGCAGTGTATCACGTGGGTGTGTGTAAGAAACACATAGCTCTTTGAAGGGGTGATAAAGTAAAAGAAAGAAAAACACAATTGAATGCAAAATTCCAACGAATTTATTGAATGAAAATATGCAAACGACAGATAATAACCTGCGAGCCATAATGCCCGGGCAAGGCACCAGGCTTTAGTTTATTGTTCAAAACATAAAGAAAATACGAAAAGCAAACAAGACAAAAATAATTACTCCTGACTAAAGGAGATTGGTATGACGTCTTCAGTCTTCCAATTGCTGAGCCCATGATCTGGAGTTGGAAAGATCCACTTGCTGATGTCGAAGTCGTTGTTGTCGTCCTCTATAGCATGGATTCCACTCTGGCTGATGCGGAAAGGAAGTCGGCCGGCACGCTCGCGGCGTATCATCTTCTGACCCTTGATGGTGAAACCTAAACCAGTCTTGTCAAACTTGAAAGGGAGATCAGGGAGCTGACCCCAAATAGCACTACCACCCTCTTCGACTGCAGCTTGAGCATCTTTCAGCGAGGCCATCCTAGGCGGAGCTTGTGTAACTTCAGGAGTAATAGGAGAGTCAACAGGCATGACTCTGGGGACTGTTTCGAAAGCTTGACAGGGAGTCTCAAAGAATTCACCTTCCATCTCGAGATAACGGAAAGACTGTAGATGACTGACCATATATTCTTCTTCACCACATACTGTAACAACTTTCCCTTTCACAGGGTACTTGACCGATGCAAGGTAGAGGTGACAGCGCCTGCCCCATGTATCCAAGGGCGTCCAAGTAGGCAAGAGTAAGCTGGACGGATGTCCATGACAAAGAATATGGAGTCGAAAGTCTGGGAACCAACTTTAACAGGCAGAGTGAGCTCTCCAAGTACCGTTCGCTTAGAACCATCAAAAGCTCTCACAATAATGTCACTGGGTCTCAGAACCAACCCTTCGACATCAAGTCGATCAAAAGCAGTCTTCGGTAAGATATTCAGAGCAGAACCGGTATCCACCAAAACATGAGACAATGTAACGCCCTTGCATTCAACAGAGATGTGCAAGGCCTTGTTGTGTTTCCTTCCGGCATGAGTCAAATCAGCATCAGAGAAGCCTAGGCCGTTGTTGGCAGCCAGGCTAGCAATACAAACTTCAAATTGATCGGTAGTAGTGTCTTGCGGTACGTGAGCATTCTTCAGAAACTTCACCAGGCATTAGCATGGGCCTCGGAGCACAAGAGCGAGCAAGCATGGAGATCTTGAGCAGTCATCCCAACATGTTCCACAACATTGTAGTCACTTTTCTTGATAATCTTCGGAATTTCCTCCATTTCTTGTTTGGAGGTGGCTTCAGTAACTTCCTTTGGTACTTCTGGTTGAGCAGGATGAGTCACTGGTTCTTTCCCTCTGGCTGGGGATATTGGTTGAGTAGCTGGAATGCGAGCTGGAGTCGCGGTGTCTTTTGGAGGAGAGATTTCTGGAGAGAACACTCTTCCGGTTCTGGTCACCTTACTTGATCCGGTGATGTTGTCAATGTCAGGAACGAAAGCTTCAACTGTAAGGTCTTCAACGGTCAGAGGGTCTTGCTTGACGCCATGATAATAAACATCAGCTCCATAATTCCAAGGGATATCCTTGTCGGAGGAATATGGAACTAGTCTGGGAGAAGTGATAATGAGGGGTGCCACTCTAGGCACAGGATCAGCAGAGGAAATCCTTATTGTGTTAACATCAGCATAGTCTTCTGGGAAATCGTCACCCCATCCGGTCGCCTTAACATCTTCAATAGGAATCTTGTAGCTTTCGGGAACGGTGTACTTCCCTATGTAGTCATACTTTCCACTTGGCTGCCCCAAGGTATCCCACACATCTGGTACAGTTTCATTCACGTCTTCGATCTTCAGCTTAGACATACCTTCACACAGCTTCTGCACAGGTGGTTTCAAGAATAGTATTTCAGGGTTGTCCATCATGCACTGAACACGTCTTCTCAACCAAGCACAACCATCAGGTACAGATGGGTACCAACGACAATTCTCTGGGCATCCCGGGTTGACACCGGTTTGCAGCAAATTCTTCTTAACAGTCATCAGAGGAATGGTCAAGTCATCTATGTTGAAAACATAGGTATCGTCACCAACAGCATTGGAACTTTTGTCATGGTTAGGCATAGGCGCATTGATCACATTTGGAGTCTCAACAGGAGGATCAAACTCAATCTGCTTAGCTTCAATCATATCTTGAATCTTGTTCTTTAGAGACCAACAATCATCAGTACTATGTCCAGGGTTGTTGGAGTGGTAAGCACACTTAGCATTAGGATTATATCTCGGAGAGGAAGTGTTGACATTCTGAGGAGGATCCCTCAAGGTAATCAGCTCTGCTTTCACCATGTGCTGCAAGGCTTGCGACAATGGCATGTTGATCTTCGTAAACTATCTTCGTGGCGCGTTCTGGCTACGCGTGTTGTCTCGCTGAGGTTGTGCTGATGTAGGATTAGAGATCACAACTGCCCCCACAGATTGAGCGCGGTCGTTCTTGGCTCGGCTTTTCTGACCATACAAAGCATTAGTTTCTTTCTTACCACCAAAAGATCTCTTCGCAACATTTGATGATGACTCTACAGATCATCCCACTCGATACCGCTTCGCTTTGTCAATATCATTCGGTGAATCCGGTGAAGAGTTTCCAATCAGATGATTGAAGAATGGGCCTGTCAGTGTTCCCATAAACATGTCAACCAATTCCCTATTAGACAAAGGTGGTTGAACTCTGCCTGCTAGATCTCTCCATTTCTGAGCATACTCCTTGAACTTCTCACCACGACCCATAGACATGCTCTGTAGTTGCATGCGAGTGGGTGTCAATTCAGCATTGTACTCATACTGTCTGTAGAAAGCATCGGCCAAGTCACTCCAAGTACGAATACAGTCATTCTCTAGCTGATAATACCACTCCAATTGAGTTCCGGACAAACTCTCTTGAAAATAGTGCATCCACAACTTTCTGTCATCAGTGTGGGGGTTGATTTTCTGAACTTAGGACTTCAAATGCAGCTTCGGACAAGAAATGCCATCATACTTGGCAAAAGTAGGAACTTTGAACTTGGGAGGAATCACAACTCCAGGAACAAGACTCAGGTCATCAAAATTCAACCCGGACATCTTCAGATTTTCTACAGCGTTCAGACGGTCTTCAAGTTGCTTGTACTTGTCATCTTCATCAGAGTATTGGCCATGATCATATTGATCCTCTCTTTCTTTCTCAGGCTCACGCTGGCTGCCTTCGCCATCACCCTTGTCACTTCCCTCGTTCTTGACACTTCCTCAGAGAGTTCAAGCCGACTGACCACTTTAGGACCACCTTTGTAGCGTCTGCCCATGTTGAGTAGACCCACAACCTTCTTCTTCTTGTTGATGAGCTTCTTCAGATCTTCTTGGCCTTGGACCAAGCTAGTGAACATCTGCTGAAACTGAGCATTCTGAACCTGGAGATCTTTGACAGTCTGTTCGAGAGCCATTTCTTCTAAAATAAGTAGCGAGAAAATAAGAAGACCAATCTCCAATGTACCTGTGATGCAATGTTATGCTATGATATGCAATGTTTATGCGAATGCGATGCAATGTTTTCAAGGACCTCTAGGATTTAAATTTGTTAAACAAGCCATGAACAAACAATTATTAGTTCTCTTTTTTATTCTTTTTCTTTTTAAGTACAAAAGATAGTTCGAAACAATAAAAGAAAAACATATAAATTATAAAGCTTCTAGGTCTCCCATGGGCGCTTCCTCTTGGTGCCGAGATAGGCGTTGATGTTGCGCTCCTCGTGAAGTAGCTTGGTCAACTCTAGCACTTTCTTCTCACTTGCATAACACTGAGCTTCGAATGTATCCCTTTCTTCTTTTAGTTGAATCCAGGATCTCTTCAAGTCTTCAAAATCAGTAGGCATGTCCGGATGGAGAATAGTATAGGGTATGTCATCTATAGCAACGGGTTCCATAATTACTGGTAGAACAGGCGTGAATGGCATCATGAGGTTTTGAGCTCGAGCTCGCACCCATTTGAGGTAAGGTTCCCAAGGGATGGGGTTTTGGTGCCCCAAAGTCTTGGTATCAGTCTTCTTTACCATGCCCCAAGCGTGTATGAACCTTCGTCGTCGGTAATTCTGGAGATCGTGGTTGTAGTCGAACACAATGTCTTGGAGAAGCATATCATGCGGACCATCTCTTCGAGCAAAACCAAACTGACGTAGAGCTAGAGAAGGATTGTAAGTAATACCTCCCCTTATACTAAGGAGTGGCACATTAGGGAATTCTCCACAACGCTCAATGAAGGTGAAGTCCTTTTGAGAGAAAAGGCTCCAACGGATATCTGAATGAGAGAGTGACATTAGCCTTTGAGACCATCTCAACCTTTGTTCATTCTTCAAAACTGATGGAGGAAGGTGCGAAATAAACCACCTGGAAAGTAACGGTATACAACACATGAGAGTGCCTTGTCTCTTAGTAGTACGAGTGTGGAGAGAATGTAGGATGTCCCCAAGTAAAGTAGGCACTGGATTACGGGTAAGGAATAACTTGATGGCGTTGACATCTATGAATTGATCCGAGTTAGGGAATAGAACCAAACCATAAATTAGCAAGGCCACAATGTTTTCAAATGCATGGAAACTCATAACTTTGAGGAATTCTCGGGCTTTCTTAATTAGGAACTTAGAAAGTAAACCCTTAACTCCGCTTCTAGTTTCCCAATTGGCTTCAATATCTGAGCGCTTAAGATGTAAGGCTGATGCAATGCCTTCATACCTAGGAACCTTTTCTAGACCGGTGAATGGCATTTGGTCAAGAATAGGTATCCCAAGTAGCTTAGAGAATTCTTCCAAGGTAGGAACCAACTGATAGTCTGGAAATGTAAAGCAATGGTGTTTCGGATCAAAGAACTGGAATAGGACATGCATCATATCTTCTTCAAAACCGAAGATAACCAAATCAAGTAGATAACCATGTCTTTTGATGAACTGAGCATGGTCGGGAATTTCTGAAACCAATTCTTTGAGCTGAGAAGGTATACCCATGAAGTTGATTCGGATAGTCTTTCTAGAAGCCATAATCCCTACAAAACAGAGCAAAGATAAATCCCTAGGTCCTTGAAATGGTTAGAAATGATATGCAATGCAAATGATGTCATGATGTCATGTTTAGCACACACAAGAAATTCACACAATGAGCCTAGGTTTAAGGCTCGCATGAGGTCTAGGTGATTACCCCACCAAAAGTTTGAGTTGGTTCATCCTGTCCTATAATAGTAACCGGGTTCTAGGAATCTCACATCATTGATCTTTCTCGTAGGCGCTTATTTCAATACGACTACCAAGTGGTCGACGAAAATGTCCCAAAAGTCGATCTCAATGGCGTAGCATCGGTATCAACCAACCTTAGTCTCGCACCAAAGCCGCCATCTCACTACCTTCTAATGGCTAAGATGGGTCAATTAAGGTTCTAAAAGTTTAGTTAGCTTGATGACACCACGAAGCCAAATACTATCTTCAACTTGGGAATGAAGAGTATCGGGACAACCAGTGTCACGCTAACGTAGCCATCATGTTGACCGTTTAGTTATCGTCTAGCGGTCGCAATGATCTAATGCCACTTACCTAAAGGAAACCGGATCCGGTGTAGGATCCCCAATATAATACCCAAGCAACCCTTAAAGATAAAGCAAGCAAGTCAAACAAAAAGCAATAAAGGTGATCTATAAATCCCTAAGGTATTCTCTCTTTAGGGTGTCCCCAGTAGTCGCCGATCACATCTGGTGAACCGACTTTTAGTGTTTTTGTATCGCAAATGTGCGGATAGCAAGAGTCGCCACCGACTTTTATTTTTATCAATTAAGGGAAGGTAAAAGTACGAAAAAGACCTTCGTTAGATTACGAGTAAGGGAGAAGGTTATGAAAGGAAGGTATTAGCACCCTTTCCATCCGTAGTTATCTCGGGCTCTTAGTTGCTTTCTAGATCACTTTGAAAATGTGCTTTCTGTGTGTTTGAAAAGAATGTTTTGAAAAGGCATTTCGCTTTGACTTTGTAATGATTCATGTAGGAATGTATACAAAGTGTTCGGAAATGTTTCGTTTTGAAAAGAGTTTGAGCTTTGAAAAAAAGTGTGTGGTGTGAAAAGTATTTTGATAGAGCAAGCAACTAAAAGTCTTATTACCTACTCAGAATTGGTCGTTTTCGTGTTGTTTTACGTTCCTTTAGAATAGCGCTATCCATACCATTAGTTGGTAGGTAGCTCCATTCGTTGGATGTAAGCGGGACATTCGAAGGGACATCGGATGGTCATAGAAGGCAACTTGTAGGAAGTATCCTAGCACATTCGAAGGGACTATCATCATTTTTTCGTAGGCGACAATCGAGGGTCAAGATCATGTATTCGGAGGCGACATCGTGGGTCTTATGATCTTTGTATCGAAGGGACTATGATGATTTATTTTGAAGGCAACGGTGCTAGAATACCTCTACGTTCGAGGGACATGACCATTTTGAATTCGTAAGGCAACGAGAGAGAATTACCCTAAGGGGTGCATGTGTGAAAGAGTGTGTTGATTCGGATATTTTTATCTTGCAAATTAGAATGGGCTATGTTCAATTTTATCTTGCCATACACGCCTAGTTACTAGCAATTTATAAGTGCGGAAAGTAAAATGCAGAATGTAAAGGTGCGGAAAGATAAATGTCCTACGCTAGTACATGGCTTTGGGGCAGATACATAACTGAAAGATGCGGAAAATAAAAGCCTAATTTAAACTATTACATCCCATAAACAGTTACATCATTGGAAAAAATAAAACGATAAAAGAAAACATCTGAATCGGAGCAACCTGTGAAAGAATAAGAAAATCGAGAAATATGATGAAATCGAAATAAGAGAAAATGTTAGAAAAAATGCAAGTTTTTATATGAGAAAATTAATACATGCTGGAAATAAGATAAATATGCTAAAATAATTTTTTGGGATTTTTTAAATGCAATTTAGTAATTTAAATACAATTAAAAGTGAATTTAATGCAAAATTATGAATAAAAATAAATATGCATGCAAAATTAAGTTTTTTTAATTTTATAAATTAAATAAATATTTTATGAAAATACTGTAAAAAGAAAAAATTATTTTGATGATTTTTAAAAGCAGAAATAAATTTATGAAATTAATTAAAATGCATGGAAATATTAAAATATGTGAAAATAGGAAAATATATGAGTTTGGAAAAAGAGAAAACCAAATGGTCCTGGGGAGAATCGAACCCAGGACCTTGCCTTCACAAGTCACATGCCTTGCCAACTGAACCAAAGCGCTTCACTATTTGAAAACCGGATCGAGTGGGAGAAAGACAAGTGTCGCTCCCTGATGCTCCAGACCGCGCGCGAAGCTTCATCGTCCCCGATTCAAATATTTGACGCTAGCGTCGGCCATTGTTCGACGTTAAGGTCCCTGGCAAAATCAAAAACGCAGCATACATAATATAAATGAATTCTAAAGGCATGGTTCGATTCAGGACATCATTCCGAATGCAATGGTATAGGTCTCATGGTCCAATTTTTCCTATTTTAGAAAACCCTAAATCGTGTTCAGAAACCCTAACAATGGTGTTATGCATTCCTGGCCATGGAAATTCAATTAGAGTGCCCAGAAAGTTTGCAAACTTGTCACTAAACACAAAAACAACAACAAATCGTGTTAATAATGCATGAATATGAGATTTTCAAGAACAAACCAAACACGGATTCTGTGATTCTGAATGGTTTTGTGCAATGTGAGGGTCTGGATCGATTCTGAATGGCACAAGGAACAAGATGGAATGCTCGAAATTGCTTGAAACCACCTGAATCCAAGGCTGCTTGTTGCTTGAGAGGCACGGATTTTTGAGTTTGAGAATAGGGTTTCTGAGCCAATTTTTCTGTTCTCTTTCGATTGGTATGCATCAAGTATTTATATTGGAAGGATTTGGCATTGTTTTTGGTAAGAATCAATCATCATTCAAAGCAAATCAAATTTGATTTTTGCATAAAAATCAAATTTTCAAAACTTGAATAAATTCCAATCCAATCTTGCCAATTTGATCAAATTTCGAAATTGCTGGCTTTTAATGGGTTGATTGGATCTCAAGGAAAGAATAAAATCAATCTTTGCAATTCATTTTAATTTTGCACTTTATTTTTAAATTTAATTTGCATTTAAATGAATAAATTACAAATTAAATAGAAAAATAAATCAAAAATTCGTGGCATTGGGCTTGGATAATCCTAATTGTATGAGGAATAAGTTTGGATGAAGACAAAGCAAGCCCATTTGCAAAAAATTTGATTTTTAGAAGTATCTCTCTTTGTGCATTCTTTCAAAATTGCCCAACTTGTGAATGGTGTATCTTTCTCAATTTTCCACATTTTTGAGAGTTCTTGGACTTTTTGGAAAGCTCTAAGAGTCCTCTAAACAATGGCTTTGGTTTCATCTCAATTGGAGTTACCATGCTCAATATATCCTCAAAACAAAAAGTTGACTTTTTGTTGACTTTGAAAAGGACCTGTAATGTTTTGAGCTATACCTCTCAAATGAAGCATTTTTTGGACATTCTTGTGAGACATGAAGTTGTAGAGAATTGAATTTCCTTCAAAACAAGAGGTGGTGGAAAACTTTCTGAGAAAGTATGAGAAAGTTATGATCAGTCAAAGTTCAGTTGACTTTTCACCTAGAAACCCTAATTTAGAAAGTTTGACTTTTGTGCAAATCTTGAGTTTTCTTGATTAATCATGATCAACCCTTGATCAAATGATGAATGTTACTTCAAAATGAGGATGTTGACCAAAAATCAGGAAGTTTGACTGTATGTTGACCACAGTTGACTTTTTGTCCAATACAACTGATTTTCAACCATCTGAGCAATTGTCTGAGGAAACTTGACTTGTGAGGCTTGAAACTTGACATGGAGAATCTGTGAAGCATATGAGGAAGCATGAAAACCATTGGAAATGTTAGAAGTCCATCGGATCTGAGAAATGCCAAACCCTAGTTTGGGTTGATTGTCTAGGAGAGTGTTCATCTGATCAACTCTTGAGGAATCCTTGAGCATAGATGTATGGGATGCCTTGAGAAACATGAGGGCAAATTTTGGGGTATGACATTAGGGTTCTTGAACAATGTCCCCTTTGGTTTGTGTATTTATTCCCTTTATACTGCATTTTGGAATTAGGGTTTTTGGATGTTTTTTGTTGTTTGGCTTGTTGTTACTGGACTCTGTATGCTTGTTGCTGGATTGTATGCTTGCTGGACTCTGTATACTTGCTGGAATCTTGCTTGTTGGACTCTGAATGTTGTTTTTTTGGGCTTTTTACCAATTCTCATTGTTACTGATTCTTGGTTTCTCATTTACTGTGGTAACTTGTTGAGTTTTAATTGTTAGACCAAAACAATACTTCTGTTGCTGAGCCAAAGTTTTGTGTTTTTCTGACTTTGCCTAATTGGGAAATTCTGTTGAATTGGTAATGGCTGGCTATTTGCACTGGCTGCTTTAGTTATTGGTCCAAAACAATGTTTTCTTCTGCTTGTTGTATCGTAACTATGATGGAAACTGAGTTACAACTTCATTTGTGAACCAAATCTCTTTTGTGATTTGCAAATGAAGTTTTTCAGCCAATGATTAATCTTGAAACTCAGATTATGAGGCTTTGGCATGATTTAAAACCCTTTAATCCTGATTCTTTCCAGAATTCCCTAATGATGAGATCTTGCTTAAAAAACTCTTGTGAAAAATTCCTTGTCATGTTCATTTGATAATTGTTTAGTACTAACACTCTTCCTTCTTTTGATTTCATGTAATGATGTATGATCTTGAAGGAACAAAATGGGTGCCTTGAAGCATATAGTAGTTGAAACCGTGGACATTTGGAGTTTGAAGGAGGAGAAAGATCAACTCAAATTCTTGGGACAATTCTTAGAAAAACTGGTAGTATTAGACATAGAACTTGAATGTTTGTAATATTTAACATCTTGAACCTTATAAATTTGGATGTAATTGAAGCTTTAAGCATAGATCTTAGTTCCTTATTGTAACTTGATAATAGGCTATAGAAATTTGTTAGATTGAAGTGTAACTAGTGCAAAACGAAATTGCAATATTAATGAATTCAAACATCAAAATTCTTTTGTCATTGATGAAAGTTTCTTCAGATCGGTATTCAAATGAAATTGGTATTCCTAAAAATGAAAATAATGGTGAATTGAAGAATGTGGTAATAGATAACAATGACGGGCAAAAGCTTTGAACATGAGAACTATGTTTTTTTTGAAAAATTAGCATTTCTAACTATGGACTTCCTTTCCCTCCAATTTGCTTCAAATTACGAGCTTCCTTTAGACTCTTGCAAAATACTTAGGTTAAATGATGAATGTAAATATATACTTTTGATATAATCTTCGAATTCCAACTAAGCGAAATGAAATTCTTCAATGACTCCTAAGCTCAAGAACATTAAAGGAAAAAGTAACCAAAGAAATAGTGCCAAGGAAATTAGTCAAAAGATAACCTCGAAGGTTTGAAAATTTTGACTTAACCAAGAATAAAAAAAACCTTTCATATGCCCTCTTAACTCTTGAAACGATCCAAAAAATTTACTAATGCTTCAATCCTCACTTAGTTCAAGTGAAACCCTGAAATTTTGGGGTGCGACAGCTTCCCCTATTCAATCATCTTAAACTTGATAAGTGAGAAAGATTAACAGCTTTCGAACGTTCAAGGTGGAAGAGGATTGAATACCAAAAGAACCCAAAAAATTTCCCTACGTGGGATACCAAAGGCAGATAAACTACCTTGACTACAGAGTCAAGGAAGGAATGCCTGAGGAGAATAAACTTGTCAAGCATCACCAGAATACCTCAACAACATCAGTAACAATTGAGAAAAATTAAGAGATATCTACAACACTGGGGATATCCGAGTAACCAAAATGAGCAATAATAGTAAGTTTTAATGAAAATGCTATGAGAAGAAAACCGAACTTCTTAAGCGAAAAGAACAACAATAGACTAAGCCATCTCAGAATGTCTTAACGAAAATGCCATGAGAAGGAAACCGAACCTCTTAAGCGAAAAGAAAACAATAAATTAAGAGATTCGATATAATCGAGAATTTGTTAGAAAATCCCGAAGAGTTAAGGAATATCCGCAAACTTTAACGAATATAATGATCGAGAATTTGTCAGAAAATCACGAAGAAGATAATTGAGAAATTTTCTGAAGATCCCAAAGAAGATAATTGAGAAATTGTCTGAAAAATCCCAAAGAAGATTTGATTTTGAGAGATTTTCTAAAGATCTCAAAGAGTTAAAGAATACCCGCAAACTTTAACAAAGATATATGGCTAAAACAATATCAGAATTGTTATGCACGAAGGTGCGAGGAGCCATGGCATGTTGAATGTCTTGACCATTTAACTTCCGAGTTAAAGCAGAACAAAATCAGTAGCGCACCCGAGAATGCACTTTTCTGGGGATAAACAAAACAATATCCAACACACCGGTGTGATATAGATGTTTATGAAGTCGGTAAATCCTTGTTTCTGACATTTCTGCTGATTAGAGATTTAATGAACATGTATAGACATGTTGAACAATTTTTGAGCTGACAA
The DNA here is from genome assembly GCA_021764765.1 of Vicia sativa. Taxonomy (NCBI): domain Eukaryota; kingdom Viridiplantae; phylum Streptophyta; class Magnoliopsida; order Fabales; family Fabaceae; genus Vicia; species Vicia sativa. The sequence goes on along the minus strand of CM038792.1, from coordinate 318,563,503 downwards.
AATCTGCAATTTGTATGCAGATAGCCTTACCGGGGATAGAAGAATTAAGTTCAGCACCTGAGACTGAAAAACTTCTATGGTAATGGGCTTCAATTTGCTGGCATCGTACCGACAATGCGTTGTAGCAAGTGGATATGTGGATCAACGTCTGAGTTGGAGTAATATCCTGATATTAAATAAACATCCTACCTGGTGTATATTTATCTGTTGAGTAGTCGAGGACTTACTGGGGAAATAAACACACCAGAAGTTCATTGTAGTTTTCTGAGAACAGCTCAGAGAAACAAAATTGCAGGAGTCACTGCCACTAGCATTTGCTGAGAAGATTCTTATCTAAAAGAATTCTTGGAAAATACCCTGAATAATGTTGTAGTAATCCCTTCTGAAGGAGACTCACATGGGAGTAAATTAAACTTCGCTGGGGAAATTCCATAAGAAAACCGTGTGGAAAACAACATTGGGGATTCCTGGTTGATAATTTTGCTGACATTAGAGTTCATCTGAATAATACGACTGTTCTGAAGAGATCTCCATTGGAGAAACCATCAATTGTTAAGGTTCGTACAAGTATATCACTTGTGCTGTAGAAAAGGGGATAACTCTGTTGTATGAGAGATATTTCTTCAACTTTTGATCCTCATGAGGATATTTACAATTTCAGCCGAGAAAGACCTGCAACAAAAAAACTAGCTGAAGCTAAATGCATGAGTATGAGATGCATGATATGAGATGCTTGATGTGAGATGCATGATGTCCTTTTAATATTTTAATTCAAAGGGTAATAAATATGAATTCCCGGTACTGCTCGGAAGAGAAAACATCACTGGGGAAACCCAAGTGGAAAATTCTATCGACACAAGAGTTCACTAGGGATGGTTAATCACTTCTCTAGGGAAGAGACTTAGTTTAAGAGTGGACATCACCGTCAACTTATTTTGAATAAGCATTCAACTTGCACTGGTGAGAAAAACTAAATTATCATTTGAGAAATAGTCTTTGAGGCTTTCAATTGGGCACTTCAAAAGAAACTTTGTAAAGAAAAATCACTGGGGAAAACCCGAGTAAGAAATTTCGTTGATACAAGAGCTCACTTGGGGAAGCTCAAATACCTTGGAAGAGGTTCGATTTAAGAATCATCAATGTTGTAGACCAATTATGGTCAAGCCTTCAAACTGCAACCGGAAGAACTAAATCTATCATTCGAGAAATAATCTTCAGAGTCTGATTTTGCTGAGGAAAACAACTAGCTGATCTTGAACCATCCCAAGTCTCAGCTGAGATTTATGCATGAATATATTATGATATGACATGAATGAATGAATGAATTGATGCATGAATATACTAGTTGATGTATTGGTTTATCAAACTGAATTTCCGACACCACTGGAAATTGAACGAAGGGTAACGACCCTAACCAAACCACAATTGTTACTACACGAGTCCCTCAAAGGAAAGATAACGTCTAATTCCTTATAATCATCATGATGAGTACGAAGGTACTTCCAATTCAGAGAAATAGGCGCAATATTGAGAAAGTCAAACATTCCCCAACATTTCGTAAATCGAAGCGACTTCAAGTTTTTTTTAAAAAAAAAACTTTATTGTTTCATCATTTCCAATGATTTTAATTTTTATCTAAAACAGCAGCAACACTAAGTTAAACAGGCAGAAAAGATAAAAGATAGGAGAAACAACAATGTCCAACTGAACAATTCTTTTATTTAAAATATGAGAAGAATAACTCATAAGTAATTTGTACATAAAGATGCATATTCCTTTAGGAGGAACACACAGGAGAGAGTAAGTCTATACACATTTTCTTAAAACAACAACGAAATTGAAACTGAACTTCATTGAACCATAAACATGCTATTCTCCCTCCTGACTGCTATTCTTCATCACTTCACTTCTGAAGATGGCGATTGGGCTGATCCCTTCCATCTAAACTTTTGTTGTGACACGAAAACACACACTGCAGCGTTATGTCTTTACATATTCCCTAACTTTTGCGTGAACCATCTTCTCTTCAGATTTTGGTTCACCGGGACGCTTACCCTCTTTTGCTTAAGCCGCCCTTTCAGGTTTTCAGCTTACCGGGCTTAATTTTTTTCTTTTTTTTTAGACATAATATTTCTTGACCGCGTCTGAGTTAATAGCATGTGCCAAATCCTCTCCGTCCATGTTGGTGAGAATAAGAGCTCCTCCCGAGAAAACCTTCTTTACCATATATGGTCCTTCATAGTTCGGCACCCATTTCCCGTGAGGGTCCCTGTGTGGAGAGATTATCCTCTTCAGCACCAATTCGCCTAGTTTGAACACGCGGGGATGTACCTTCTTGTCAAAAGCCCTCTTGATTCTTTTCTGGTCAAGTTGGCCATGACAAATTGCTGTCAACCTCTTTTCTTCAATCAGATTGAGCTGGTCATACCTATTTTGAACCCATTCTGCTTCTTCTAATTCCGTTTCCATTAGAACTCTGAGGGAAGGAATCTCAACTTCTATAGGAAGTACTGCCTCCATGTCGTAAACGAGAGAGTAAGGTGTTGCTCCTGTCGAAGTGCGAATAGATGTTCTGTACCCGTGCAAAGCGAAAGGCAACATCTACCGCCATCCTACGAGAACCATCAAAAGCCTTTACAATCAGAGAACTAGGTTTTAGAATTTCCCCTTCCACCTATAATTGTGCCAAGGTTGTCTTCAGGATCACATTCAAAGCTGAGCCTGTATCAACCAATACTCTAGCAAGAGTCGTTCCACCACTGGCAACAGAAATATGAAGAGCCATGTTATGATTAACTCCATGTGGAGGGAGATCCACATCGGTGAAAGATAAACAACTTCCATCATTTAAACCTTAAGTAGAAACATCCAATTGATTAATTGTAATATCCTCAGCCACGTATGCATTGTCAAGGAACTTCAACAAGGCCATCTTGTGGGCTTTAGAACTTTTCAATAAAGACAAGATCGAAATCTTCGCAGGAGTCCGACTAAGCTGATCAACCACTTTATAGTCACTCCTTTTGATGATTTTCAAAGTCTCGTCACTTGGTTTAAAAATATCCTTCAATTCTTCCGCACTTAAATCAACAACTCCATCCTTCTTTAAAGGAACATCTGGCGCTTTCTCTGCAGCTCTACTCTTTGTCGAATCCTGGTGATAAATACGACCACTGCGGGTCATGAAACTCATACTAGTGATGTTTTCAACAGTAGGCTCTCCTAAAACCATTGGCTTACCACCCACAACAAATTCAGGTTCGTAATTCCATGGTACAACTTTAGTATCTTCCTAAGGAATACCGATAGGCGGGTAAATCATCATTGGCTCTACTGCCGTAACAGGTTCTTCTTCTTTGATAGGGACCGTCGGAGATATATGAAGTATCCTGTTGTTGATGAGCGGAACCACCACATCTACTTCAATTTAAGTCCGACTCGACTAAACTGAATCATATGCTGACACATTAATCCTTGTAGATACTTCTTGAATTTTGCACAGTGTTCTAGATTAACTTGACAAATCAAACAATTATCATGAACTCCTTTCAATAAATCAACCTTCTTCAATTCTTCAAATACCCTCTTCAATGATATCTCCAATTGATCTACATCCATAACCAGACTTCCTCCTTCTTCACCCAAAGCATTCACTGATGATGACCCATGCCCCGCGGCAACAGGTTATTAGCAATGTTGGGGACGTCAGCGAAAGTCAACAGTTTTCTGTCAATGAGTTCCTGAACCTTGCATTTAAAAGCGAAACAATCCTCTGTGGTGTGGCCAGGAGAATTGGCGTGGAAAGCGCATCTAGCATTCTCATTAAACCATGGCTTGGGTGGCCCAGGAACAGGCTTTAACTCCATTGGCACTACTCTTCCATCTTGAATGAAATACGACAAAAGACTAGTGTAAGTCATTGGAATAGGCTAGATCTCTTCCTTAGTGTACTTATGATAATGTGGGCTCTTCTGTTGACCTAGACCCTTGTTCGGACCTTTAGCTTGTTGTTGTTGGGAAGCTTGACTCTGAGGAACTTGAGTTGAATAAGGCATCTGCATTTGCATGGGTTGCTGATACGGCATGCCATGAAATTGCATAGCAGCAACATAAGGATACGACATATATGGGACCTGAACAGGAGCAGGTCTAGCTGGCTGCTGTCTTCCTCTTCCTCTGCCCCTTGATTCATACACAACATTGGATTCAGCTTCTTTCCTCTTGAAACCATTAAATGGATTCTTCACTATAGATATCCCTACATTCCCTCCGGATATCTTACCATTCTTCAAACCTTCCTCAATCTTCTCACCCACCATCACTAGATTAGAGAAATCAGAAAAAGTACTTCCAATCAATCTTTCATAATATTGCGCCGGCAATGTTCCCATGAACAAATCATTTAATTCTCTTTCTGCTAAAGTTGGTTGAACCCTCGAGGCTACCTTCCTCCACCTTTGAGCATATTATTTAAACGATTCCCTTTCCTTCTGAGACATATTTTGTAGTTGTACACGATTGGGAGCCATAGTGGTGTTATAGTGGTACTGCTTAAAGAAAGCTGCAGACAAATCATCCCAAGAGCGGATATTTGACTTCTCCAACTGCATATACCAGTCCAGGGATGTCCACGAGAGACTATCTTGAAAACAATGAATCATCAACTTGCTATTCTTAACATGTGCCGCCATCTTGCGACAATACATCCTCAAATGAGTGTCTGGATAACTTACTCCCTTATATTTTTCAAAGTCAGGTACTTTGAATTTTGGTGGAATAACAACATCAGGAACAAGACACATATCCAGCGTACTCATACCAACAATATTTTTTCCTCTCAGCTCCTTCACTTGCTCAGCTAGTTCTTTGCACATCTTCTGTGCAGCCATGTTTTGAAAAGGAGTTGGATTGCCCACAAGTGCAACATTCTGGTAAAACTGTCTCATATAATCGTCTTGTAGGTCCTCATCAGCTTGAGGAGTCGTAGACCAATGATTTTCTTGCTCATCCTCACCCTGCTCTTGCTCATCATTTCCCATAGTTTGGGTAGCAACATGCGCTGCAGCAGTAGTACCTTGATTGTCGGCTCCGTTGAAGAAGTCAAAAGGCATCCCATAGAGTAACGGATTAGGTGCTTGCACACCTGCCAATGGCGCATTGCCACCACCTCGATGGGTTCTCACATTTCCCGTAACAATGGGAGGAATGGTAGTAGTCGCATTATTGGCTGCAGCAACAGCGGCAGTAGCAGTAGCAGTGGTAGTAGCAGCAGCAGTGGCAGTAGCAGCGACTTCATTGGCAACTTGCTCCTCTTCACTCCTATGTTGAGCAGTCATCATCTACATCAGTTGGTCCATCTTGGACTTCAAACTGTCGATGTCACCTTGCATGGCAGCTTTTCTTGTTTCATGCTGATCCATTGCTTTCTTTGCGTTAGCCCTCGTTCCGTACGGGTGTCGAGTAGTCAGCTTGAATTTGGACGAGAGAAAACGTAATGAGCTTGGCGTCCCCTTTTTAATAAAAATGCATGATTATGTATGATTAATGCAAAATGCTTATGATCGTGTTCCCATTCCCAAGGATCTTTATCGGACTCATTCACTTGTAAGCAATCAGCACAACAAATGGATAATCAGCTTCTTCATTCCAAACATAAAAGTTGAATACAAACGTCATTCTTTGTAGAGAAAATAAAGAGCAAGACTCGTAGGTCTGCTTTTAGTTTAACAGATACAATGAAGCTGAAAAAGTACATAAAGGTAACAAAAGATCAGAAGTGATGTCCTCTTCGGGGTTGAACTCTCTTATCTCCTTTTTGAATCGCTCCACCATGTCTTTGCAAAGAAAAATGAAGTACTCCACTGTCGGGGGCACCTGGTCTTCCTCTAGGTCTTCGATAGCTGATTGAAGCCTCCATGGGACTTCCACCATCAGTTGTCTACAAAATTCCACCAAGCCTGAGTAATTTTCATACAAATTCATGTTTTGCTCTTCTAGGTTAAAAATGGTTTCTCCCCGATTTACCCAAAGTTCATTTTGACGTCGGGCTTCTTCCTGCCATCCCTCACACTGGACCTCTAATTCCCCATATGCTGCCTCCCATTGGCCTACAAGGTTTCTCGCAGTATCCAACTCTTGAATCTTCTGGGCCAATTCTTCAGAGTCTACGTTACATGCCATGCGGGCTTCTTCCTTTAGGTGAGTTTCACGCGCCAAACTGGATTCAATGTTCCTTAGTGCAGCCTTTAACTCCTGGATTTTAGTGATAAGAGTTGTCTTTAGGTCGAACTTTGCCTTGATAGCTCGCTCTTCATCTGCGTAAACTTGTCCTCTTTGTTGTTTGGCTTCGGCCAGCCTACGATTGAATTCACTTAACTTAAAATTGGCTGCATCCAGATTATCTTTCACGCGGAACTTTTCTTTTCTTTCCTTTTCTACCTGCTCTTGACTCTTTAGAAGCTCATCATCTCTTTCCTTGAGGCTTTGCATCAAATCATCCCTTTCTCGAGCAACACGAGTGAGGGTTGCTTGTTGTCGCCCCTCTTCAGCTTTCATCTCTATAATGGAGAGCTTGAGTTGGTTGAACTCCTCAATAAGGACATGAATGAATTCAGGCTCTGGAACCTTGACGGGGACCACCGGAGCGTACGGAAGTTTGACCTCTTTGACCCTGCCAATTACCCACTGCTTATAGGGTTCTTTTGCTACACAATCTCTTTTCCCTAACTCTCTTCCCTTCCTATGGATGTGAGTCCAAGCACTTCTGATTTGTCTTAATAATTGAGGATTTCCTTTCCCAAAGTCTTCCAAGAGGAGATCCTCTAATACTGAATCATTGGGCTCAGTCTCCAAAGGATAACCTAACTGTCTTAAAGCCAACCTAGGGGTGTAATTAATACAACCTTGAGATCCCATTAGCGGGACATTAGGAATATCTCCCCAGTTGGTAATAACTTCTCCCACATTCCAATTTGGTAAGTACCATACCACAACATCTGAAGTGATGCAAGCTAAAGTCTGAGACCATGATAAATCTTTCAAGATGTCGTACCACGGGCCCTTAGTTGGTAGGTGAGACAAAAACCAAGAGTACAACAAAGGAGTGCAACATAGAACCACGCCTCTCTTCTTTTCATGCCTTATATGAAGGTGATAAAGCACATCTGCTACAAGAGCTGGAACATGATTCTTCCTGGAAACAAACACATTAACGGCATACTCTTCCAAGAATTCTTCTTCTCCACTAAGAAACATGACGATCCCAAAAATGAGTAGAGCAAGAACAACATAAAAGGCATTTGTATTGTCTGATTCTGCCAATTTCTTCGCCTTACTTTCTAACGCCTTTTGGAGAACCCCTTTAGCCTTACACATAGATGCAACCTCTCTGACTGGAAGATACAACATTGCAGCTAACCTGCTAGATGTTACTCTTTCTCCTAAACTGGTGAAAGGGATGCCACTTTTCAAAGTCCATCCTAGCAAAACCTCAAACTCTTCAATGGTTGGAGTCAATTGAAAGTCTTGAAAAGTAAAACATCGGAGCGGAGAGTCATAGTACTGGTACAAGGCAACCTTGGTACGTACGTCAACATTTGTATCTAAAAGCTTCAGGATGTGACCATATCTTCTGGTGAAAGTGGTCATATCAGCCTTCTTGACTTTTTCCTTCAAACGTAACAAAACCTCCAACTTTGGCATCTTGATCTTGATTGGATTGGTATGCCTTTTGTCATCCATTTGTTAACTGTTTGCTTACACGAACCAAGTCCTTAGGATTCCTGCAAAAATGGAACAAAGAAATGTTGCCAATTAATTTTCATGCATTATGGATGCAATGCAATATGATGCAACATTAGCATGTTAAAGTTTTTTAGGATGGCTGGGTATAGTTTTGACGTCTACCCAACGATTCCCCCCAAGATAGCTCTTAGGGTTTTTGATACAACAAACATAAATTCTAATATTGAAGTGCATCGCAATTGATACTTGCAACGCTACAATATTTTTCAGGAGAATTTGGTTTGAGGGAGAGTTATGTATTATCCGAATAGATAAAGCAGGTCTAACGACCTAACAAACGTAACCCTCGATACCAGGATCTGAACGGGGTACTCAAAATCATTGACCCCAACTTGGGTATATCATTTTCACCGCAAATAAATTTATGATTAGATGATATATCCAATAACGTCTCATTTGAGCATTCTTAATGCCCAAAGGTTAGGTTTCCTTAAAGGTCAAAACTAGGGGGAAAATCCCTTCTAACAACACTATCGTCAACGCAAAAACAACTTGCAATCGGTAATAATGTCTTCGAAAGAACCTCCCCTAGGTGTGGTCTTCGCACCAACTTACAAGACATTTCCGTCTAGCAAATCAATACTACGCAACCACTCTAATTTATGTGTTTTATAGCCTTGGTAGTGGGCTTTTCCTATGATCCCATCCATTATTCCCACACAAGATAATATATTAAAAGGTAATAATTAAAGCAAATAGGAAATAAATAACTAAATTATAAACATAAAATAGAGTAATAAAAAGAAAGCGAAAATAAACACACATACAAATAGCTAAACTAGGGTTGACACGCTTAGTCAATCTTCCCCAGTGAAGTCGCCAGCTGTGATGACTGGTTTTTTTCATCGGTTATTTTAAAACAATGAAGTCGCCAGCTATTATTTTGAGTTTGTCGCGGTTGTGGCACCTTGTGCCTACGTATTCCCTCGTGCAATGGGAAAGTCAAAACTCTGTAGTTCCTCTCAAAAATGTTTTAAGTTGGTTGTATTGATTTTATCATGAATCTTGCTTTAGACATTTAAAATGCTAGAACTTGGACTTGTTTAGTTTGTTTGAAAAGCTTAAATCCTCGTTCGTATTTGAAATGGATATTGCGTACTCTTTGTAGGAAAAGAGTTTTGATATTCGCATATGAGCGAAAAAGAATTGAGTGAGTTGAGTTATTTTTATATGGAAGTCAATCATCAGACCATAAGCGTTCAACGGCTAACGCCCCAATTACTCGGATGAGTGGACAGAAACATCCTAATCATCTTTTTCTACCAAAAAAGTCTATTAAGAAAAATAAGGTGAACAAAGTTCGCTTAATAGATTCATTTTAGAAACCAAACATACAGTCGAGGGTCGATACAAGACTGACTACCATACGTTTGGGAGGAGAGAGAAGTGGAATATTTGTTTATGAAAATATTTTGAAAAGAAACTCGACGTTGGATCGAGATTTAATGATTTTTATTTATGAAAGTGTTTTGAGGTACACGTGGAAATGAGGAATGGAATCGGGTTATGATTAATTAATTATATGGACTTAATTAACCTCGTGAGGATAGGTGATCCTATCCCCAACTATGAGACCCTGGTGCATGGAAAATTGGTATATGGACCAATAATATTTTCGGGTTATGATTAATTAAAGCAACAAGGGCTTTAATTAACCTTGTGAGGATGGCCATGCCCATCCCCAACTATGAGACCCTTTTAAAAATTGACTTATGAGCCAATCAAAAGAAAAATCGAAGTCGTTTATTTTTATTAATTGTGGGTGAGGTGTGGAAAAGTGAATAGATCGGGTAAGCAAATAAATAAACAATTATCATACAATTCAATCGGAAATTTAAATAATTATTAGAATAGATTTCTTCTATTTGATAAAAAATCAACTAATAGTTTAATCGATAAATTATCAAATAAAAACTATCATGAAACTAATTATTATTTAATACATCTAGTTAAAAAAATACTTGCATAATTAATTAATTAAAAAGACTGAGTTTAGCATGGGCATGTCTATGCAGAAAACTGGGGGGTGCTGGAAGTATAGCAAGATCCAAGCCCACCATTCGCTGGGTCCTGCGTGGGAGACTCCATGGAAGCATTGCGTGGGCCTTCAATCTGGATCATTGGATCTGAACTCCATGAGATCTGGTGGCTGAAAGGAGGGGAACAACACTACTACCATGGGGTACCTGCATCAGATTGAAGGTGGACCAAACTGACGGTGACAAGTGTCACCGCCTGGTGTAACAAAGCTAAAAAACTAAACTTAACCCAAGCCTAAACATATTTTTAACCGTAAGTTAAATGGTTTTTTAGGAAATGATTAGGGGGGGTGACAAGTGTCAACACCAGATTAAAAGGGTAAGCATGATTTAATTTAAACAAAACAACAACTAAAACCTATCCCTAATCCTAACGTACAATATGTGTCTCTCTCTCTAAACTAACATGCTCTCACCTCTCTCTTGTTTCTGATGGAACTCTCGCCGGAAAACTAAAGGCAGCCGCGCAAAATTGCCTCACAGCGGTGACGACGGCGGCGTGGCCCAGAAATCCAAATCGTTGGTTGTTTTCGCTTCGTCTCTTGCTCCTGAATACTAATCCAGCATTGATTTTCTCTAATTTTACAGATTATACCCTAAATCTAAAGGGGAAAACGGAAACCCTAGGTTATATTTCGCAATGAACACAGTGGTTATGGTTATCGTGCATGCAGTTAATGATGGTGAGGGAAAAAATAAGAGAGTGAAGCTTGTGTCTCCGTGAGGATTCGATCGGAAGCCTTAACTTGGTGAGATCTTTCTTTTTCTGTCTTTACTCGTCTTCTTTCTCTGTTCAGAACTTTGTGGTTTCTGAAACAACGATCCTTGAAGGGCTTTTCTGGGTAGGAATATGATGAAAGAAATTAGGGTTTTGAATCTAGGGTTTGTTAATGGTTGATGCGGCTGTGTTTTGCTTTTTGAGTTAGGGTTGGCCGATTTAGGGTTCTTGAATAGTGTCCCTTTTGGTATGTGTATTTATTCCCTTTATACTGCATTTCGGAATTAGGGTTTTTGGTTGGCTTGTTGTTACTGGACTCTGTATGCTTGTTGCTGGACTGTATGCTTGCTGGACTCTATATGCTTGCAGGACTCTTGCTTGCTGGACTCTGAATGTTTTGTTTTGGGCTTTTTACCAATTCTCATTGTTACTGATTCTTGGTTACTAATTTACTGTGGTAACTTGTTGAGTTTTAATTGTTAGACCAAAACAATACTTCTGTTGCTGAGCCAAAGTTCTGTGTTTTTCTGACTTTGCCTAATTGGGAAATTCTGTTGAATTGGTAATGGCTGGCTGTTTGCACTGGCTGCTTTAGTTATTGGTCCAAAACAATGTTTTCTTCTGCTTGTTGTATTGTAACTATGATGGAAACTGAGTTACAACTTCATTTGTGAACCAAATCTCTTTTGTGATTTGCAAATGAAGTTTTTCAGCCAATGATTAATCTTTAAACTCAGATTATGAGGCTTTGGCATAATTTAAACCCTTTAATCCTGATTCTTGCTAGAATTCCCTAATGATGAGATCTTGCTTAAAAAACTCTTGTGAAAAATTCCTTGTCATGTTCATTTGATAATTGTTTAGTACTAACACTCTTCTTTCTTTTGATTTCATGTAATGATGTATGAGCTTGAAGGAACAAAATGGGTGCCTTGAAGCATATAGTAATTGAAACCGTGGACATTTGGAGTTTGAAGGAGGACAAAGATCAACTCAAATTCTTGGGACAATTCTTAGAAAAACTTGTAGTATTAGACATAGAACTTGAAAGTTTGTAATATTTAACATCTTGAACCTTATAAATTTGGATGTAATTGAAGCTTTAAGCATAGATCTTAGGTCCTTATTGTAACTTAATAATAGGCTATAGAAATTTGTTAGATTGAAGTGTAACTTGTGCAAAATGAAATTGCAATAGTAATGAATTCAAACATCCAAATTCTTTTCTCATTGATGAAATTTTCTTCAGACCGGTATTCAAATGAAAATGGTTCCCAAAAATGAAAATAATGGTGAATTGAAGAATGTGGTAATAGATAACACTGATGAAATTTTATATGAACGGATGTATCACCACCCCAGTGGTTAACCATGCACGCGCTATGTCCCTTTGTCTCTCAAGGTGTGGGTTCGATCCCTACCTTTTGCTATTTTTTTCAATATTTTCTGACTTTACGCAGGTAACACATATCTATTTCCAAGGCCAGCATATTAACACCACGTGCAGTGTGGTCCAGTGGTAAAGTTTTGAACCCATGACCTCAAGGTCACGAGTTCAAACCTCAGCAAGGCCAAATTATTTTTTACCACTTGTTTCTTTCATATTTTTTCCAATTTCTTTTATTTTCTTAACTTATTTAATATTCTTTCGAAATTAATTCAAACATTTTCAAAAATCACAAAAATATCATAATTTCAGATTTAGGTTAATTAAACATTTAATTAATTTTTGACATAAAAATAATTTATTTTTCCCACAATTTAAATTATTTTTCATGATTAATTAACAATTAAGTTAGAAATTTTGTTTTCTTAACTAAATCGATTTCAAAAAAATACCAAACTATTTTTTCTTTCACAATTACGGTTTAGACACTCTCTCTTATCCTTGGACATTTTTCCTTATTCATTTGTTTTTATTTTGCATTTAAATTCTAGAAAACGATGTATAGGTCGCAAAGTTTATTCTGTAATAGCGTAGATTTATATTTTTTGCATTTACTTTCCCCACCTCCTATTATGTAACTGCCCCAAAGCCATGTAATATCGTAGGATTTACTTTCCTAACTTTTACATTCCGCACTTCACATTCTGCACTTTATTTTTCTGTATATATTAATTGTATAGTAACTAGGGCTTGTATGGCTAGATAAAATCAACCTTAGATCATCTCTAATCCAAGATAATATAACTGAATTCAACACACACTCTTCACACATGCACTCCCCTTAGGGTATCGTCTCTTGTTGTCTTTCGAATACAATGGTCATGTCCCTCGAACATAGGGATACCATTAGCAAAAACGTTTACGAATAACATCATCATAGTCCCTTTGATACAAAGATCATCGTCCCTCGATGACCCTCGATATTGCCTACGAATATATGATCTCGTCCCCGGTTGTTGCCTAGAAAAAGTGATGATCATCCCTACGAATTTGCTAAGGTATCCTTACAATGTTGCCTTCTATGACCATACGATGACCCTACGAATGTCCCTTTACATCCAAACGGATAAAGTTACCTACCAACTAATGGTATGGATAGCCTTATTCTAAAGGAGAAGAAAAAATAACATGGAAACAACCATTCTGAGTAGGTAAATAAGACTCTATTTCTTACTCAAATCAAATACTTTTTCACACCTCGCACTTTTCAAAAACTATTTTTCAAACACTTTGTATACATTCCAGCGAGCATCATTACAAAGTTAAACATTTTCCAAACAAACATTTCCGAACACTTCGTATACATTCCAACGAGAATCATTACGAAGTCAAAGTGAAATGCCTTTCAAAATACTTTTCAAAAACCCAAAACACATTGAAAGCAATTTTTTCAAAGTGAGCTAAGCAACTAAGAGCCCGTAGATAACTACGGATGGAAAGGGTGCTAACACCTTCCTTTTTCATAATTGTCTCCCATACTCAATATCTAACGAAGGTCTTTTTCTATTATTTTCACCTTCCCTTTATTGGATAAAAGAAAAGTCGGTGGCGACTCTTGTTATCTGCAACATTTGCGATAAAACGCAAAACAAACAAGTCAGTTCTCCCACCGTGTTACAGAACTGGCGACTCTGTCGGGGATACTACCTAAAGAGAGGCTACCTTAGGGTTTTAGATCACTTTATTTCTTTTTGTTTGCTTTGTCTTCTTTATTTTTAAGGGTTGCTTACGTATTATATATGTGGGGGATCCTAAACCCGGATCCAGGTTTCCTTAGGTAAGTAGCAATAAATCATCGCGACTGTTAGGCGTAAACCGAAACAGTCAAAATGATGGCTACGGTTAGTGCGAAACTTTGGATGTCCTGATGTTCCTCATTTTAAGTTGAGGAAATATTTGGAATCTGCGTAGTATCATCAAGCACTAACTAAACTTTTAGAACCCTAATTGACCCATCTTGGCCATTAGAAGGTAGTGAGATATCCGACTTCGATGCAGACTGAGGTTGGTTGATACTCGATGCTACGCTCATTAAGATTCAACTTTCGGGATGTTTCGGTCGATCGTTTGGTAGTCGTATTGAAATAAATCCTACGAGAAAGATCGACGATATGAGATTCCTAGAACCCGGTTACTATTATAGGTGAAACAACTGGCTGAACATCATCCGATAACTATATCAATGAAGTCGCCATCGAACATTTTTTATCTCGCAAAAGGAGAAAGGTAAACGCATCACAAAAACCTAAAAGGGATAAGACACGGTCTTGCGACCGAGAGATAGGATAAGGGAATCTATTACACGAAAGAAAGGTATTAGCACCCCACACGCTCGTAGTACTCTATCTTATCCACTTCTATTTTCTATCTAATGGGTGTGTTTATGTCTATTTACTGCTTAATTGATATATCTGTATGCTAAAAGAGAATGCATGTGAAAGAAAGGAAAATAAAGAAAACACGGAGAAAAGAAGGAAGTATTTACAAAGTTTTCTCGATCGAGTCCCGTGACAAGATGCCAACGTATTCCCTCGTGCAATGGGAAAGTCAGAGCGTCGTAGTTTGGCTTATATGTATTCTACACATCCAAATCAATAGTATAATGCTCCGTGAACCTCGCATACAAAACAAAGTGTCAGAAATAGAAATGAGAAAAGTGATTATTTACAATGAAATCGAAGCATTAAGGATGAATTCCTAGGGAGGGAAGCAACTAAATGTTTGAAATCTATTATAAACATCTCTAAAAATAGAGGAAAAGATTTCAAATCAAACATGCAAGAGAAACCTAGAAGAACTATACAATTGTTAAACTAGTTCCTAAGAGTTGAACTACTAAAGGTTAGCTTCGAAGTTCTATTTGCAATCCTAAAATTAAGTTTAAAATTAACTACAATTACATGGTAGAAAAATAACCTAAAGTTTCTAAGAAGCACATGGCATTACATTCCTACAACTAGTCGATTCACATGGCAAAGGAGAAATACGCTTTTAAACCATGCAACATAATCGAAACTTGAGGATTAAGTAAGCATTGAATTAAAATAGATGTAAAACTCTACAAGTCAGTAGATAATTCATACTAAATAATCTCAAATGAAATGCACAAGAAAAATCATGGTTGAAACATATTTGTGCACAAAATAAAGTTAAAACGATTAATTATCGCTCTAAGGGTTAATTAACATGTTACCCTAATCATACGGCTCGATTATGGTTTCTAAGTCAAGATAGCAGCCACCTAAACATGTCAAAATGTTAATTAAAAATTATTTGAAGGTTAGAACAAATATTAGACATTACATGCAAAGAAACCGATTCCTAATTAGGTGAGCTAGCAAACAAGTACCTATGTTTGTATCATACAAAAGGAAAATCGAAAAAAATCCTAAAAAAGATCCAAAAAAATATGAAAAAAATTCCTAGAGGCTAACAACATCTAATAGAACCATCATATCAATTTTAGGAATTTTTGTGATTAAGAAACGATCAAAAAATTGAATCTATATGTGAAGCATTATAGAAAAAAAATCGCTTTTAACATCTTATCGAAAACAATTAAAAAAAAAAATCAAAATACAACTACAGAAATTCCCAAAAAAAGATGGAAAAAACCTAAGAACCTCTAAAGTCAGGAACATTTTTATTCAGATTTTTATTGCCGAGAAACGATCGGAAAAAAAACGTCGAAATGTACACGGTGTGATGGAGAAATCGCTTCTAAACATATTCTTGAAAATTGATTAAAAACTAAAGGAAATTAATTGTTAAAAATTCAAAAAAAAATGTCAAAAATATCCTAAGACACTAAAAAGATAGAAACATATTTTTTTACATTTTTTATAAGTCGGACGAATCGAAATCAGAAGCAAATTTGAGAATTATGAATGTTATGAACATAGGAATTAGGGGGGTGCAAAACTGATTTGTCTAATTGAACTAAATCTAGTTATTATTTTCAGGACTGGGCTTAAACAGGGGGTAAGAGCACGAATTCGCACTAGGCCCAGCCCATTTTTCGTCCAAATATTTAGATTTTTATTATAATGTCACATTATTTTTTTATGTCATACACATACTATCAATCGGTCAACTTACTAATCAGATTTTCATTGTTTTGAAATAAAAAGAAAATGACACTTGGCGCAATCCGGATGGTCAGGATGGGCAACCATGATCCAATGGGGGTTAGACACAATTAGGGTTCCAGGAAAAAGGGCTGTCGGAACAGGTTATCTTCTCCGGCAGTGAGATGGCCGGAAAACGCGAGCTTCGCCAGAATCAGAAGACGAAATATTCATTCCATTCATTTTTTCGCGAGGATTTCAGATCTATCCTTAGTTTTCGTTGAAAAGAACACAAATGCCCAAAAGTTGTGCAATAGAGGTAAATCTGAAAAATTAAAAACTCTAATAGTCGGAGCAGTACGTGATCTTTACATCTAATAATCACACTACAACTTACGCCCATAACAAATTGAGACATGCCGCAAGAGAGGTTTTAAGGTTTACCTGCTAAAGATTCACGCAAAAAAAAAGATGCCGGAAAACTTCTTCTTCGTGTCCGTGTGTCATACCCCAAAATTTTCCCTCCAATTTCTCAAGGCATTCCATACATCCATGCTCAAGGATTCCTCAAGAGTTGATCAGACAAACTCTCTCCTAGACAATCAACCCAAACTAGGGTTTGGCATTTCTCAGATCCAGATGGAATTCTAACACCTCCAATGGTTTTCATGCCTCCTCATATGCCTCAAAGATTCTCCATGTCAAGTTTCAAGCCTCACAAGTCCAGTTTCCTCAGACAATTGCTCAGATGGTTGAAGATCAGTTGTATTGGACAAAAAGTCAACTGTGGTCAACGTACAGTAAAACTTCATAATTTTTGGTCAACATCCTCATTTTGAAGTTACATTCATCATTTGATCAAGGGTTGATCATGATTCATCAAGAAAACTCAAGATTTGCCCAAAAGTCAAACTTTCTAAATTAGGGTTTCTAGGTGAAAAGTCAACTGAACTTTGACTGATCATAACTTTCTCATACTTTCTCAGAAATTTTTCCACCACCTCTTGTTTTGAAGGAAATTCAATCCTCTACAACTTCATGTCTCACAAGAATGTCCAAAAAATGCTTCATTTGAGAGGTATGGCTCAAAACATTACAGGTCATTTTCAAAGTCAACAAAAAGTCAACTTTTTGTTTTGAAGATATATTGAGCTTGGTAACTCCAATTGAGATGAGACCAAAAAGGTGGGTTAGAGGACTCTTAGAGCTTTATAAAAAGTCCAAGAACTCTCAAAAATGTGGAAAATTGAGCAAGATACACCATTCAGAAGTTGGGCAATTTTGGACAATTGCACAAAAGGACATTTTGGTCAAAATGCAAAATTTTCCAAATGGGCCTATAATATTTTGATCCAAACTTGTTCATGACATTATTTTTGACTCATAAATGCTTGGCCATGGCAATTTTCTATTTTATTGATTTTATTTTGGATTTTAAACCATTTAATTCCAAATTAAATTACATAAAATATGAAAATAAAGTATTTTTTCAAATCGATTGGATTTATATCTTACTTGAGGTCCAAGGAAGCCCATATTTCATACCAAATTTGCATGATCACACATTGATGAGAAAATCAAATTTTCTTCAATATTTGATTTTATTTTAAAAGAAAATATTGCACATTGATGGATCAATCTTTTTTCACTCTCTTTGCCATCCAAATTCTCTCTATAAATACCAAGCATCATGTACAAACAAGGGGACAAAACCCTAGCCAAAGAACCAACCCTTATTCTTGCAAAAATTTTCCAAGAAACTTGAAAATTCGAATTCTATTTTCCAGCAAGTTTCAATCCATTCCAGCCATCCAATCTTGTTCCTTGACATCCCAGGAGTCCAAAACAATCCTTACTCAAGCCTACAACTGCCCAGATCGTGCCCTTGGACTCTCACCGGTTTGATTTTTTCTCAAATTCGAATTTTGTTTTCCATGCATTATTAATGTTATTTGTGTGTTTGTATCGATTCAGGGTGATGTTTAGGACATGATCGAACCCTTACATGCAAGCTTGGACGTCTGGAAATCATAGTGCCATGATTAGGGCTTCACGAGCTGTTTGAATCGAACTGGCTTATACAAGCACCTTTAGCCAAAACTAATATCACCAATGGATTCAGGAGGGTTGATTTAGGGGGGTAGGGTCCCCCTTTCCCATTTATTCCACGTATTTTGCTTGTTTTCAATTTCAGGTCATCGGAGAAGACGACCGGAGCTAGGGCTCCAGCGTCGTTGACTGAGAAAGACCGACGAGGGACTGGCGTGGCGAAAAGGAATCTTCTGATTCGTCCATTCAAAAACAGATGGGGTCCACGCACGCTGACTGTGTTTCAAACTCATCCAGGACGCGTCATCATTCATATTGATTTATTTTCAATCTTTCCAACATCAAATGCCAAGTGTCCCAGTGGTTAAGGCGTTGTCTGTTCCAAGATACTCTCAAGGGTCCCCTGTTCGAACCTCATCTGGCACCAGTTTTGTTTTCTTTTTTCCAAACTTCAACTTTTCAATATTTTCATATTTTTCTAATTATTTAATTATTTGCATGTTATTTTAATTAATTTCATATTTTTATTTATGCATAAAAAAATCATCAAAAATTATTTTTCTTTTTACATTATTTTCAGAAAACCATTATTTAATTTATAAAATTAAAATATATAATTTTGCATGCATATTTATTTTTATTCATAATTTTGCATTTAAATCACTTTTAATTCATTTTTAATTATTAAATTGCATCCAAAAAATCCCAAAAAATCATTTTAGCATATTTATGTTATTTCCAGCGTGAAATATTTTTCTCATTTTAAAATTGGCATTTTTCTAACATTTTTCCTCTTATTCGATTCATCTCGTATTTTCCGATTTCGCATTCTTTCACAGGTTATTCCGATTCAGACGATTTTCTTTTATCGTTTTATTTTTCCAATAATGTAACTGTCTATGGGATGTAATAGTTAATTAGGATTTTATTTTCCGCATTCTTAAATTATGTATCTGCCCCAAAGCCATGTAATAGCGTAGGACATTTATCTTTCCGCATCTTTACATTCCGCATTTTAATTTCCGCACTAATAAACTGTTAGTAATTAGGCGTGTATGGAAAGACTAAAATCAACGTAGCCCACTAATTTTCAAAGATAAAAATACTTGAATCAATACACTCTTTCACACATGCACCCCTTAGGGTAATTCTCTCTCGTTGCCTTACGAATTCAAAATGGTCAAGTCCCTCGAACGTAGAGGTATCCTAGCGCCGTTGCCTTCAAAACAAATCATCATAGTCCCTTCGATACAAAGATCATAAGACCCACGATGTCGCCTCCGAATACATGATCTTGACCCTCGATTGTCGCCTACGAAAAAATGATGATAGTCCCTTCGAATGTGCTAGGATACTTCCTACAAGTTGTCTTCTATGACCATCCGATGTCCCTTCGAATGTCCCTCTTACATCCAACGAATAAAGTTACCTACCAACTAATGGTATGGCTAGCGCTATTCTAAAAGGAAAGTAAAACAACACGAAAACGACCAATTCTTGAGTAGGTAATAAGACTTTTACTTGCTTGCTCTATCAAAATACTTTTCACACCTCACACTTTTGTCAAAGTTCAAATTCTTTTCAAAACAAAACATTTCCGAACACTTCGTATACATTCCTACATGAATCATTACAAAGTCAAAGCGAAATGCCTCCTTTTCAAAACATTTTTTCAAACACACAGAAAGCACAATTTTCAAAGTGATCTAGAAAGCAACTAAGAGCCCGTAGATAACTATGGATGGAAAGGGGTGCTAATACCTTCCCTTTTCATAACCTTCTCCCTTACTCAGAATCTAACGAAGGTCTTTTTCTGTACTTTTACCTTCCCTTAATTGGATAAAAATAAAAGTCGGTGGCGACTCTTGCTATCCGCACATTTGCGATACAAAAAAAATCCACAAAGTCAGTTCACCGTATTACAGAACTGGCGACTCTGCTGGCTGGGGAAGCACCTTAAAGAGAGAATGCCTTAAGGTTTTATAGATCACATCTACCGCTTTCTGTTTGACTTGTTTGCTTTATCTTTAAGGGTTGCTTGGGTATTATATTTGTGGGGGATCCTACACCCGGATCCGGGTTTCCTTTTAGGTAAGTAGCATTAGATCATCGCGTCCGCTAGACGTATAACTAAACGGTCAACATGATGGCTACGTTAGCGTGACACTTTGGATGTCCTGATACTCTTCATTTCCAAGTTGAGGATAGTATTTGGCTTCTGCGTGGTGTCATCAAGCGCTAACTAAACTTTTAGAACCTTAATTGACCCATCTTAGCCATTAGAAGGTAGTGAGATGGCCGACTTTGGTGTAGACCGAGGTTGGTTGATACTCGATGCTACGCTCATTGAGATCAGACTTTTGGGATATTTTCGATCGACCACTTGGTAGTCGTATTGAAATAAACGCCTACGAGAAAGATCAATGATATGAGATTCCTAGAACCCGGTTACTATTATAGGACAGGATGAACCAACTCAAACTTTTGGTGGGGTAATCACCTAGACCTCATGCGAGCCTTAAACCTAGGCTCATTGTGTGAATTTCTTGTGTGTGCTAAACATGACATCATGACATCATTTGCATTGCATATCATTTCTAACCATTTCAAGGACCTAGGGATTTATCTTTGCTCTGTTTTGTAGGGATTATGGCTTCTAGAAAGACTATCCGAATCAACTTCATGGGTATACCTTCTCAGCTCAAAGAATTGGTTTCAGAAATTCCCGACCATGCTCAGTTCATCAAAAGACATGGTTATCTACTTGATTTGGTTATCTTCGGTTTTGAAGAAGATATGATGCATGTCCTATTCCAGTTCTTTGATCCGAAACACCATTGCTTTACATTTCCAGACTATCAGTTGGTTCCTACCTTGGAAGAATTCTCTAAGCTACTTGGGATACCTATTCTTGACCAAATGCCATTCACCGGTCTAGAAAAGGTTCCTAGGTATGAAGGCATTGCATCAGCCTTACATCTTAAGCGCTCAGATATTGAAGCCAATTGGGAAACTAGAAGCGGAGTTAAGGGTTTACTTTCTAAGTTCCTAATTAAGAAAGCCCGAGAATTCCTCAAAGTTATGAGTTTCCATGCATTTGAAAACATTGTGGCCTTGCTAATTTATGGTTTGGTTCTATTCCCTAACTCGGATCAATTCATAGATGTCAACGCCATCAAGTTGTTCCTTACCCGTAATCCTGTGCCTACTTTACTTGGAGATATCCTACATTCTCTCCACACTCGTACTACTAAGCGACAAGGAACTCTCATGTGTTGTATACCGTTACTATCCAGGTGGTTTATTTCGCACCTCCCTCCATCAGTTCTGAAGAACGAACAAAGGTTGAGATGGTCTCAAAGGTTGATGTCACTCTCTCATTCAGATATCCGTTGGAGTCTTTTCTCTCAAAAGGACTTCACATTCATTGAGCGTTGTGGAGAATTCCCTAATGTGCCACTACTTGGTATAAGGGGAGGTATTACTTACAACCCTTCTCTAGCTCTACGTCAGTTTGGTTTTGCTCGAAGAGATGGTCCTCATGATATGCTTCTCCAAGATATTGTGTTCGACTACAACCACGATCTCCGCATCACCGACGAAGGTTCATACACGGGGCATGGTAAAGAAGACTGATACCAAGACTTTGGGGCACCAAAACCCCATCCCTTGGGAACCTTACCTCAAATGGGTGCGAGCTCGAGCTCAAAACCTCATGATGCCATTCACGCCTGTTCTACCAGTAATTATGGAACCCGTTGCTATAGATGACATACCCTATACTATTCTCCATCCGGACATGCCTACTGATTTTGAAGACTTGAAGAGATCCTGGATTCAACTAAAAGAAGAAAGGGATACATTCGAAACTCAGTGTTATGCAAGCGAGAAGAAAGTGCTAGAATTGACCAAGCTACTTCACGAGGAGCGCAACATCAACGCCTACCTCGGCACCAAGAGGAAGCGCCCATGGGAGACCTAGAAGCTTTATGATTTATATGTTTTCTTTTATTGTTTTGAACTATCTTTTGTACTTAAAAAGAAAAAAAGAATAAAAAGAGAACTAATATTTGTTTGTTCATTGCTTGTCTAACAAATTTAAATCCTAGAGGTCCTTGAAAACATTGCATGGCATTCGCATAAACATTGCATATCATAGCATAACATTGCATAACAGGTACATTGGAGATTGGTTTTCTCATTTTCTCGCTATTTATTTTAGCGTAAATGGCTCTCGAACGATGTCAAAGATCTCCGTGTTCGAATGCTGGCCAACAGATGTTCACTAGCTTGGTCCAAGTCCAAGAGGATCTGAAAAAGCTCATCAACAGAAAGAAGAAGGTTGTTGGTCTCCTCAACATGGGCAGACGCTACAAAGGTGGTCCTAAAGTGGTCAGTCGGATAGAGCTCTCTGAAGGAAGTGTCAAGAATGAGGGAAGTGACAAGGGTGATGGCGAAGGCAGCCAGCGTGAGCCTGAGAAAGGGAGAGATGATCAATATAATCATAGCCAATACTCTGATGAAGATGACAAGTACAAGCAGCTTGAAGACCGTCTGAATGCTGTGGAAAATCTGAAAATGTCCGGGCTGAATTTTGATGATCTGAGTCTTGTTCCTGGTGTTGTGATTCCTCCCAAATTCAAGGTCCCTACTTTTGCCAAGTACGATGGCATTTCTTGTCTGAAGCTGCATCTGAAGTCCTATGTTCAGAAGATCAACCCCCACACTGATGACAGAAAGTTGTGGATGCACTACTTTTAAGAGAGTTTGTCCGGAACTTAGTTGGAGTGGTATTATCAGCTAGAGAATGACTGAATCCGTACTTGGAGTGATTTGGCTGATGCTTTCTACAGACAGTATGAGTACAATGCTGAATTGACACCCACTCGCATGCAACTACAAAGCATGTCTATGGGTCGTGATGAGAAGTTCAAGGAGTATGCTCAGAAATGGAGAGATCTAGCAGGCAGAGTTCAACCACCCTTGTCCAATAGGGAATTGGTTGATATGTTCATGGGAACACTGACAGGCCCATTCTTCAATCATCTGATTGAAACTCTTCACCGGATTCACCGAAATGATATTGACAAAAGCGATCAAGTCGGTATCAAGAGTGGAAAGATTCATGTAGAGTCGCCATCAAATGTCGCAAGAGATCTTTTGGTGGTAAGAAAGAAACTAATGTTGTGTATGGTCGAAAAGTCGAGCCAAGACCGACCGCCAACTCGGGGCCAGATCTCCAATCCTACATCAAGACAACCTCGCCGAGACAACGCGAGCGTAACGTGCCACGAAGACAATTTAAGATCAACATGCCATTGTCGCAAGCCTTGCAACACATGTTGAAAGCAGAGCTGATTACTTTGAGGGATCCCCCTCAGAATGTCAACACTTCCTCTCCGAGATATAATCCTAATGCTAAGTGTGCTTACCACTCCAATAGCCCTGGACATAGTACTGATGATTGTTGGGCTCTGAAGAACAAGATTCAAGATATGATTGAAGCTAAGCAGATTGAATTTGATCCTCCTGCTGAGACCGAATGTGATCAACGCTCCTATGCCTAACCATGACAAGAGTTCCAATGCTGTTGGTGACGATACTTATGTTTTCAACATAGATGACTTGACCATTCCTCTGATGACTATTAAGAAGGATTTGCTGCAAGCCGGCGTCAATCCAGGATGCCCAGAGAATTGTCGTTGGTGCCCATCTGCACCTGATGGTTGTGCTTGGTTGAGAAGACGTGTTCAGTGCATGATGGATAACCGTGAAATACTATTTCGAAACCACTGCGTAAGTGTGAAGGCATGTCTAAGCTGAAGATCGAAGATGTGAATGAAACTGTACCAGATGTGTGGGATACCTTGGGACAGCCAAGTGGAAAGTATGATTACATGGTGAAGTACACTTTCCCTGAGAGCTACGAGATTCCTATTAAAGATGTTAAGGTAACCGGATGGGGTGACGATTTCCCAAAAAACTATGCTAATGTTAACGCAATAAGGATTTCCTCTGCTGATCCTGTGCCTAGAGTGGCACCCCTCATTATCACTTCTCCAAGACCAGTTCCATATTCCTCTGACAAGGCGATTCCTTGGAATTATGGAGCTGATGTTTACTATCATGGCGTCAAGCAAGACCCTCTGACCGTTGAAGACCTTACAGTTGAAGCTACCATTCCTGACATTGACAACATCACCGGATCAAGTAAGGTGACCAGAACCGGAAGGGTGTTCTCTCCAGAAATCTCTCCTCCAAAAGACACCGCGACTCAAGCTCGCATTCCAGCTACTCAACCAATACCCCCATCCAGAGGGAAAGAACCAGTGACTCATCCTGCTCAACCAGAAGTACCAAAGGAAGTTACTGAAGCCACCTCCAAACAAGAAATGGAGGAAATTCTAAAGATTATCAAGAAAAGTGACTACAATGTTGTGGAACAGTTGGGACAGACTCCGTCCAAGATCTTCATGCTTGCTCTGCTCTTGTGCTCCGAGGCCCATGCTAATGCCTTGGTGAAGTTTCTGAAGAATGCTCATGTACCGCAAGACACTACTACTGATCAATTCGAAGTTTGTATTGCTAGCTTGGCTGCCAACAACGGCCTAGGCTTCTCTGATGCTAATTTGACTCCTGCCGGAAGGAAACACAACAAGGCCTTGCACATCTCCGTTGAATGCAAGGGCGTTACATTGTCTCATGTTTTGGTGGACACCGGTTCTGCTCTGAATATCCTACCGAAGACTGCTTTTGATCGACTTGATGTCGAAGGGTTGGTTCTGAGACCCAGTGACATTATTGTGAGAGCTTTTGATGGTTCTAAGCAATGCTTGAGAGCTCATTCTCGCCTCATAAAGTCGGTTCCCTGACTTTGACTCCACATTCTTTGTCATGGACATCCGTCCTTACTCTTACTCGCTTGGACGCCCTTGGATACATGGGCGGCATACTCTACCTTGCATCGGTCAAATACCCGGTGAAAGGGAAAGTTGTTACAGTATGTGGTGAAGAAGAGTATATGGTCAGTCATCTACAGTCCTTCCGTTATCTTGAGATGGAAGGTGAATTCTTCGAGACTCCCTGTCAAGCTTTCGAAACAGTCCCCAGAGTCATGCCTGTTGACTCTCCTGAGGTTACGCAAGCTCCGCCTAGAATGGCCTCCCTAAAGGATGCTCAAGCTGCAGTTGAAGAGGGTGGTAGTACTATTTGGGGACAGCTCCCTGATCTTCCTTTCAAATCTGACAAGACTGGTTTAGGCTTCACCATCAAGGGTCAAAAGATGATACGCCGCGAACGTGCCGGCCAACTTCCTTTCCGCATCACCGTAGTGGAATCCATGCTATAGAAGACTACGACTTCGACATCAACAAGTGGATCTTCCCAACTCCCAACAACGGACTCAAAGAATTGGAAGATCAAGACGCCATACCAATCTCCTTTAGACAGAGTAATTGCTTTTGTTTTCTGTTTTTCTTTTCGTTTTCTATGCTTTGAACAATAAACTTTAAAGCCTAGTGCCTTGCCCAGGGCATCATGGCTCGTTTGTGAGGGTTATTATCTGTCATTTGCATATTTTCATTCAATAAATTCGTTGGACTTTTGCATTCAATTGTGTTTTTCTTTCTTTTACTTTATCACCCCTTCCAAAAGCTATGTGTTCTTACACACACCCACGTGATACACTGCGTAATCACTCCGAATCTCAATAACAAAGAATGCTAGTGCTAAATATGACTTCGATAATCCGATCTACCAAGTCAAGACGAAAGTGAGGAAGATTGTGAAGTGCCGGAGAACTTGTCGATTGCTACAAAGAAGAAGATCGAGTTATACACCACACGAAGAGCAAGTTGAGGTTGTGAATTGGGTACCGACGAAGACGTAAAAGAGATCAAGATAGGAGCGGTCTTGAGATCGTGTTAAAGAAAGGTTGATTCAAATGCTACGAGACTATATTGAGGTTTTTGCTTGGTCGCACGAAGACATGCCAGTCCGGACATTGATATTGTGGTACACCGATTGCCAACAAAAAGGTTTTCTCCCAAAGAAATGTAAGGTTCGTCAGATCCCCGAGATGTCGAGAAAATCAAAGTCGGGTTATGAAGCTCAATGCGTTTTCTAGTTACTTTATCCGCAGGTTGCAATGTAGTACCCGCATCTAAGAAGGATGGTAAGGTACGAATGTGTGTGGATTACGTAGATCCGAACAAAGCGAGTCCGAAAGACGATTTTCCCTTCCTCATATTGATGTTTCGTTGACAACACCGCCAAAGACAAAGTTTTCTCCTTCATGGATGGTTTCTCCCTATAATCGATCAAAATGGCTCCCAAGACATGGAGAAGACAACTTTGTTACATAGTGGGTACTTTTACAAAGTTATGCCGTTCGGATCAAGAACGCAGCGCCACTTATCGCGCTATGGTAACATTATTTCATGACATGATTCATCACGAGATAGAGGTCTACGCCGATTTACATGATAGCTAGATCACGATCGAGAAGAGCACCTGACCATTTGCGTAAATTGTTTGATAGGTTGAAGAAGTACAGGCTGAGACTTAATCCTAACAAGTGCACTTTTGGAGTCAGATCCGGAAAACTCTTAGGGTTTGTAGTCAGTGGTAAAGGTATTGAGGTTGACCCCACCAAGGTTAAAGCTATTCAAGAAATGCCAGCTCCCCGCACCGAGAAGGAAGTTAGAGGTTTCTTGGGCCGTTTGAACTACATTGCCAGATTCATTGCACATCTAACCGCTACTTGTGAGCCAATCTTCAAGTTACTTAAGAAAGATCAAGTAGTGGAATGGAACGACGATTTCCAGATCGCTTTTGACAAAATCAAGGAGTACTTACAGAATCCTCCTATCCTGATGCCGCCTGCCGAAGGAAGACCTCTTATCATATACTTGACAGTGTTAGAGAACTCCATGGGGTGTGTGTTGGGGCAACATGACGAGTCTGGTCGAAAAGAGCATGCAATATACTACCTTAGCAAAAAGTTTACCGACTGTGAAAGAAGATAATCACAGCTCGAGAAAACTTGCAACGCTTTGGCTTGGGTCTCACGACTAAGACAAGATATGTTGACTCACACTACCTTGTTGATTTCAAGATGGATCCGATAAAATACATATTTGAGAAACCAGCTCTCTCCGAAGAATAGCAAGATGGCAAATGATCTTCACCGAATACGACATCCAAGACACTCTCGTAAAGCGATCAAAGGAAGTGTACTAGCCGATCATTTGGCTCATCGTCAGATGACTACCGCCTATGCGCTCGAGTTTCCGACGAAGATGTTTTGCTAGTTATCGATTGCGAAGAACAGGCCCGCATTTAAGGACCCGAACAAGGATCCCGATGGACCATGGTCTTTGATGGAGCCTCAAACGCACTTGGCAATGGCATTGGCGCCATCATCACATCCCCGGCAGGCGGACATACACCTTTCACCGCCAGATTATGTTTCAGTTGCACCAACAACATGGCCGAATACGAGGCGGCATCATGGGTATCAAAGTCGCTATTGACTTAAGAATCAAGTTCTTGCAAGTGTATGGAGACTCACTTTAGTGATCATCGACAGGCGAGGGATACGAAGCATCCGAATCTTATTCCCTATCGAGAGCATGTTCGAGTTTGATCCCGTCAAGAGATTACTTTGATCACATTCCACGAGAAGAGAATCACTGGCGACGATTGGCTACTATGTCATCTATGTTCAAGGTCGATGGGATAACAAGGCTCCCCGATCATCATTGAGAGGTTTGACGACCAAAGATATTGTTATGAGCTTGATACGTAAGAGAAACCTTGGTACTACGACGTGAAGAGGTATCTTGAGACTCAGGAATATCCCGCAGGGGCATCGGTCAATGATAAGAAGTTCATGAGAAGATTTGCATCCAAATTCTTCCTCAGTAATGACATCTTGTACAAGCGCAATCACGACCTGTGCTTACTCCGCTGTGTAGACCGGAAAATAGCGGAACGTATCATGGAAGAGTTACACGAACGCGCGTTTGGTACTCATTCCAGTGGACATACGATGGCTAAAAAGATTCTAAGAACAGGTTACTATTGGTCCACCCTGGAAGCTGATTGTCACCGTTACGCTCGGTCTTGTCACAAATGCCAGATATATGCCGACAAAGTACACGTACCTCCAGTACCTCTAAATGTTTTAACCTCCTTGGCCTTTTGCAATGGGGCATTGACATGATTGAGAAATCAAGCCCAACTTCCAACGGACATCGCTTCATCCTTGTGGCAATCGACTATTTCACCAAGTGGTATGTACTGTCAGATCCGTTACCAAGAATGTTGTGGCTCGATTCATCAAACATAATCTTATCCGCTTCGGTATGGCACTCCCGAAAGGATTATCACGTATAACGGCTCTAATCTCAACAACAAAATGATCACCGAACTCTCGCACGCAGCTCAAGATCAAGCATCACAATTCTTCTCCTTATCGGCCTAAGATGAATGGCGCAGTGGAAGCCGCCAACAAGAACATTAAGAAGATTATACAGAAGATGACAGTAACTTACAAGGATTGGCATGAGATGTTACCATTTGCTCTTCATGGTTATCGCACTTCAGTACGAATATCAACAGGGGCAACCCCCTTCTCTCTTGTATACGGTATGGAAGCAGTCCTACCCATCGAGGTTCAGATACCCTTAACCAGAGTCCTCCAGGACGCAGAGTTAGGTGAAGACGATTGGATCCAGACTCGCCTCGACCAGATTAACTTGATTGATGAGAAACGACTAGCATCCATCTGCCATGGACAGATCTATCAGAAGCGAATGATCAGAGCATTTAACAAGAAGGTCAAGCATCGAGTTTACCAAGCCGGTGACCTAGTAGTCAAGCGCATCATTCTTCCATAAGGTGATCCCAGGGGCAAATGGACCCCCACCTATGAGGGACCATTTGTAGTCAAGACAGTATTTTCAGGCGGAGCTATGATACTTAGCACCATGGATGGTGAAGACTTCCCACACCCTGTGAACGCAGACATAGTCAAAAAATACTACGCATAAAATAGACCCGCTAGGTCGACTAGCCTAGGCAAAAATAAGGGCATCCTGGCGAACCAAAAGGGTTCGGGCAAAAGTTAAGGATATATACAAAACATGTACACCCGGCAAGTCGAAAACCTAAAAAGGCGGCTTGGGCAAAAAAGGGTATCCCGGTAGACTGAAAACCCGAAAGGGCAGTCTAGGCAAAAGTTAGGGATTTAAGCGTACGACTATGTCTCTTCCAGATCACCTGTCTACAGACTACTATCAGCATTCAAGATTCAAATGGCGAAGATCAATTCACTTACTTTCTACTGACAGCAAGGAGATGAGATAGTTGAAATATATGAGTACTAGCATAGTTGGAACTTAACGAGATGATTTCCGCATAGCTTTTTACCTTTCTTGTATACAAACTACTTGGCCATACGCCATCTTTCAAAAAAAAAATATACAAGTCTCTTTCTCTTTACAATTTTTCACTGTTGTTATTTGCATAAAGTCCAACGTTTGCTTTGAATGATTATATGCATCCGACAATAAGAACTTATTCGCAAACGTACGAAAAGTGAACATACAAAAGTACTTACTACAGGCTCTAGGAATTGAGATGACGGCAGAAGTCACCAAAAAACTTTCCCCCCGCGGAACACAAACTCCACAGAGGTGTCACTCACCACGGACCTTCCCCAGCGGAGTATGTGCTGATTCCCGAGCAGTGATTCTAACCGACTTGACCTTGCCGCGTCATTAGCAATTTCATCTCTAGCGGAGGTCTCTATCTCCAGCAAATATCTCTCAGCACTCCCCTTGTTTTCTCCAGCAGCAGTACCCAGACTTGAAACTTGGTCAGATAGTGCATCGGAGGAAACCTACTCCTCTTATACCTCAGCCAGAGATTACAACGGGCCCCAGATCCTTCTAACCCGGTCCCCCAATAGCTATCAAACGCTCTCCGACGAGATCTACACAAAATCCCCAGTAGAGCGCCTCCCAATTCTTCCCCGGCAGGATCTACGCACAAGATCCCCAACAGATTACCTCCCGGACTCTCCTCAGCAGGGTCTATGTATGAGATCCTCAACAGCGTGTTTCTCGATCTCTCCCAGCCTCAACAATATCAAGGCCCAAGACTTGGTCAGATAGTGCATCGGAGGAATCAAAGTTCTTCTCTTCTCAGGATCTCCATCCCTAAGTAGAAGACAGAAATCCTCAAGCAGGACATCTACATCTTCTTCAAGATGGATATGTTTTGAAATACCACAACATCCCTCATTCATACATTTCTCATAATATATGCATATGTCATTCATACACATTATCATGCATCATACTTTGCATAAGACTAACAATATTCTACCAAAGTTTCTCTTGTTTTCTCCAAAGTAGGTGGAAATCACTTCTCACGCAAACAGGTCCAGGATTAAGACCCGAATCTAGACGGGAAAACTATCTGAAAGACCGCCCTAGTTGTCCTCCGACGACAGGTCCAAGATTAAGACCCGAATCCCGACGGGAAAACTATCTGAACGACCACCCTCGTTGTCCTCCGAAAACTGATCCAGGATTAATACCCGAAGCTAGACGGGAAACCTTATCCGAACGATCACAAGTTATCCTCCGATAACAGGCAGTGGATCAATACCCGATGCACAACAAGGAAGATATCCACATCTTGGCAACTATAATCCTCTCAGAGCAGTCGACACAAAGATATGTTTTGACTCCCTCCTATTATCAATAGCAGCTACAGAGTCTGGCGTACGACTCGGTTGCCTTGGATGGCATCTTAAGCCCATCTCTGACCACACGTCAACATTTCTCCGCTTTCAGAATGCTGCATATTTGGTTAAAAACCAATACAAACCAATAACTTCATTCAAAGATGAGCACGAAGTCTAACGTACGACTCCCCCCGGATGGCATCTTAAGCCCATCTCCGCTCTCCTTTCCAGAAACGTCTACAGAGCCTAGCGTACGGCTCACTCCCCGGCATCGATCTTTCTGGATGGCATCTTAAGCCCATCTCCGACAGTTCTCCTATCTATACAAAAATTTCGAGTCTAGCGTACGACTCATTCCCCAGCTAAACCTTCAGCTTCTCCAAATGGCATCTGTAAGCCCATTCCCGCATCATTAGCCAACAGCGAGTGCAAATTTTCAGGTGTACTCGAGTGTTCAATCATCTTCTACCTCCAGGTCACGAAAGGCAAAACATGCCAATCTAACCTTTCAGTACAAGAGGATTGAACAGGGGCAGCTGTCATACCCCAAAATTTGCCCTCCAATTTCTCAAGGCATTCCATACATCCATGCTCAAGGATTCCTCAAGAGTTGATCAGACAAACTCTCTCCTAGACAATCAACCCAAACTAGGGTTTGGCATTTCTCAGATCCAGATGGACTTCTAACACCTCCAATGGTTTTCATGCCTCCTCATATGCCTCAAAGATTCTCCATGTCAAGTTTCAAGCCTCACAAGTCAAGTTTCCTCGCATAATTGCTCGATGGTCAAGATCGCAGATTGACAAAAGTCAATCGTGGTCAACGTATCAAAATTCATAATTTTTGGTCAACATCCTCATTTTGAAGTTACATTCATCATTTGATCAAGGGTTGATCATGATTCATCAAGAAAACTCAAGATTTGCCCAAAAGTCAAACTTTCTAAATTAGGGTTTCTAGGTGAAAAGTCAACTGAACTTTGACTGATCATAACTTTCTCATACTTTCTCAGAAATTTTTCCACCACCTCTTGTTTTGAAGGAAATTCAATCCTCTACAACTTCATGTCTCACAAGAATGTCCAAAAAATGCTTCATTTGAGAGGTATGGCTCAAAACATTACAGGTCATTTTCAAAGTCAACAAAAGTCAACTTTTTGTTTTGAAGATATATTGAGCTTGGTAACTCCAATTGAGATGAGACCAAAAAGGTTGGTTAGAGGACTCTTAGAGCTTTCTAAAAAGTCCAAGAACTCTCAAAAATGTGGAAAATTGAGCAAGATACACCATTCAGAAGTTGGGCAATTTTGGACAATTGCACAAAAGGACATTTTGGTCAAAATGCAAAATTTTCCAAATGGGCCTATAATATTTTGATCCAAACTTGTTCATGACATTATTTTTGACTCATAAATGCTTGGCCATGGCAATTTTCTATTTTATTGATTTTATTTTGGATTTTAAACCATTTAATTCCAAATTAAATTACATAAAATATGAAAATAAAGTATTTTTTCAAATCGATTGGATTTATATCTTACTTGAGGTCCAAGGAAGCCCATATTTCATACCAAATTCGTGCATGATCACACATTGATGAGAAAATCAAATTTTCTTCAATATTTGATTTTATTTTAAAAGAAAATATTGCACATTGATGGATCAATCTTTTTTCACTCTCTTTGCCATCCAAATTCTCTCTATAAATACCAAGCATCACATACAAACAAGGGGACGAAACCCTAGCCAAAGAACCAACCCTTATTCTTGCAAAAATTTTCCAAGAAACTTGAAAATTCGAATTCTATTTTCCAGCAAGTTTCAATCCATTCCAGCCATCCAATCTTGTTCCTTGACATCCCAGGAGTCCAAAACAATCCTTACTCAAGCCTACAACTGCCCAGATCGTGCCCTTGGACTCTCACCGGTTTGATTTTTTCTCAAATTCGAATTTTGTTTTCCATGCATTATTAATGTTATTTGTGTGTTTGTATCGATTCAGGGTGATGTTTAGGACATGATCGAACCCTTACATGCAAGCTTGGACGTCTGGAAATCATAGTGCCATGATTAGGGCTTCACGAGCTGTTTGAATCGAACTGGCTTATACAAGCACCTTTAGCCAAAACTAATATCACCAATGGATTCAGGAGGGTTGATTTAGGGGGGTAGGGTCCCCCTTTCCCATTTATTCCACGTATTTTGCTTGTTTTCAATTTCAGGTCATCGGAGAAGACGACCGGAGCTAGGGCTCCAGCGTCGTTGACTGAGAAAGACCGACGAGGGACTGGCGTGGCGAAAAGGAATCTTCTGATTCGTCCATTCAAAAACAGATGGGGTCCACGCACGCTGACTGTGTTTCAAACTCATCCAGGACGCGTCATCATTCATATTGATTTATTTTCAATCTTTCCAACATCAAATGCCAAGTGTCCCAGTGGTTAAGGCGTTGTCTGTTCCAAGATACTCTCAAGGGTCCCCTGTTCGAACCTCATCTGGCACCAGTTTTGTTTTCTTTTTTCCAAACTTCAACTTTTCAATATTTTCATATTTTTCTAATTATTTAATTATTTGCATGTTATTTTAATTAATTTCATATTTTTATTTATGCATAAAAAAATCATCAAAAATTATTTTTCTTTTTACATTATTTTCAGAAAACCATTATTTAATTTATAAAATTAAAATATATAATTTTGCATGCATATTTATTTTTATTCATAATTTTGCATTTAAATCACTTTTAATTCATTTTTAATTATTAAATTGCATCCAAAAAATCCCAAAAAATCATTTTAGCATATTTATGTTATTTCCAGCGTGAAATATTTTTCTCATTTTAAAATTGGCATTTTTCTAACATTTTTCCTCTTATTCGATTCATCTCGTATTTTCCGATTTCGCATTCTTTCACAGGTTATTCCGATTCAGACGATTTTCTTTTATCGTTTTATTTTTCCAATAATGTAACTGTCTATGGAATGTAATAGTTAATTAGGCTTTTATTTTCCGCATTCTTAAATTATGTATCTACCCCAAAGCCATGTAATAGCGTAGGACATTTATCTTTCCGCATCTTTACATTCTGCATTTTAATTTCCGCACTAATAAACTGTTAGTAATTAGGCGTGTATGGCAAGACTAAAATCAACGTAGCCCACTAATTTTCAAAGATAAAAATACTTGAATCAATACACTCTTTCACACATGCACCCCTTAGGGTAATTCTCTCTCGTTGCCTTACGAATTCAAAATGGTCAAGTCCCTCGAACGTAGAGGTATCCTAGCGCCGTTGCCTTCAAAACAAATCATCATAGTCCCTTCGATACAAAGATCATAAGACCCACGATGTCGCCTCCGAATACATGATCTTGACCCTCGATTGTCGCCTACGAAAAAATGATGATAGTCCCTTCGAATGTGCTAGGATACTTCCTACAAGTTGCCTTCTATGACCATCCGATGTCCCTTCGAATGTCCCTCTTACATCCAACGAATAAAGTTACCTACCAACTAATGGTATGGCTAGCGCTATTCTAAAAGGAAAGTAAAACAACACGAAAACGACCAATTCTGAGTAGGTAATAAGACTTTTACTTGCTTGCTCTATCAAAATACTTTTCACACCTCACACTTTTGTCGAAGTTCAAATTCTTTTCAAAACAAAACATTTCCGAACACTTCGTATACATTCCTACATGAATCATTACAAAGTCAAAGCGAAATGCCTCCTTTTCAAAACATTTTTTCAAACACACAGAAAGCACAATTTTCAAAGTGATCTAGAAAGCAACTAAGAGCCCGTAGATAACTATGGATGGAAAGGGGTGCTAATACCTTCCCTTTTCATAACCTTCTCCCTTACTCAGAATCTAACGAAGGTCTTTTTCTGTACTTTTACCTTCCCTTAATTGGATAAAAATAAAAGTCGGTGGCGACTCTTGCTATCCGCACATTTGCGATACAAAAAAAATCCACAAAGTCAGTTCACCGTATTACACCGCGAAGCTTTGATGATGAAGACGAAAATTCAAGAAAGCTCCTACCTTCTGAGAAATAAACTCGGAATCTTTGTGTGCGTCTTGAGAAGAAAACCCGCTCTGAACATATACCGGAGCTTACTCCAATCAACGATGGAGTGGAGAATAAGTGTCTGCTAGCTATCTTGAGAGCTTTGTGATCTCGATGAGAAGTGCAAGGTCGTTTCGAAAGCAATGGAAGATAGCGAACGAAACCGAGAAGCTTGTTACATCTTTCTGTATAGTGGTTGAAAGCGAGCGAGGGTGGTGGTTCTAGAAGGAAGAACCAGCAAGAGATTGAAGGAATTATTCTGTTAGAGAGGGTTCAAGAGAGTGGGCGTGAAGTTAGAGAATTTTGTTATGGAAAAAAAAGGGGAGCGAGTGAGAGAATTAGAGATTGGTTATTATGGATTCTGTTAGAGACGAGAGTGTGATGGAGGAGGGAGAAGATGAGTGGTGGTGAAGAGAAAGAAGAGAGAGTGGAGGAAGGGGAAAAAAGTGAGTGAGTTTGAGAGTCCAGAGAGTTGAAAAAACTTTGTCCTCTGTAGTGAAAGCCAACAAAAAAAACCATTATACCGTGAATGGGGGTTGTTATTTTGGGTATCCTCCTTGCATCATGCATGCATACATGTTACACGTATGGCCCAAAACAGAAAACATGAGCTCACGTGATATCTTGTGGATCTAAAGTTATGGCACCCTGAACCGATTGCTAGCATTTTCTAACTATTGCTCATCATTTACTCAAACCAAGTGTGCTACTTTACATCCCTATAACTCTTTCGATACTCGACCAAATGACGCAAACTCGACACCATCAAAAAGAGTACGTGTGATAGAACAACTTTGTAGTTCAACAAAAATCCAAATGAAGCCTTAATCACCGAATAAAAAGTGTTTGAACATTGCCACACGACTGTTCGATGTAAGTCTTGGCTGGGCTGGGCAAATTCCAAGCATGACTTGCAGCAATTTTCCAACTTCAAACTATCAACTACGGCGCTTCATATTTTTCGCTCCGACGTCCGAAACGAAATAATTTCTAAACGGAACTTGTAGAGGACACGACAAACTCCATCTTTCATGCTCAGAGTTTTTCCACGCGGCGATCGAATCAACGAGAAAACAGCCTCAAACATGTGCACAACAACTGTTCGATAAAATGCTTCTGTATGCATGGAAAAAATGCATGCACCATCTCGTATTTTGGCAATTTCAAACTGTCAACTACAACGCTTCATATTTTTTTGCTGCGACGACCGAAACGAAACAGTTTCTAAACGAAACTTTTAGCGGACATGACAAACTCCAACTTTCATGTTCAGAGTTTTTCCATGCGGCGATCGAATCGATGATAAAAACGATCCCGAACACGCGCACACCTGCTGTTTGATAAAATGTTCTCGTAGCCATGGCAACCATGCATATGTTGTCTCGCGTTTTGGCAACTTCAAGTTAACCACTTCAAGGCTTAGTATCTTTTGCTGCAACTACCGAAACGAAACAGTTTCTAAACGAAACTTTTTGCGGACATGACAAACTCCAACTTTCATGTTCGGAGTTTCTCCGTGCGGCGATCGAATCGATGATAAAAACAGCCTCGAACATGTGCACAACAACCATTCCAATATTACAAACATGATGAATTCTTATCTTCCAGGCTTTGTAATTTTCTATCTGAGTCCCGAATAAATTCGATTCCTTCAACAAATTTGTAGATTGCCGCAAGATGAACAACTTTGCAGTAGAACATTTTTTAATTCGGAGCCAATAACTATGATAAAATCGAACCCGAAATCGTCAGTCTGTCCATGTAGACCAACACTCCAAAAAAAATTTAAGTGTATAGTATTGTAACATAGTGAACTCATAACTTCCGAGCCTCATAAATTTTGATTCGAGCTCCGAATTAATTCGATTCGTTCAGCAAAGTTGTAAACTACTGCAAAATGAATAACTTTGATTTTGAACTCAACTCGAATCGACGCCTTGAAACACATGTAAAACACCTCCGAAGTCGAGCACCTGAATACATTGAAAAACACTTAAAATTTTATAAGTGTAAATTTCAAAATTTATGAGCATTAAACTTCAGAGCCTCATAACTCGAAATTCGGGCATTTCCAACGACTACTAATTCGTGAAATTTCGACCAAAGACGAGCGAGACAGAGAGTCGACAACATAGCTCCGTGAACACAAAGTGCTTAAAACTTAGAAAAAATTTCTAAGTCTAAGATTACTTAAAATGAAAGAAACCTCATTTTCTTCCGACTTTTCTCAGCAAATGATCACATTTTCTCGAATCTCGACTTTTAACCATAATTTTGACCAGAAATTCCACTCGGTCAAACTTTGACTTTTGTTGACTTTTTAGTACACACATTCAAATATCATTTTATCCGACCATTCTTGATTTTCTAATGAATCGAGTGGATCGATAAGCCGTATACAGATACTTCACCAGTCACAGAAGACCATAAAATCAATTTGGGCTCAAATATTCGACCACAACACACTGTAGCTCGAAACCATAATCAATATCCACCTGATAGGTAATCAAAACTCCAAAACCTTGATTCTCGAGAGATAATTAGAAGCTTCTGGTTGCACACATCTTGCATATTAAGATGACACTTGGAATAACAGAACCTCAAATACTCAGCTTCTGGAACCAAACCTCTTCTTCAGAATTCTACAGGTTCATACGATTTAAAAAATCTCGAACCCATGGTTAATACATGAATGATATGTATGTAAGGCACCTATTGATCAAGTGTAAGCCAATTATTATTAAAAAAATGAAGAGGGCGAATTTTAGAGTGCAACAATAGGACAGGTTGAACCCACTCAAACTCTGGTAAGGTAAACACCTATACCTCATGTAAGCCTTAAACCTTGGGCTATTGCGTGAATTGTTTGTGCTTGTTATGACATCATAACATCATAAAATCATAACATCATAACATCATATCATTTTTAACCATTTTAAGGACATAGGGATTTATCTTTGCTCTGTGTTGTAGGGTTATGGCTTCCGGGAAGACTATCCAAATCAACTTTGTGGGTATACCTTCTCAACTCAAGGAGTTCGTCTAAAAAATTCCTTATCACTATCAGTTAATCAAAAGACATGGTTATCTACTCGACTTGGTTACCTCCGGTTTTGAAGAAGATATGATGAGTGTCGTATTCTAGTTCTTTGATCCGAAGCATCACTCCTTTACTTTCCCAAACTATCAGTTGGTACATACATTGGAAGAGTTCTCTAAGCTACTTGGGATACTCATTCTTGATCAAATACCATTCACCGGTTCAGAAAAAGTTCCGAAGTTCGAAGACATCGCATCAGCGTTACATCTAAAGCCGTCATACATTGAAGACAATTGGGAAACAAGAAATGGAGTTAAGGGTTTGCTTGCTAAGTTTATGATAAAGAAAGCTCGAGAATTATCAAA
Source organism: Vicia sativa (assembly GCA_021764765.1). NCBI lineage: Eukaryota > Viridiplantae > Streptophyta > Magnoliopsida > Fabales > Fabaceae > Vicia > Vicia sativa. The sequence goes on along the minus strand of CM038792.1, from coordinate 318,525,147 downwards.
GGCTATGAGTTTCCATGCTTTCGAAGACATTGTGGCTTTGCTCATCTACGGTTTGGTGTTATTTCCTAATCCAAATCAATTCATAAACATAAACGCCATCAAGATTTTCCTCACTCATAATCTTGTGCCTACTTTACTCGGAGATATTCTGCATTCTCTCCACACTCGTACTATGAAAAGACAAGGAACTCTCATGTGTTGCATACTGTTATTATCCAAGTGGTTTACTTCGCACCTTCCTTAGTCAGTAATGAAGAATGAACAAAGGTTGAAGTGGTCTCAAAGGCTGATGTCACTCTCTCATACAGATATTCGTTGGTGTCTTTACTCTCAAAAGGACTTCACTTTCATTGAACATTATGGAGAGTTCCCTAATGTACCACTCCTTGGCATAAGGGGAGGTATCACTTACAACCCTTCTCTGGCATTACAACAGTTTGATTATGCTTGAAGAGACGGTCCTCATGATATGCCTCTCCAAGATAATGTGTTTGACTATGACAATGGTCTCCATAGTTATCGCCGAAGATTTGTACAAGCTTGGGGAATGGTGAAGAAAACTGATACCAAAACCTTGGGGCATAAAAATTTCATTCCTTGGGAACCTTACTTCAAATGGGTGTGAGCTCGAGCTTAAAACCTAATGATGCCATATACTGCTGTCTTACTAGTGATTATGGAACCTGTTGCTGAAGGTGACGAACCCTATATCATTCTTCATCTAGACATGCCTACTAATTTTAAAGAATTAATGAGATCCTGGATTCAACTCAAAGAAGAAAGGATACATTCAAAGCCCAGTTCTATGCAAGCGAGAAAAGAGTATTGGATTTAACAAAGCTACTTCACAAGGAGCAAGGCATCAACACTTACTTCAAAACCAAGAGGAAGCGTCCATGGGAGACCTAAGCTCTAGGAATTTCATTTTACTGTCTGAGCTTTTATTTGTACTTACTGAGACACCTAATAAAAAGTTTGCTCTTGCTTGTTTACCAAATTTAAATTCCTAAGGTCCTTAAAAACATTGCATTGCATAACATTGCATATCATGGCATAACATTTCATAACATGTACGCGGAAGACCGGTTTTCTCATTCTCTCGCTGTTTATTTCAACAGAAATGGCTCTCGAACAGACTGTCAAAGATCTCCAGGCTCAGAATGCTCAGTTCCAGGAAATGTTCACCAACTTAGCTCAAGGGAAGAAAGATCTAAAGAAGCTCATCACCAGAAAGAAGAAGACTGTTGACCTCATCAACCTGGGAAGAAGACACAGAGGTCCAGTCAAGGTAGTCAGACAACTTAAGTTCTCAGACAAGAGCGGCGAAACTGAAGGAAACGTCAACAACAATGAAGGAAGCCATCATGAGTCTGAAAAAGAAGAGGAAGACTATATGAGCGAACAATATCCTAATGATGAAAAGTACAAGCAACTTGAAGACCGTCTAAATACTATGGAGAATCTGAAAATGTCAAGGTTGAACTTCGATGATCTGAGTCTGGTTCCCGGAGTGGTAATACCCTGCAAGTTCAAGGTCCCTACCTTTGTTAAGTATGATGGCATTTCTTGCCCGAAGCTGCATCTGAAGTCCTATGTTTAGAAAATCCATCCTTATACTAAAGACATGAAGCTGTGGATACATTTCTTTCAAGAGAGTTTGTCTGGAACACAGTTGGAGTGGTATTATCAGTTAGAAAATATACACATTTTACCTGGAATGATTTGGCAAATGCTTTCTACAAACAATACCAGTACAATGCTAAATTGGCGCCAATCCGTATGCAACTACAAAGTATGTCCATGGGTCGTGACAAGAAGTTCAAGGAGTACGCCCAAAAATGGAGAGATCTAGGACGCAGAGTTCAACCACCTTTATATAATAGGGAATTGGTTGACATGTTCATGGGAATGCTGACAGGCCCATTCTTCAATCATCTGATTGGAAACTCTTCAGCCAGATTCACCGAGCTGATATTGACAGGCGAACGTATTGAAGATGGAATCAAGAGTGGAAAGATTCAAGTCGAATTATCTTCAAATACTGCGAAGAGATCTTTTGGTGGGAAGAAAGAAGCCAATGCTGTGTATGGTCAGAAGAGTCGTGACAAAGGTGATTGCCATCAATCCGTGGGGGCAATCCTGATCTCCAATCCCACACCAGTGTGTAACACGGTGGGAGAACTGACTTATTTGTTTTGCTTTTTATCGCAAATGTTACGGATAGCAATAGTCGTCATCGACTTTTCTTTTATCCAATAAAGGGAAGGTGAAAAGAACAGGAAAAGACCTTTGTTAGATTCTGAGTACGGGAGGCAGTTATAAAAAGGGGATGCATTAGCACACTTTCCATCTGTAGTTATCTACGGGCTCTTAGTTGCTTAGTTCACTTTTGAAAAATTGCTTTATATGTTTGTGTAGTTTCAAAGTGTATTTTGAAAAGGCATTTCTCTTTGACCTCGTAATGATTCTCTTTGGAATGTATACGAAGTGTTTGGAAATGTAAATATGTTTAACTTTGTAATGATTCATGCTGGAATGTATACAAAGTGTTTTTTTAAAAGTATTTGAAAAGTGTTAGGTGTGAAAAAGTATTTTGATTGGAGCAAGCAACAGAGTCTTATTACCTACTCAAAATGGTCGTTTCCATGTTATTTTTCCTTCTTCTTTTGAATATGGCTATCCATACCATTAGTTGGTAGGTAACTTTATTCGGTTGGATGTGAAGGGACAACCGAAGGGTCATCGTATGGTAATAGAAGGCAACATGTAAGGATACATTTAGCAATTTGTAGGGACGATCATCACTTTTCGTAGGCAACAATCGAGGGACGAGATCATGTATTCGTAGGAATCATCGAGGGTCATTGTTCGCATTAAAAAGTGACGCGCTAGTGAATCGAATGTGAATTCAGATTCTCTGGCTCGAAACGATTTACTCTTTTGATTTGTTTATAAAGATGTCGCGAGCATCAAGCTTTGTTATTTTCAACACAAGAAAAGATGATTTGATGATTATGAAAAAGGGGAAACCTGTTAATACCCTCAATTGATTTTGATATGCGTAACGACTAGCGCAAACTAGACGCAACGCATTGGGGAGATTCTGGATAAGGGGGTTTGTTATATAAAGGGAATAGATGGAGCACCCTAAATATATATAGTTATCTATAGCTTTATATATGAATATGTTTGATATGTTTGTACGTTTTAATTGCTATTTCTATGATTGGGAAAGTTTCTCCTTTGGGATTTTAAGAAGGATAGATTATGTGGGATCCTAGTGTTTGTTATTATTGTGCTCGCAAAGATCTTTGGATCTTCTGCATACATATCCCCTAGTGGGAATCAGAGCATTTGTAGCTCGGATCTACAGGGATCTATGGTTTGTTTGGCTTGAGGGAGAAAGAAATTTGCTCGGCAAGGATGAGACCATGTGCCTACGTATTCTCAAAAGGATGTTGAGAAAGTCAGAGGAATCGTAGTTCCCACTTATGCTAGTGGAAAGCAACGGGATGTTAATAAGAGACATAGACAAATGTCATCTTAATGAAAAATGTATCTAATCTATTTCATCACATACATTTTGAAAAGTTTGATTGATTAAAATCTTTCATCGTAAATTACAGGTATTTCACTTGAGTGTACAAGCGTTACCACTTACATGTTTAAGAAAGATGTTTGAAAAAGATGATTGAATCTTTTAACTGTAAGCATTGGGTGTTTTGCTTGTGTGTACAAGCGTTACCACTTACGATTAAGAGATGTTTTTGTTTGAAAAGAGTTTGAAAAAGTTTTTGATTGTATGTGATGTGATAGATGAGATACCTCTTCCATAGAGATGATAAACGTCTACATCTCGAGGAGAAATTGATTGGATTAAGGGGATGCTTTTAAGAAGCCCGGGGGTCCTCGTATTGTAAGCCCAAGAGGAGGCATTCCGAGGGTCATCGAGGGTCATCGAGGGTCCTTGTATGAAGCTCAAGAGGAAGCTATAGGGTATGGTTGGCTTTGGCTTTAAAAGGGATTTCACCGGGAAACCATCCTTTTGGAATTAAGAGCAATTTCACCGGGAAATTATACTCTCTGGGTTCTATCCTAACACAGGTGATTCTTTGTATTGGAAGCCCAATAGGAGGCTGTTAAGAGATTTCCTGGTCTCTTTCTTGTTTGATGCCCAAGAGAAAGCTAAACTCAATGAGGAGTTCTTTTGAACGAAGCCCAAGAGGAGGCTGACTCAGCAGGGGAGTGTTGTCCTATATGAAGCCTAAGCGGAGGCTAAACTCAGATGAATGAGTTGTCTTATATGAAGCCTAAGAGGAGGCTGAACTCAGATGAAATGAGTTACCTTGTACAAAGCCCAAGAGGAGGCTAACTCTGTGGGGAGAGTTATCTTGTATAAAGCCCAATAGGAGGCTATAACTGTGGGGAATCTATTGGTTAGACTAATGGTTATGTTATAACTAGACAGTTATATAAACAAGTGTGTGTGTGATATGTATTCACAGGAGTGTATGAAGGAAATATAAACAATGCATGATGTTTATTTACAAGAGTTTATGAAGGAAATATAAACAAGTGTCTGTGAAACGAACGTTGAAAAAAACCGCGCGCAAGCTTCATCATCTTCTCCAATCTTCAACCAGCCATGGATTTCGTGTTTCTTGATGAAATTGAATGAAGTAAACATGAAAGTTGATCGTTTTGAACCCAGGAACATGATGGCATCACTTAATTTCATTTATTTTAAGCCTAACATAACTGAATTTCTGATGAACACGAAGAACCCTAAAACTGAAAATCCTAATTGAAATCGTGTATGGTTGATGATTTATTCAATTGATTGAGGGTTAATGATCGTGGAGGGTGCAGAAACAAAACGGCCAAGAGTTTTTTTCAAATGAATCAAAGAAACAAGGAGTTGAAGTTCGAGCTCTTACCTGTTGAAGCTGGAATCGAATTCGATGAAGGAGTGATTCCAGTTGAGTTTTAATGATTGCTTGAGTACCAACGGCCTCTATGGATCATGTATGAGTGGTCTGCTTGCTCTGAAATGGCTTGGATAGCTCTGACCAAGTCGACCTGCATATAGCTCAAAGCAAAACTGGAAATCGTGGTTAGAGGTGTTACAGATTGCTGTTAAGGGTCTGCATCATCTCTATGATGTATGTTGATGATGTTTGGATGATTAGAACTCAAGTTGTTCAAGCCAAACCATGAATTCGAATCTTATGGTAGTTTTGCAAGCTTATGGACATGAAATGTGAAAACAGTTTTTTAGCTTTCCTCGTGTTGATCTTATGTTTCAAACATGTTAGATATTGATTATAAGATATGTTAGACACCAAAATTCTTCATGGTTTTCACAAGTTTTTCAAAATTGCATGAATTCTCAAAATGCACTATGTTTCTTAAATTTCAAGTAAGAAGAGAGAAAGCATGTCTTGGCATTACTTTGGTGTCGTTTGAATGGAAAGTAAGACCTCTATTTATAGGCCTCAAGTTCTGAAAATAATTGAGAAAGTTTGGCCATTGGTAAATTTGACTTGCCTTAGAGGGCAAGGAAGTCTTTTTTGCATTAAATGCAAAAGGAAGCTTCCTTCTTTTAACCATGGTTAATTTCAACTTGATCCTATCTTATAATAATTACATACAACTGATTTTTATCAGTTCTAACTTATCTTGGCAAGGTGGCAAGTGTTCTAGAAGAAGAAAATGCAAAATGACCTATAATCTTTGAAGTTTTGAACTTGAAATCCATGATCATGGAGCCTTATGTTTCAAAATAAAACGTATAGCTAGACTCCATGGATTTGAGAGTTCTTGGACATTTTGGAAAGCTTGTTTCAAGGGCTACAACTTTCATGTTTTGAGTTTTCTCCAATTCAAAGTGGAACTATGTGATAAAATGCCATGAATTTTTTTAAAATACAAAATTTTAACACTTAAAATTTTTCTAAGTGTTAGAAATTTTGACTTTTTGTTGACTTTTCCAAATTCTTTGCTTTTTTATGATCATGATGGATCATTTGAAGTATTTTGATTATTAAAAAAGTTTTGTCTTGAAAAAGTTGACCAAAAGTCAAAGTTTGACTTTTCAGTGCAGATGAAATTTCATCAGATGTTTCAGAAATTGACTGATGAAGTCTGTGAACTTCTGTGATGTTTTGAATCCATAAATTAGGTTAAGATGTTGTATCTAAGATATAAAGATCAATCTCCAACCCAAAAAGTTATTTATTGATCAGAAAATCAGAGATTGCACATCTTCGATCAAAACCCTAATTGGTCGATCCTTGATAGATCAATGAAAAAAGTTGGATATCTGAGGATCAGAGGTTGATGATTTGATCAAGATAGATCAAATGAAGTGAGTAAAACTCAAACCCTAATTGGTTTCCTCTTGAATCAGATGAAAATTTGATGAAACCCTAATTTTGACCTGTGAAAGCTACACCCGATTAATTCTGTTCTGGACTGTTAGTGATGCAATGATGCAAATGTAAGGTGGTATATTAGGTCAAAAATTGGGGTATGACAGATGCCCCTATTTAAGTTTCTTTAACCTGAAATATGAAGATGAATATCTTCGTTTTGATAGGTGTGAAGAGACTTAAATATCAGAATACGCGAATTTTGGACCTAAGATACAAAAAATGCGAAAAATGTTTGTAAACGATTCACCCAGGAAATATCAAGAAAATGACATGGTGGGAAAAAATTTGTGAAGATGACTCGATCTGTTTAAGAAAAGAGGATCCTGTTTGTTGGGAAACATGCGAATATGTCCCTGCTGGGGAAGAGTGATTCAAAAATCATGTGAATATCTGTCTCGCTTTGGGAAACAAAGAGATTACCTTCTGTCAGCCTTGTGACAATGTTTAAGGTAAGTGAAAATGATATTACCAATTATCAGCATTGTGATAGTTCGTGGTAACGAGTTCTGAAGAAATTACCAATTATCAGCGAAGTGATAACTATAACAAGGTAATTTTTGAGAAAAGTACTGAGTATTCAGCCTTGTGAATAACGGTCAATGATGGAAACAGATCTCAAACGAGTTTCTATTTTCGGATACAATCTTGCCGAGGATCTCTCTTTTGAGAAGATGCGGGCATTTTGATTGAAAGACACAGATTTTCTGTTAGACAGAAAGACAAACTGCGAAGATTTCTTTGAACTTTCATGATTTGAACTTGCCGAGAAGAACAATCTTGTTATGACAAGTTTTAAAGATGAAAAGGAAACAAGCGGCTCGGATGACGAGGCCATGGCTTATTGTTTTGTTGGTTAGAGACAGGGTTCTATCCAGGAATGAACTGGAAAGAAAATGGTCAATCAAGATTTTGTTCCCAATGAGGAATGCTCTCAGCTGGGGAATATGATAGAGAAAAGATGTATTTTTCTGCTCGGAAATAATCTGCTGGGGATATAATCGTACTTACATGAGTAAGTGTGATTTAAACTAGTGATATGGAAGCAAACACTTCGAGGAATGCAAAAATGCATGAATGATGCTATTATGTATGAATGTCATGATTGTTATATGCATGCTGACAATACTTGACAAAACAATAAAGAGGTATTTGGGGAAAAGGACCACGTCACAGTTCAAACAAACACTCAATGAAATCTGTAGCGATGGCGTAGACGTTCACTGATGAAGAATTTGAGTTGCATGCTTTACTCTTTTTGAAAAAACATTTTATTGGAAACCTTGTTGGGGATTCTTTTTGGATAAGAATACCGTTCTTTGAAGATTTCTGCGGAGGAGAAGACTTCTGTAGCAGCCACTCTGTCCTTCGGAGATTGAAACACTCGTGGAGGAACTGTTGAAGCTCTTTCTGTGTTCATAGTTCAAAGGAAAATTTCGCTTTTGTTTCATAATTTTGAAGTAAAAATTCATTTAAAACCTTTTAGTTCTAAAAAGTGATTTTCACAATAAAAAGCGTTACTTTGCAAAACAGAATAAAGTAGGAATTGCAAACAAATGGGCACAAAGCTCAAATTTATTGATAGAATGGTGATCAGCCAAAGGCGTGATTCCATGAACTATTTACAAGAGTTGGAAATGATAATTTATTGGGAAAAGGCTACATCGAAAGCAATAACCACTATTATCCCTAACAACTTTGAATTCCAACTGTGCTTGTTGCTTCAGAAGATTTGATAGAAAATCCGTTGATGGAAGATTCTTCAGATTGACGAAGTACGGACTGATTTGCAGTTACTTTGTCTCTTTTGTATCCTTAATTTTTGCATAGATTCCCTTTTCAGGTTTTCAATCTATCAGGATAATTTCTTTTTATTGTCTCTAAATTTTGCCTGGACCGCCTTCTCAGGTTTTCAGTCCACCGAGACGCTCCATTTTTGCCTAAGCCGCCCTTTTCGGGTTTTCGACTTACCGAGTTGTTCTTTTGTTTTTTTTTAGACAAAGTATTTTTTGACTGCGTCAGCATTCACAGGATGCGGAAGTTCATCACCGTCCATGGTTGTGAGACTCATGGCACCACCAGAAAATCTTCTTTTGACGATGAATGGGCCTTTGTAATTAGGAGTCCATTTGCCCCTAGAATCTGGTTGAAAAGACAGAATCTTTTTAAGCACGAGGTCGCCTTCCCGGAATTCACGAGGTCGGACCTTTTTGTCGAATGCTTTCTTCATTCTTCTTTGATACAATTGTCCATGACACAAAGCGGTCAGACGCTTTTCTTCGATTAAGTTCAACTGATCGTATCTGCTTTGACACCACTCGGCCTCAGATAACTTAGTTTCCATGAGAACTCTCATTGATGGGATCTCAACTTCTACGGGGAGCACTGCTTCCATGCCGTATACTAGAGAAAAAGGAGTTTCCCCTGTCGAAGTGCGTACTGAAGTACGATACCCATGCAGAGCAAATGGCAGCATTTCGTGCCAGTCTTTGTAGGTGATGACCATTTTCTGGACAATCTTTTTGATGTTCTTGTTGGCAGCTTCAACGGCGCCGTTCATATTTGGCCGGTAAGGAGACGAGTTATGATGCTCGATCTTGAATTCCTCACACAGTTCTTTCATCATTTTGTTGTTCAAGTTTGATCCATTGTCTGTAATGATCTTGCTTGGAACTCCATATCGACAAATGAGGTTGTTCTTGATGAACCTCACAACCACTTGTCTTGTAACGTTGGCGTAAGACGCTGCTTCGACCCATTTGGTGAAGTAATCAATAGCTACTAGAATAAAGCGATGTCCGTTGGACGCTTTTGGTTCGATCATCCCAATCATGTCGATGCCCCACATGGAGAAAGGCCACGGAGAAGAGAGAACGTTGAGCAGAGTCGGCGACACATGGATCTTATCTACGTAGATCTGGCACTTGTGACATCTCTTGACATGTTTACAACAATCAGATTCCATTGTTATCCAATAGTATCCTGCTCTCAAGATTTTTCTGGACATTGCATGCCCGTTTAAATGGGTTCCAAAGGACCCTTCATGCACTTCATGGATTATCGTGTCTGTCGACGCATCTGAGCAGGACCATATCGAAGTTTCTTTTGTATAGCACATCTTCATTCAGGAAGAAATTTCTAGAAAGCCTCCTTAGAGTTTTCTTATCTTTGTATGATGCCCCAAGTGGGTACTCTCGTGTTTGAAGGAAACGTTTGATGTTGTGAAACCACGGTTTATCATCGAAGACTGCTTCAGTTACGAATACATATGCAGGTCTTTCAAGGCGTCTGATGCGAATCTTAGGCATGTCATTCCAATCGTTGACTTTGAACATGGAAGATAAAGTAGCCAAGGCGTCTGCCATTCAATTCTGATATCGAGGGATATGATGCAATTCAACTTTGTTGAAGAAAGTCAACGATCGTCTTGCATAATCTCTGTAAGGAATCAAACCAAGATGATGAGTTTCATACTTGTCTTTGATTTGGTTGATCACAAGGGCTGAGTCTCCATATATGTCAAGGATCTTGATCCTCAAATCGATGGCTTCTTCGATACCCATGATACAAGCTTCATATTCTGCGATGTTGTTGGTGCAATCAAATAGCAATCTGGCAGAAAACGGGATATGAGAACCCTCGGGAGTAATGATGACTGCCCCAATTCCATTTCCAAAAACTTTAACTGCTCCATCAAAGATTAAGCCCCATCTAGATTCTGGATCAGGACCTTCTTCGGGTAATGGTTCGTCACAATCTTTCATCTTTAAGTACATAACATCCTCATCCGGGAAGTCAAACTTGAGAGATTGGTATTCGTTGAGCGGCTGATAAGCCAATTGATCGGCGAGAATGCTTCCTTTGACCGTTTTTTGAGCACGGTACTGGATGTCATACTCAGATAGCAGCATCTGCCAACGAGCAATTCTTCCCGTTAAAGCAGGCTTTTCAAAGACGTACTTGATCGGATCCATTTTGGAGATTAACCAAGTCGTGTGATTGATCATGTACTGGTGGAGACGTTTCGAAGCCCACACCAAAGCACAACATGTTTTCTCGAGCATGGAGTAACGAGTTTCACAGTCTGTGAAATTTTTACTCAGGTAATAAATGGCATGCTCCTTCTTACCAGTTTCATCTTGTTGTCCAAGCACGCAGCCCATGGAATCTTCTAGCACGGTAAGGTACATGATTAATGGTCTTCCTTCGACTGGAGGAATCAATATTGGTGGTTCTGACAGGTATTCCTTGATACTGTCGAATGCTTTTTGGCAATCTTCTGTCCACACAACCTCTTGATTTTTGCGGAGAAGCTTGAATATCGGCCCACAGGTAGCAGTCATCTGAGAGATAAATCTGGAGATGTAATTCAACCGTCCAAGAAATCCTCTTACTTGCTTTTCTGTATGTGGCGTAGGCATCTCTCGAATAGCCTTGACTTTGTCAGGGTCAACTTCAATACCTCTTTGACTGACGATGAAACCTAGGAGTTTTCCAGATCTTACCCCAAAGGTGCATTTGTTAGGATTCAGGCGAAGCTGAAATTTCCTTAATCACTGAAACAACTTCAAGAGATATTCTATATGCTTTTCTTCAGTGTCTGACTTTGCTATCATATCGTCCATATAGACCTCGATCTCTTTGTGCATCATGTCATGAAAGAGAGTAGTCATTGCCCTTTGGTAAGTTGCGCCTGCGTTCTTTAATACAAATGGCATTACTTTGTAGCAAAAGGTGCCCCATGGCGTGATGAAAGATGTCTTTTCCATGTCTTCGGGAGCCATTCTGATCTGATTGTAACCAGAGAAACCGTCCATGAAGGAAAAGACGTTGAACTTTGCAGTGCTATCTACTAGCATGTCGATATGCGGTAGCGGGAAATCGTCTTTTGGGCTTGCTTTGTTCAAGTCCCGGTAGTCAACACATATTCTGACCTTTCCATCTTTCTTGGAGACAGGCACTATGTTGGCTAGCCATTAAGGATATTCAGAAGTGACGAGGCAACCTGCGTCGAGCTGTTTTTGAACTTCCTTTTTGATTTTGTCGGCCATTTCAGGGTGAACTCTCCTCAGTCTCTGTTTAACTGGTGGACACTCCGGTCTTAACGGTAAGTGATGTTCCACAATGCTGGTATCTAAACCCGGCATGTCTTGGTAGGACCAAGCGAACACATCAACGTATTCTCTGAGAAGATCTATCAGTTTACTCTTGACATTGCTGTCGAGTAGAGCTCCGATGTTTACTTCTTTTTTGTCTTCCTCAGAACCTAAGTTGATTGCTTCCAAAGGCTCTTTGTGAGGTTGAATGATTCTTTCCTCGTGCTTGAGCAGTCGAGAAATCTCATCTGGGATCTCTTCTTCAACTTCCTCCTTGGCGACTTCACTGGGGATTTCAAAGTTGGGAGAGAGCATAGAGTTATTGCTTTCAAGGGATTTGTCCATTTGTTAATCTGTATATTTGATTTATGTTTGATTAATTAACTCTCTATTTTTTCATTTTTTTCAAAAAGTTAATGTGAAAGTGTATGCAGATTAATTTTATTATTTTTGAAGACTTTTTTTATGTTGTTTTTTTCTAGGATTTATCATTTTTAAGGAAAAGGGTAAAACAAAAAACAAACACAAAGTGTGGAATCAAAATAACGCATTTTTATTTATGATTCACGATATGGAACAGAGCCCTAAAATACAAACTCATTTGTCTTGGGCAAGACAAAGATAAATTATTTAAAAGCTAAACCCTATAAAACATCTCTTCGCTTTGGGCGAAGCGAGCGTTCAAAACAAAAGCAAAGATAAACTACTTAGAACTAGGAGCGTTAGTCCGAACTTCAACAGGTTTCCAATAGTGGCGAACTCCTTGGAAGTCGAGGTACTTGGGTAGCTTTCCGCTTGGCTTAATCCTTGAGTAGACTTTGGTCGTTGGTTGAGCAGGTTTTGAAGACTCTGGACGACGGACTTTGCCTTTCGTGCTGCTAAAGCAGTCTTCTTCCGCTTGATGAATAGATCGGGAAGTATGGGATACAACATATGTGCTTCCTGTTGGCCTCTGTGTTGAATTCTGCGGATGTACTCTCTAATCTTCAGAGTGAAGAGACTCATTGTCGGCGACACTTTCCAATTCGTATCCCGAATCATACCCTTGATCTTCAGTGATCATGTTTATATAGTGGTAGTCAAAATCTGGTTTAACAAATTCCACGGGCGCATTAAAGCAGAGATCTTCATTGGGAACCTCAATTGGCTGATGAGATCGGGAAGATGTATACACTTCTTCAGGCTGACTAGGATATTCAAAAGAATCATCCCATCCAGTGGGCTGGATATCTTCGATTCTGATTTTCGAGCTTTCTGGCACAGTGTATTTCACCATATAGTCAAACTTGCCACTTGGTTCTCCCAAGGTATCCCAAACTTCAGAAGGGACAGTTGGATTTTTATGCCTTTGCAGGGACATGTCTTTGAATTGATCAGTCGGAGGATAGCACGGCGCGTACGATTCTTCCTGAGACACATATTCAGGGCTGTTTAGATAAGTGCTCCACTCTTCAGATCTAGAGAGATCATCTTCATCGCTTTCAATGGTAACAACGTTAACTTCTTGAAGAACGGGGTTTAAGAAACCCCCACTGTGGAATACCTCTTTGATCGGACGAAGGGCTTCATCCTTTTGCTTGTCTTTGGGAAATGCGGGTGTGAACCCGAGTCCGGCTTTTGTTTCGTTTTTGACAGGTTTGATTACTTGGCCCCATCCTTCAGCATTGCCATCTTTTACTATCTATGCTGCTCCTTTAAAAGAAGAGATAGATGATCTGCTTTTGCTGGTAGATTCATCTTCTAACGGATGTTCTGGGAGATGTGTCCCTTCAACGTCGTTGGCTGTGATGAAAGAAAAACTGGACAAATGGCTTATTAGCAGAGCTTGTTCACCGATGATGGTTACCAGCTTCCCATTTACCGTGAATTTCAATTTCTGATGGAGAGTGGATGTCACTGCTCCTGCCTCGGGGATCCATGGTCTTCCTAGTAGACAACTGTAAGCAGCTGGAACATCCATGACCTGGAAAGGGATTTGGAAAGTATGCGGACTAATTGTCATCGGGAGATCTACTTCCCCAATAACTGACTTTCTTGACCCGTCAAAAGCACTTACTACTATGTCATTGAACTTCATCGGTGTCCCTTTGTAAGCTAAACGAGAAAGAGTCATTTTCGGCATTACGTTTAAAGATGAACCGGTATCCACTAATACATTGGACAGGGAATCTGATTGACAAATCATCAAAATATGCAGGGCTAAATTGTGATCTTTTCCTTCCTCTGGAAGTTCTTAATCACTGAAACTTAGATTATTACAAGCTGTTATGTTGCCGATAATACCTCCAAACTGGTCTGTGGTCACATCGTGATCTACATAAGCTTGGTCTAGTACCTTCATTAAAGCTTCTTGGTGAGCTTCAGAGTTCAACAGTAGAGGCAGTATTGAAATCTTGGAGGGAGTCTGCATCAGCTGATCCACGACTCGGTACTCGCTTTTTTTCTTGATTAACTTCAGTATCTCATCAAAATCTGTGTTGATGTTGGTTCTATCAGGAGGACCAACATTCGTGCTTGGATTAACAGCGGGAATCGTTGAGGGATTCTCGGAAGATATGTTAACTGGACTTTGTCTAATAACAGGAACAGTAGGCGGTCTTGGAAGCAATGGAGCATGTACTCGTCCACTTCGTGTTACTCGTCCTATCTCAGTTATGTTGACATTGGCTGGAAGAGTTGGCATGGGTTTCTCCTTCCCATCCTCTATCAGAGTTGCATTGTATTGATAGGGAATCGCTTTGGTAGAACTGTATGAAACAGGACCAGGTAGTCAAATCACCAAAGGAGACTCTGGAATGTTTGAACCATCATATTCAATCTCTACATGCTTGGGCATGTTGAAACAGGGGATAATAACGTTTACTTCGGGATTTTCCGAGTTGATATCTGAGACAAAAAGCTCATGCGGAAAATGCCCTATTGTATTCACGTCATGGTGTAATACGGTGAACTGACTTTTAGTGTTTTTCGTATCGCACATGTGCGGATAGCAAGAGTCGCCACCGACTTTTATTTTTATCCAATTAAGGGAAGGTAAAAGTACAGAAAAAGACCTTCGTTAGATTCTGAGTAAGGGAGAAGGTTATGAAAAGGGAAGGTATTAGCACCCCTTTCCATCCATAGTTATCTACGGGCTCTTAGTTGCTTTCTAGATCACTTTGAAAATTGTGCTTTCTGTGTGTTTGAAAAAATGTTTTGAAAAGGAGGCATTTCGCTTTGACTTTGTAATGATTCATGTAGGAATGTATACGAAGTGTTCGGAAATGTTTTGTTTTGAAAAGAATTTGAACTTCGACAAAAGTGTGAGGTGTGAAAAGTATTTTGATAGAGCAAGCAAGTAAAAGTCTTATTACCTACTCAGAATTGGTCGTTTTCGTGTTGTTTTACTTTCCTTTTAGAATAGCGCTAGCCATACCATTAGTTGGTAGGTAACTTTATTCGTTGGATGTAAGAGGGACATTCGAAGGGACATCGGATGGTCATAGAAGGCAACTTGTAGGAAGTATCCTAGCACATTCGAAGGGACTATCATCATTTTTCGTAGGCGACAATCGAGGGTCAAGATCATGTATTTTTGTAGCCGACATCGTGGGTCTTATGATCTTTGTATCGAAGGGACTATGATGATTTGTTTTGAAGGCAACGGTGCTAGAATACCTCTACGTTCGAGGGACATGACCGTTTTGAGCCGTAAAGGCAACGAGAGAGAATTACCCTAAGGGGTGCATGTGTGAGAGAGTGTGTCAATTCAGATATGTTATCTCGGAATTAGAAGTGATCTACGTTCGTTTTTTATCTTGCCATACACACCTAATTACTAGCATATTATAGGGTGGAGATAGTAAAATGCGGAAAGGTAAATCCTACGCTATTACATGGCTTTGGGGCAGATACATAACTGAAAGATGCGGAAAATAAAAACCTAATTTAAACTATTACATCCCATAAACAGTTACATCATTGGAAAAATAAAACGATAAAAGAAAACGCCCGAATCGGAACAACCTGTGAAAGAATAAGAAAATCGAGAAATATGATGAAATCGAAATAAGAGAAAATGTTAGAAAAAATGCAATTTTTTGATTGGAAAAAATATGACATGCTGGAAATAACATAAATATGCTAAAATAATTTTTTGGATGCATTTTAGTAATTCAAAACTAATTAAATGTGAATTAAATGCTAAATTATAAATAAAAATAAATATGCATGCAAAATTATATTTTTTAATTTTATAAATTAAATAAAGATTTTATGAAAATAATGTAAAAAGAAAAAAATTATTTTGATGATTTTTTAATGCAGAATTAAAAATATGAAATTAATTGAAATAACATGAAAAATATTAAAAATATGAAAATATGAAAATATGCAAGGAAAAGTGAGTTTGTAAAAATAATGGTCCCAGCATGGTTCGAACAGGGGACCTGACCCTCAAACCTTGAAAACCAACGCCTTGACCAACTGAGCTGGCCTGTTCTACTGTTTGGAAACGGAGTGAGTGGAATATACACGCGTTGCCTTTCCATTGCTTCCTTCTTCGCGCCAGACTTCGTCTTCAACCTTTCAAATATTTGAATTTTCAGCATCGGCCATGGCTCGACGCTATGTCCCTGGCTACAATCAAAAATCCAGCACACATAAAATAAATAAGTTCTAAAGGCATGGTTCGATTCCTGAGATCATTCCGAACACGATGGTATAGGTCCTATTGTCCAATTTATCCTATTAAGAGAAACCCTAATTCGTTCACAGAAACCCTAATCATGGTGTAACACGATTCAGGCCATGGAAATTCAATCGGCTTGCCCAGAAAGCTTGCAAATACATCACTGATCACAAAAACAAACACAAATCAAGTTAATAATGCATGAATGAAGGAATTCGATTTTTGAAAATTCAAGAACAAACCGATTTCGGTTTTCACGATTCTGGATGATTTTTGGCAAAGTGAAGGTCTGATTCGATTCTGGAGATGTCAAGGAATGTGTTGGGCACCTCAAAAACGATTGAAAACGGCTGGGAGTAGGATTACCACTTGCTTGTGCACCACGGTTTTTTGAGCTTTGGAGCTCGGATCTACAGGGATCTATGGTTTGTTTGGCTTGAGGGAGAAAGAAATTTGCTCGGCAAGGATGAGACCATGTGCCTACGTATTCTCAAAAGGATGTTGAGAAAGTCAGAGGAATCGTAGTTCCCACTTATTTGGTTTCATCTCAATTGGAGTTACCATGCTCAATATATCCTCAAAACAAAAAGTTGACTTTTTGTTGACTTTGAAAAGGACCTGTAATGTTTTGAGCTATACCTCTCAAATGAAGCATTTTTTGGACATTCTTGTGAGACAAGAAGTTGTAGAGAATTGAATTTCCTTCAAAATAAGAGGTGGTGGAAAACATTCTGAGAAAGTATGAGAAAGTTATGATCAGTCAAAGTTCAGTTGACTTTTCACCTAGAAACCCTAATTTAGAAAGTTTGACTTTTGAGCAAATCTTGAGTTTTCTTGATGAATCATGATCAATCCTTGATCAAATGATGAATGTAACTTCAAAATGAGGATGTTGACCAAAAATCATGAAGTTTGACTGTATGTTGACCACAGTTGACTTTTTGTCCAATACAACTGATTTTCAACCATCTGAGCAACTGTCTGAGGAAACTTGACTTGTGAGGCTTGAAACTTGACATGGGGAATCTTTGAAGCATATGAGGAAGCATGAAAACCATTGGGGGTGTTAAAAGTCCATCTGGATTTGAGGAATACCAAACCCTAGTTTGGGTTGATTGTCTAGGAGAGAATTTGTCTGATCAACTCTTGAGCAATCCTTGAGCATGGAGGTATGGAATGCCTTGAGAAATTGGAGGGCAAATTTTGGGGTATGACAGTTGCCCCTGTTCAATCTTCTTGTACTGGAAGGGTTAGATTGGCATGCTTTGCCTTTCGTGACCTGGAGGTAGAAGATGATTGAACACTCGAGTACACCTGAAAATTTGCACTCGCTGTTGACTGATGATGCAGGAATGGGCTTACAGATGCCATTTGGAGACGCTGGAGAATTTGCTGGGGAATGAGCCGTACGCTAGAATCGAGATTGTTGTATAGATAGGAGAACTGTCGGAGATGGGCTTAAGATGCCATCTGGAAAGGTCGATGCTGGGAAGTGAGCCATACGCCAGGCTCTGTAGACGTTTCTCGAAAGGAGAACGGAGATGGGCTTAGGATGCCATCCGGAGGGAGTCGTACGTTAGACTTCCTGCTCATCTTTGAATGAAGTTATTGGTTTGTATTGGTTTTTGACCAAATATGCAGCATTCTGAAAGCTGAGAAATGTTGTCAAGTAGTCGGAGATGGGCTTAAGATGCCATCCAAGGCAACTGAGTCGTACGCCAGACTCTCGTAGTTGCTGTTGATAGTAAGAGAGGGTCAGAATAGTTCTTCGTACTGACTGCTCTGAGGGGATAATAATTTGACAAAATGTGGATATTTCCCTGTTGTGCATCGGGTGTTGATCCACTGCCTGTTATCGGAGGATAACTCGTGATCGTTCGGATAAGGTTTCCCGTCTAGCTTCAGGTATTAATCCTGGATCTGCTGTTGGAGAACAGTGAGGGTGGTCTTTCAGATAGTTTTCCCGTCGTGATTCGGGCTTAATCCTGGACCTGTTTGCATCAGAAGTGGCTTTCACCTGTTTTGGAGAAAACAAGAGAAACTTTGACAGTATATTGTTAGTTTTATGCAGAGTATGATGCATGATAATGTGTATGAATGACATATGCATATATTATGAGGAATGTATGAATGCTAGATGTTGTAGTATTTCAAAACATATCCATCTTGAAGAAGATGCGGATGCTCTGCTTGAGGATTTTTGACTTCTGTTTGGGGATGGAGACCCTGAGAAGAGAAGAACTTTGATTCCTCCGATGCACTATCTGGCCGAGTCTTGGGCCTTGATATTGTTGAGATTGGTAGAGATCGAGAAACATGCTGTCGAGGATCTCATACATGAACCTGCTGAGGAAAGTCCGGGAGGCAATCTGTTGGGGATCTTGTGTGTAGATCCTGCTGGGGAAAAATGAAGAGGCGCTCTACTGGGGATTTTAAGTGTAAATCTTGTCGGAGAGCATTTGATAGCTACTGGGAGACCGGGTTAGAAGGATCTAGGGCCCGTTGTAATCTCGGGCTGAGGTATAAGAGGTGTAGATTTCCTCCGATGCACTATCTGACCAAGTTCCAAGTCTGGATACTACTGCTGGAGAAAACGGGGAATTGCTGAGAGATACTTGCTGGAGATAGATATCTCTGCTGGGGATGAAGTGTTACTGCTTGGAGACTGATGTAACATGATTCTAGTTGAGTGGGATTATTGCCCCGTGGACTGACGCATACTCCGTTGGGGAAGGTTTGCGGTGAGTGACACCTCTGTGGAGATTGTGTTCTGCGGGGGATCACGCTCTGCGGGGAATGTATTGGTGACTTTCATCGTCATCTCAATTCCTGGAGCCTGTAGTAAGTACTTTTGTACGTTCACTTTTCGTATGTTTGCGAACAAGTTCTTATTGTAAAACGCATATAATCATTCAAAGCAAACGTTGGACTTTATGCAAATAACAACAGTGAAAAATTGTAAAGAGAAAGAGACTTGTATATTTTTTTTTTGAAAGATGGCGTATGGCCAAGTAGTTTGTATACAAGAAAGGTAAAAAGCTATGCGGAAATCATCTCGTTAAGTTCCAACTATGCTAGTACTCATATATTTCAACTATCTCATCTCCTTGCTGTCAGTAGAAAGTAAGTGAATTGATCTTCGCCATTTGAATCTTGAATGCTGATAGTAGTCTGTAGACAGGTGATCTGGAAGAGACATAGTCGTACGCTTAAATCCCTAACTTTTGCCTAGACTGCCCTTTCGGGTTTTCAGTCTACCGGGATACCCTTTTTTGCCCAAGCCGCCTTTTCAGGTTTTCGACTTGTCGGGTGTACATGTTTTGTATTTATCCTTAACTTTTGCCCGAACCCTTTTGGTTCGCCAGGATGCCCTTATTTTTGCCTAGGCTAGTCGACCTAGCGGGTCTATTTTATGCGTAGTATTTTTTGACTATGTTTGCGTTCACAGGGTGTGGGAAGTCTTCACCATCCATGGTGCTAAGTATCATAGCTCCGCCTGAAAATACTGTCTTGACTACAAATGGTCCCTCATAGGTGGGGGTCCATTTGCCCCTGGGATCACCTTATGGAAGAATGATGCGCTTGACTACTAGGTCACCGGCTTGGTAAACTCGATGCTTGACCTTCTTGTTAAATGCTCTGATCATTCGCTTCTGATAGATCTGTCCATGGCAGATGGATGCTAGTCGTTTCTCATCAATCAAGTTAATCTGGTCGAGGCGAGTCTGGATCCAATCGTCTTCGCTTAACTCTACGTCCTGGAGGACTCTGGTTGAGGGTATCTGAACCTCGATGGGTAGGACTGCTTCCATACCATACACAAGAGAGAAGGGGGTTTCCCCTGTTGATGTCCGTGCTGTAGTGCGATAACCATGAAGAGCAAATGGTAGCATCTCATGCCAATCTTTGTAAGTCGCTGTCATTTTCTATATAATCTTCTTAATGTTCTTGTTGGCGGCTTCCACTGCGCCATTCATCTTAGGCCGATAAGGAGAAGAATTGTGATGCTTGATCTTAAACTGCGTGCAGAGTTCGGTGATCATCTTATTGTTGAGATTAGAGCCGTTATCTGTGATAATCCTTTCGGGAGTGCCATATCGACAGATAAGATTATGTTTGATGAATCGAACCACAACATTCTTGGTAACTGATGCGAACGAGGCTGCTTCTACCCACTTGGTGAAATAGTCAATTGCCACAAGGATGAAATGATGTCCATTGGAAGTTGTGGGCTTGATTTCTCCAATTATGTCAATGCCCCACATTGCAAACGGCCAAGGAGTTGTTAGAACATTCAGAGGTACTGGAGGTACATGTACTTTGTCTGCATATATCTGGCACTTGTGACAAGATCGAGCGTAACGGTGACAATCAGCTTCCATGGTGGACCAATAGTAACCTGTTCTCAGAATCTTCTTAGCCATCGTATGTCCACTGGAATGGGTACCAAACGCGCCTTCGTGTAACTCTTCCATGATACGTTCCGCTGTTTTCCGGTCTACACAGCGAAGTAAGCACAAGTCGTGATTGCGTTTGTATAAGATGCCGTTGCTAAGGAAGAATTTGGATGCAAATCTTCTCATGAACTTCTTATCATTGACAGATGCCCCTGCGGGATATTCCTGAGTCTCAAGATACCTCTTCACATCGTAGTACCAAGGTTTCTCTTCTGTATCAAGCTCATGACAGTATGCCGGTTCGTCAAACTTCTCAATGAAGATTTGGGGAGCCTTGTTGTCCCATCTGACCTTGAACATAGACGACATAGTAGCCAATGCTTCTGCCAACTGATTCTCTTCTCGTGGAATGTGGTCAAAGGTAATCTCTTCGAAGTAGGGGATCAAACTCAGAACATGCTCTCGATACGGAATGAGATTCGGATGCTTCGTATCTCACTCGCCCTTAATCTGACTGATCACCAAAGCTGAGTCTCCATACACTTGCAAGAACTTGATTCTTAAGTCAATAGCAGCTTTGATACCCAGGATGCACGCTTCATACTCGGCCATGTTGTTGGTGCAACTGAAGCACAATCTGGAGGTGAAAGGTGTATGTCCGCCTGCAGGGGATGTAATGATGGCGCCAATGCCATTGCAAGCGTTGAGGCTCCATCAAAACCATGGTCCATCGGGATCCTTGTTCGTGTCCTTCGTCCGGTCCGGTTCTTCACAATCGTAACTAGCAAAACATCTTCGCTGGAAACTCGAATCGCATAGATCGATAGTCATCTACGGCTTGATGAGCCAAATGATCGGCTACTACACTTCCTTTGATCGCTTCGAGAAGTGTACGGATGTCGATTCGGTCAAGATCATTTGCCATCTTGCTATTCTTCCAGAGAGCTGGTTTCTCAAATATGTATTTTATAGGATCCATCTTAGAAATCAACAAGGTAGTGTGAGTCAACATATCTGCCTTAGTCGGCGAGCAGCCCAAGCTAAAGCGTTGCAAGTTTTCTCGAGTGTGAGTATCTTGTTTCACAATGATAAACTTTTGCTAAGGTAGTATATTGCATACTCTTTTCGACCAGACTCGTCATGTTGCCCCAACACACACCCCATTGAGTTCTCTAACACTGTCAAGTACATGATAAGAGGTCTTCCTTCGGTAGGCGGCATCAGGATAGGAGGATTCTGTAGGTACTCCTTGATTTTGTCAAAAGCGATCTGGCAATCGTCATTCCATTCTACTACTTGATCTTTCTTTAGTAACTTGAAGATTGGCTCACAAGTAGCAGTTAGATGTGCAATGAATCTGGCAATGTAATTCAATCGGCCCAAGAAACCTCTGACTTCCTTCTCGGTACGGGGAGCTCACATCTCTTGAATGTCTTTAACCTTGGCTGGATCAACTTCAATACCTCTACCACTGACAACAAACCCTAGGAGTTTACCGAATCTGACTCCAAAAGTGCACTTGTTGGGATTAAGTCTCAGTCTATACTTCTTCAACCTGTCAAATAATTTCTGCAAATGATCAAGATGCTCTTCTTCAGTCTGTGATCGAGCTATCATGTCGACGAGACCTCTATCTCGTGATGAATCATGTCATGAAATAATGTTACCATAGCACCGATAAGTGGCGCCTGCGTTCTTCAATCCGAACGGCATAACCTTGTAGCGTAGCACCCCACGTGTAACAAAAGTAGTCTTCCATGTCCTCGTGGAGCCATTTTGATCCGATTGTAACCGGAGAAACCATCCATCAAGGAGAAAACTTTATGCCGAGCGGTGTTGTCAACCGTAACATCAATATGAGGAAGTGGGAAATCGCTTTCGACTCGCTTTGTTCGATCTCGTAATCCACACACATTCGTACTTACCATCCTTCTTGGGTACAGTACCACGCTTGCAACCCATCATGGATAAGTAGTGCTAGAAAACCGGCGTTGAACCGCTTCATAACTTCGCATAGATTTTCTCGACATCTCAGACGATACGACGAACCTTCTGTTTCACCGAGAAAACCTTCGCTGTTGGCAACCGTGTACCACAATATCAATGTCAGACCGGCATATCTTCGTATGACCAAGCAAAAACTTCAATATAGTCTCGTAACATCTGAATCAACCTTTCCTTAACACTGTTCTCAAGACCCGCTCCTATCTTGATCTCTTTTCTGTCTTCGTTAGTACCCAAATTCACAACCTCAACCTGCTCTTCGTGTGGTTGTATAACTCGATCTTCTTGTCAGAAAGCAATCGACAAGTTCTCCGGCACTTCACAATCTTCCTCACTTTCGCCTTCGGCCGGTAGATCGGATTATCAAGTCATATTTAGCACTAGCATAGCTGTTATTAACGAGATTCGAAGTGATTCTGCAGTGTATCACGTGGGTGTGTGTAAGAAACACATAGCTCTTTGAAGGGGTGATAAAGTAAAAGAAAGAAAAACACAATTGAATGCAAAAGTCCAACGAATTTATTGAATGAAAATACGCAAACGACAGATAATAACCCTCGCAAACGAGCCATAATGCCCCGGGCAAGGCACCAGGCTTTAGAGTTTATTGTTCAAAACATAAAGAAAATACGAAAAGCAAACAAAACAAAAATAATTACTCTTGACAAAAGGAGATTGGTATGACGTATTCAGTCTTCCAATTGCTGAGCCCCTGATCTGGAGTTGGGAAGATCCACTTGCTGATGTCGAAGTCGCTGTCGTCGTCTTCTATAGCATGGATTCCACCGCTGATGCGGAAAGGAAGTTGGCCGCACGCTCATGCGTATCATCTTCGACCTCGATGGTGAAGCCTAAACCAGTCTTGTCAAACTTGAAAGGGAGATCAGGGAGCTGACCCCAAATAGCACTACCACCTTCTTCAACAGCAGCTTGAGCATCTTTCAGGGAGGCCATCCTAGGAGGAGCTTGTGTGACTTCAGGAGTGACAGGAGAGTCAACAGGCATGACTCTGGGGACTGTTTCAAAAGCTTGACAGGGAGTCTCAAAGAATTCACCCTCCATCTCGAGATAACGGAAAGACTGTAGATGACTGACCATATATTCTTCTTCACCACACACTGTAACAACCTTCCCCTTCACCGGTATTTCACGATGCAAGGTAGAGGTATAGGTTCGCCCCATGTATCCAAGGGCGTCCAAGTAAGCAAGAGTAAGCTGGACGGATGTCCATGACAAAGAATGTAGAGTCAAAAGTCTGGGAGCCAACTTTAACAGGCAGAGTGAGCTCTCCAAGTACCGTTCGCTTAGAACCATCAAAAGCTCTCACAATAATGTCACTGGGTCTCAGAACCAACCCTTCGACATCAAGTCGATCAAAAGCAGTCTTCGGTAGAATATTCAGAGCAGAACCGGTGTCCACCAAAACATGAGATAAGGTAGTGCCCTTGCATTCAACAGAGATGTGCAAGGCTTTGTTGTGTTTCCTTCCGGCAGGAGTCAAATCAACATCAGAGAAGCCTAGGCCGTTGTTGGCAGCCAGGATAGCAATACAAACTTCAAATTGATCGGTCGTAGTGTCTTACGGTACATGAGCATTCTTCAGAAACTTCACCAAGGCGTTGGCATGAGTCTCGGAGCACAGGAGGAGAGCAAGCATGGAGATCTTGGACGGAGTCTGTCCTAACTGTTCCACAACATTGTAGTCACTCTTCTTGGTTATCTTCAGAATTTCCTCCATTTCTTGTTTGGAGGCGGCTTCAGTAACTTCCTTTGGTACTTTTGGTTGAGCAGGATGAGTCACTGGTTCTTTCCCTCTGGCCGGGGATATTGGTTGAGTAGCTGGAATGCGAGCTGGAGTCGCGGTGACTTTTGGAGGAGAGATTTCTGGAGAGAACACTCTTCCGGTTCTGGTCACCTTACTTGATCCGATGATGTTGTCAATGTCAGGAATGGAAGCTTCAACTGTAAGGTCTTCAATGGTCAGAGGGTCTTGCTTGACGCCATGATAGTAAACATCAGCCCCATAATTCCAAGGAATAGCCTTGTCAGAGGAATATGGAACTGGTCTTGGAGAAGTGATAATGAGGGGGTACCAGTCTAGGCACAGGATCAGCTGAGGAAATCCTTATTGTGTTAACATCAGCATAGTCTTCTGGGAAATCGTCACCCCATCCGGTCGCTTTGACATCTTCAATAGGAATCTTGTAGCTTTCGGGAACGGAGTACTTCACCATGTAATCATACTTTCCACTTGGCTGCCCCAAGGTATCCCACACATCTGGTACAGTTTCATTCACATCTTCGATCTTCAGCTTAGACATGCCTTCACACAGCTTCTGCACAGGTGATTTCAGAAATAGTATCTCACGGTTATCCATCATGCACTGAACACGTCTTCTTAACCAAGCACAACCATCAGGTGCAGATGGGCACCAACGACAATTCTCTGGGCATCCTGGATAGACACCGGCTTGCAGCAAATCCTTCTTAACAGTCATCAGAGGAATGGTCAAGTCATCTATGTTGAAGACATAAGTATCATCACCAACAGCATTGGAACTCTTGTCATGGTTAGGCATAGGCGCATTGATCACATTCGGAGTCTCAACAGGAGGATCAAACTCAATCTGCTTAGCTTCAATCATATCTTGAATCTTGTTCTTCAGAGCCCAACAATCATCAGTACTGTGTCCAGGGCTATTGGAATGGTAACCACACTTAGCATTAGGATTATATCTCGGAGAGGAAGTGTTGACATTCTGAGGAGGATCCCTCAAGGTAATCAGCTCTGCTTTCAACATGTGTTGCAAGGCTTGCGACAATGGCATGTTGATCTTTGTAAACTGTCTTCGTGGCGCATTCTGGTTACGCGTGTTGTCTCGCTGAGGTTGTGCTGATGTAGGATTGGAGATCACAACTGCCCCCACAGATTGAGCACGGTCGGTCTTGGCTCGGCTTTTCTGACCATACACAACATTAGTTTCCTTCTTACCACCAAAGGATCTCTTTGCAGTATTTGATGATGACTCTACCTGAATCTTTCCACTTCTGATACCAGCTTCGATACGCTCGCCTGTCAATATCAGCTCGGTGAATCCGGCTGAAGAGTTTCCAATCAGATGATTGAAGAATGGGCCTGTCAGTGTTCCCATAAACATATCAACCAACTCCCTATTGGACAAGGGTGGTTGAACTCTGCCTGCTAGATCTCTCCATTTCTGAGCATACTCCTTGAACTTCTCATCGCGACCCATAGACATGCTCTGTAGTTGCATGCGAGTGGGTGTCAATTCAGCATTGTACTCATACTGCCTGTAGAAAGCATCAGCCAAATCACTCCAAGTACGGATACGGTCATTCTCTAGCTGATAATACCACTCCAACTGAGTCCCGGACAAACTATCTTGAAAATAATGCATCCACAACTTTCTGTCATCAGTGTGGGGGCTGATCTTCTGAACATAGGACTTCAAATGCAGCTTCGGACAAGAAATGCCATCATACTTGGCAAAAGTGGGAACTTTGAACTTGGGAGGAATCACAACACCAGGGACAAGACTCAAATCATCAAAATTCAGTCTGGACATCTTCAGGTTTTCCACTGCATTCAGACGGTCTTCGAGTTGTTTGTACTTGTCATCTTCATCAGAGTACTGGCTATGATCGTACTGATCGTCTCTCCCTTTCTCAGGCTCACGCTGGCTGCCTTCTTCGCCATCACCCTTGTCACTCCCTTCATTCTTAACACTGTCCTCAGAGAGTTCAAGCCGACTGACCACTTTAGGACCACCTTTGTAGCGTCTGCCCATGTTGAGTAGACCCACAACCTTCTTCTTCTTGTTGATGAGCTTTTTCAGATCCTCTTGGCCTTGGACCAAGCTAGTGAACATATGCTGAAACTGAGCATTCTGAACCTGGAGATCTTTGACAGTCTGTTCGAGAGCCATTTCTGCTAAAATAAATAGCGAGAAAATAAGAAAACCAATCTCCAATGTACCTGTGATGCAATGTTATGCTATGCTATGCGATGATATGCAATGTTTATGCGAATGCTATGCAATGTTTTCAAGGACCTCTAGGATTTAAATTTGTTAAACAAACAATGAACAAACAAATATTAGTTCTCTTTTTATTCTTTTCTTTTTAAGTACAAAGGATAGTTCCAAACAATAAAAGAAAATCATATAAATCATAAAGCTTCTAGGTCTCCCATGGGCGCTTCCTCTTGGTGCCGAGTAGGCGTTGATGTTTCCTCTCGTGGTAGCTTGGTCAACTCTAACACTTTCTTCTCTTGCATAACCTGAGCTTCAATGTATCCTTTCTAGTGAATCGGGATCTCTTCAAGTCTTCAAAATCAGTAGGCATGTCGGGATGGAGAACAGTATAGGGTACGTCACCTATAGCAACAGGTTCCATAATTACTGGTAGAACAGTGAATGGCATCATGAGGTTTTGAGCTCGAGCTCGCACCATTTGAGTAAGGTTCCCAAGGAATGGGGTTCTGGTGCCCCAAAGCCTTGTTATCAGTCTCTTTTACCATGCCCCAAGCACGTATGAACCTTCGTCGGTAATTCTGGAGATCGTGATTGTAGTCGAACACAATATCTTGGAGAAGCATATCATGAGGACCATCTCTTCGAGCAAAACCAAACTGACGTAGAGCTAGAGAAGGGTTGTAAGTAATACCTCCCCTTATACCAAGGAGTGGTACATTAGGGAATTCTCCACAACGCTCAATGAAGGTGAAGTCCTTTTGAGAGAAAAGACTCCAACGGATATCTGAATGAGAGAGTGACATTAGCCTTTGAGACCACTTCATCCTTTGTTCGTTCTTCAAAACTGATGGAGGAAGGTGTGAAATAAACCACCTGGAAAGTAACGGTATACAACACATGAGAGTTCCTTGTCGCTTGATGGTACGAGTATGGAGAGATTGTAGGATATCCCCAAGTAAAGTAGGCACTGGATTGCGGGTAAGGAATAGCTTGATGGGGTTGACATCTATGAATTGATCCGAGTTAGGGAATAGAACCAAACCATAAATTAGCAAGGCCACAATGTTTTCAAATGCATGGAAACTCATAACTTTGAGGAATTCTCGGGCTTTCTTAATTAGGAACTTAGAAAGTAAACCCTTAACTCCGCTTCTAGTTTCCCAATTGGCTTCAATATCGGCGCTTAAGATGTAAGGTGATGCAATGTCTTCATACCTAGGAACCTTTTCTAGACCATTGAATGGCATTTGGTCAGAATAGGTATCCCAAGTAGCTTAGAGAACTCTTCAAGGTAGGAACCAAGCGATAATGGAAATGTAAAAGCAATGGTGTTTCGGATCAAAGAACTGGAATAGGACATGCATCATATCTTCTTCAAAACCGGAGATAACCAAATCAAGTAGATAACCATGTCTTTTGATAAGCGAGCATGGTCGGGAATTTGAAACCAATTCTTTGAGAGAAGTTATACCCATGAAGTTGATTCGGATAGTCTTTCTAGAAGCCATAATCACAAAACAGAGCAAAGATAAATCCCTAGGTCCTTGAAATAGTTAGAAATGATATGCAATGCAAATGATGTCATGATGTCATGTTTGGCACACACAAACAATTCACACAATGAGCCTAGGTTTAAGGCTCGCATGGGTATCTAATTACCCTACCAAAGTTTGAGTTGGTTCATCTGTCCTATAATAGTAGCCAGGTTCTAGGAATCTCACATCATTGATCTTTCTCGTAGCGCTTATTTCAATCGACTACCAAGTGGTCGACCGAAAATGTCCCAAAGTCGATCTCAATGAGCGTATCGGTATCAACCAACCTTAATGCACGCAAAGTCGGCCATCACTGCAACTTCTAATGGCTAAGATGGGTCAATTAAGGTTCTAAAAGTTTAGTTAGCGCTTAATGACACCACCGAAGCAAATACTATCCTCAACATGGAAATGAAGAGTATCAGACATCAAAGTGTCACGCTAACGTAGCCATCATGTTGACCCGTTTAGTTATCGTCTAGCAGTCGCGATGATCTAATGCTACTTACCTAAAGGAAACCGGATCGGGTGTAGGATCTAACAATATAATACCCAAGCAACCCTTAAAGATAAAGCAAACAAGTCAAGCGGAAATTTGTAAATGTAGTCTATAAATCCC